>VZTA01010799.1:0-97212 GCA_013398855.1 Mohoua ochrocephala
AATTAACTCTTCCCCAGCCAAAATCAGCACAATAGGGTAGGATAGAACTATTTCTGTTGGAAGGAACCTACAACGATCACTGAGTCCAACTGCCTGTCCACTTCCATGGCGCGTTGTTAACAGTAGTGTCCAAATGCCTCTTGAACATTGACAGGCTTGGGGCAGCAACCCCATCTCCAGGAAGCCTGTACAGTGTTTGACCACTCTCTTGGTAAAGAAATGCATCCTTATGTCTACTCTGAACCTCCCCCGGCACAGCTTTGAACCATTCCCACATGTCCTGTCACTGGATCCGCATCTCCCTCTCTGCTTTCCCTCCTCAGAGAGCTGTGAAGAGCAATGACATTGCCCCTCAGCCTGTTTCTTTCAAACTGGACAAACCCAAAGTCCTTAGCTGCTCAGTACTTTTACACTTTCACCTCTCCTAAGCTCCTCTGCAGTTTGCTGCTGGGGGCAGGGAAGGCACTGGGAAGAGCTGGCAGCCAGCACACACAGACCCAGCCAAGGCTCCAAGTGCAAATGCAGAACAAACCCTGCTTGGTTCCGGGTGGCTGGCAAAGCTCCTCCCAGTGGGGTACGTTCCATCAGCTCTCAGGTGTGGGGCTTCAGGACTCCACTGATGTGGAAGCATTAAAGATCCTCTTTCACTTTTGCTTCCCCTCTGAACCTAAATTGAGGAGGAATGTGAACTGAAGGTGGGGAGCTGAGGTGAGGGGGAAATAGTTGCTGGAGGGTAGGTGACGAAATGAGATGAAAGAAGGAAAAGATGAGTCAGTGACAAGGAAAAAGGCTGACATAGTGAAGTTTCACAACATGACTGAAACAATGTAAGAGCTTGTTGCAGCCAAATGTCAGGGTCTTGGTTTTTTCTCTACTATTACTTCAGTTTTTGAGTTAGCTCTCCTTTCTCCTACAGAGGTGAGAATAAATCAGTGCAGGGGTCCCTAAATCAGCATGAAGACAGAAGCAAGGATATCCTATATTCCTATGGCAACCGTGAATTGTTAGATTGGCTTAGGTGTCTTGTGAAATATCACCGTAAGAAAGAAGATAAACATGGGGAAAATAAGAAAATGTATACAAATTAAAATTTAATGAAGACATATTTAGTTTTTGTATATGCTAATGGCATTAATTGATAGAGAAATGGCAATCCAGAAACCAAAACTAATAGTCCTGAACTTAAAACAATGGTTTGGTATTCATAGTGGGAAAGAAGGTAGAAAACAGGGGAAGGGAAGGGAAGGGGCATTGCATTCAGTCAGAATCTTTTTTTATGTGCATTAATGCATTTTATAGATCTAAAGATGAGCAGAAGGACCATTATGACAACTGCATAATGCATGCTCAGTGCCTGATTACACTGGCATGGGCAGGGATTCAGGAAAGTTAGACTGAAAATTCCATCTTAGAACTCTAAAACATCTTCATAATGACACTTTTTAAAGTAAAATTAAAAAAAGAAAAATAAAAGAGGAAATGAATCACATCTAATCCCTGTTTTAAATAGAGAACTATTATTGGCTTGCACTAGACACAGAGCGTCTTGTTTCAGTGTTAGTCATAATACTGTTAAAAATGATCTAAAAGGTTATTGAAGCCACTCCTACAACCTCTTGCTATAATTAATGCTAGACAAAGAGAATACTTATTCTACTTCAAAATGCTGCTTTTGAGACTCTTTAAAAACCTGTGCCATATGTTTATAACGGTAACACGTACCCAATAAACACAGGAAATACAGTGGTGCAGTCAGCTCTTATCCTGAAACCATCATCTCTTGCTGAGGGAGGAGGAGTGCACATGCTATCGCAGAACACATCTGCAAAACTTTGCAGCTCTTGGACATCTTTTCTCGTAGAAAGTTAGATTGTCACTTGTAGATGTACCTTTACACTCAAAGTCTGGGCATGAGTGAAATTTCTCTGCCAGCCGTCAGACTTGGTCAAATTAATGTCCTTTAACACACGGCTTGCTGTTCTGAGATCAGAGTCATGCCAATCCACAGGAGGATCTCAGCATGGAACCCATCTTTAACTCAGCCCACATGTTAGGCCAGAGAGTGCTCTCACAGTGCTATGGTTCAGACCCACATCAGCTCATTCCTCAGGTTATCAGGTCAGCAAATCTACCTGAGCCTTCGTTTTCTTTCTCCATTCTTCAGTCAGCATGACAGCATCCCCAAAACAGGCCAGAGCAGCCATTAGTTAATGGAACTTACCGAAATGTGTATGCTCTGATATTAGTGTCCATTTCAAAAATTAAATTGGAGACTCCATTAGGACCGGCATCCATCTGTCTTCTTATTATTAATGAGGTAAGAGAAAGCTACTTATGCTATTCAGTCATGGGAACCAAAAAAAGGACACATTATAGAGAAACTTTACTGAAACTGCAGCTAAAAAGTTCCAGTTACCAATAGCATTACTGAGTTTTGTTCTTTGCAATATCCAGCCAAACTTAATTGCTTTGTATGCAAGCTCTGGTCATTGTGGCTTAAGATGCAAAAGTGAACAAAACTCACTGAGTAATAGTCATTTATGGCTGTATTAAAATTATAAATGAACATAGCTATTTCTAGTTCTCCCTATTGTTATTCAGACTACCACTGACTTAAAATCTTCACAGGCTTCTTATTTTATGTAGTGTATTGTGAGTGCCATGAATGGCAAGATTTGGGTATGGACAAAGGAGCTCTGATCTCTCAGCACCTACCTTTTTTTTTTTTAAATGACACAGAGGTTTTTTAAGATGATGTGATGTGGAAAGGAAATTAAAGTCCCAGTTGCTTTTTAATTTGAAATGTGAAGACGATGGGATCCACTGGAAAAATCCACCTGGAATCTTCCATCTGGTTCAGTGATGTTGATAATTAAGTCAGACAGATATTGTGCAGGCAAACTGGAAAAAAACCTCTGTTTCCTCTCATTCTCCCACACTTACTCTGATATTCAGCACACATACAATGCTTTTTACAGGTACTCCTTCCAGACCTTTTCCTCCCAAGTCTCATACAAATCTCGTGACTTATAAATCCAAAGGAGTTTATCCAAGATAATTTCTTGTTTACTGTCCCTAAAGTTCGTCCCCTTGCTTGCACCTGCTGGTTGTAGGGAGTGGTTCATGTATTTTTCTATAGATTACATCCACAATTTGTCCTTTTCTTTCCAAAAAACACTGCAACTGAATCAGTTCTTCTTCCTCTGTGGGTTGGGTTTGTTTTTTTTTTTATTTTTCCCCAAATCATGCTAGAAAATCCAAGTCACAGAACAAAGAAAAAATTTTTTTTTTTCTGAAGAAAACAAAGGGTTGGTGAAAACTGCCCTGCCGGTACTCCTTGACTCAGTAAACTAAAGCTTTTTACTTGCTCTTTTCAGGGATGTGTGTAGTCTAGATACTCTTGATTATTTTTTTTTTTAAAGTCTGAGTTGTGTTTTTCTATGCAGATTTGAAGCGATTTCATTCAAGCTTATGTTTGCATAGCATGAGAAAGACATTGGGAAGAATGTGACTGAATTTGTGCCCTAAAACATTTCCCTTCTCAGTTTGCTGTTTAGGGGACTGCTTAAATTTTAAAAGAAATTTACCTGTCTCCTTTCACTATGCACCTGAAAGCAACAGGGGTTTGGAAGGCTGCTGGGAAATCATCTTCATGTCTCTCTCTCGCAGAAATGGCAGTGCACAGAGGATGCTTCTGGCAAACTTCGGATCCACAAGTGCAAGGTGTCCAGCGACATCCTGGCCATCAGAAAGAGAACCCGCAGCCTCCACTCCCGGGGATACAGCGGGAAAGACAAAGACTGCAACTGTGGAGACACTGATTACCGGAACAGCAGGACCCAAAGGAAAAATCAAAGACAGTTCTTGAGAAACCCTAACGTGCAAAGTGAGTGTTATTTGATCTCTTGGACTCTGAGGCAGAGAGCAGGGGAAAATGGCTAGCAGAGCATTTTCCTACCAGCATGCTCTTGCTCTCACCTCCATGTCTAATGAAGATGTCTGTAATTGGTAGTCAGGTCCTACGTAATTGCCTCTGTAATAAGTACCTAAAGTGGGCCTAAAGCTGGAGAGGGACTTTTTACAAGGGCATGTAGAGATAGGACAAGGGGAAAATGCTTTAAACTGGGACAGAGTAGGTTTGGGTTAGCTATTAGGAAGAAATTCAGAATTGTGTGGGTGTTGAGGCCCTGGAACAGGTTGTCCAGAGAAACTGTGGATGCCCCATCCCTGGACGTGTTCAAGGCCAGGTTAGGTGGAGCTTCGAGCAACCTGGTCTAGTGGCAGGTGTCCCTCTCATGACAGGGGGTTGGAACTGGGTTTTCTTTTAGGTCCTTTCCAACGCAAACCGTCCTGTGATTCTAATAGCATCAGCGATAGCAATATTTATCCTTCGGATCCCGGCGAGGAGCAGCCTTTAGGCTGCGGGCGCGGTGCTGGTGGCGGTGATGCTCTGGTGCCACCTCTCGCGCAGCTCGGACAGCACAGCCCGCTGGCCTCCGCCGTGAGCCGGCTGCTGCTTGCCCAGGCGGCCGCTGCAAGGGTTTTGTTGCATAGTTAAGGCTGAATTCTCGCTGTTCGGTGATGCCCCGCACGCATCTGCTCCCCGAGGCACTGCGGGGCTGCTCTCGGACTGAAACACCGCTCGGCCCTCGCTTCCCTTCTCCCTTCCCTGCGCGTCCGCAGCGGGATCCCCGCAGGGACACGCGTGAGATCACAGCGTCCTCTAGTGGAGCCTGGGCTGAAGGCACTGTACGGGAGGGTTTTAGGACTGCAGCACTTGGGTTTGTTTCTGCTAATGATTTCTACAAAAGAAGCCTGTTTGAAGAAGCTATTATTTTAAATGGAGCACGATTTTTCTTCTCTCTGCCCGGCAATGCAAGTGAATTTCTGTAGCTGTAGCGATAGAAGCAGAGCTGGATTTTAGAATTTGTTGAAGAGCAGGCTGTATTCTCCTGCTCTCTGACTAGAGTACTAGACTGGGGAAGGAAATAAAAATGGGTCTTTAAAATAAGATGATAGTGAAGTCGTGTGAGAAACACAAAAGTTAGAAGGTGCTGCACAGATGTCTACAAAATAATGTCGGCATCATTCAAAATATTTCCTGATTTAAAGCCTCCCCCACTCTGGATGTGAACAAGAATCCCTGGTATTCTTTGTACATTCAACCACAATATTGTCTGTCTTAAGTTGTCCCATTGTTCAGCCTAAATACTCTCTTGATCTAATTTCTTCCATTTGTTTAGTGTGGTCTAAGGAACCTCACAGCGTGTACAGGCAGACCTCTGCTGAAAAGTGTGCATGCCACAGACTGCCAGGGTGATTCTCAGACTGGGGAACATTCCCTCAAGTGATATTTTCATAGGGAGATACCTTCTGTGTACCTTGGAAAGAGGTGCTGCCAAGTCACCAGCAAGGGCTGAAAGGGGACTGGATGAGTTACTTGGGGAGAGAAAGTAGGGAAAGGATGGAAAATATCCGAAGGAGGCATCAGAAAAGTTGCTTTGTCACGCTTTAATTCTTTGCAACATTTTTATATCTCTTCCCTTCTCTGCCTCTTCCAAATCAGCCTTAACATTCCTCTGAGTGGAGCAGGGAAAGACTCATAATGATGACATATTTTTAAGGGAATTACAGTTCAGGCCTGTCTTCAGATGACACATGCATGAGACGCTTATATATTCCACCCTTTCAGTCACTTGTTTATTAAGTAGTATCATCAGAGGCTGTTAAATGCAAGAAATTATCCCATCTGACTCTACGAATCTTTCTAAATAATTTTATTAAGGACTGATATGGTTACAGATCAGAAAGATGCTTTGAAACCAGTTTTTCCGTTCATAAAAATGAATGTCCTCATTGCCTGGATTGAGACTTTTTCCACCTGACAGCAGGCAATTGCTGTAATGGTTTAGGACAGGGTGGTTTGGATGAAAAGTTCAATGATATCTGCTCTTTTAAAAGATTCTTGCAGGAAAGGTTCAGCCTAAAAACTGCACTAGAACTGCCACTGCCTGCCAAAGGCAGTACTTTCCTACAGCTACTGTTTTCTATTCAATAAATTAGTGTTAGGTGACATGGGTGTGCTCAGCATAGCTGCAACAAATGGGAATGCCCTACAAGTGACTTTTTACAAGGTTAATTTTGTATGTCTGGAGCTCTCTGGTGTGGTTTTGCTGGACAGGACATGCTTTGGTGTGGTATTGACTGTTGGTTTTATCAGCTTGGTTTGGGTCAAGTGCATTTAGCAAAAGAAGTAAAAAGTGTAAGTGAGGCCTTTCAGACTGAGGCCAAACAGAGGTTTTCTTGTACATAAAATTAAAGACCCCTCAAAAGAGTTAATTGTCTTAGTCACTTACACAGTAAAGAGCTGTAACCCTACTAAGCTCAGAGCTTTCAAGGGGCAAAAATGATGTAATAAATCTGTAGCTCTGCAACGCAGCAATTTTTTGATGGTCTGCGACTTGCACACATAAATACAGATGACGTGTGTTGAAGTATATGTACATCTATACATATAGATACACACAGATGCTGATATCTGATGGATTCTCAGCCTTTAAATTCTTACCTTTAAAAAGGAAAAGGTGTTAACCTTTTAAAAATTACTTTTCTATTCTAAAGCATATATTAAATATGTCACATGCCAATTTACAGGTGGTGACCTTGTTTCACAGTACTGAATGATTTAATTTTCTAAAGTGGTTTCTAATCCTGTGGTCTCTGATTTTTTTTTAGTGTCTCTTTCTAGAGATCTGATTTCTGAGATGCTGTTTCTTATTTGAAGATATAGATGCTAACTGTGGCATGAGGTCAGACTAATATGAAATGCAAACCTCGAAGCAATCAAAATTTCATGCTACTCATGGAAATGTGGGCCACAATGCATCAAAACATCATTAAACAAGTTTCTCTAAAGTCACAGAAAAAATAAACTGGTTTTAGTGAACAGCATTCTTCTCTTTGGAACACGTTTTGTGTTCATAGCACAGGTCATGTATATACATATAAATACATATATATATATACACGTATATGTATATTTAACTGTGAATGTTTCTTCTGCTTCAGAATACAAACCTCGATTTGTTCACACTCGCCAAACCCGGTCCTTGTCTGTGGAATTTGAAGGTGAAATATATGACATAAATCTGGAAGAGGAAGAGCTACAGGTGTTGAAGACCAGAAGCATCACCAAGCGTCACAATGCTGGGAATGAGGAGGAAGCAGAGGAAACTGCTCGTGCTGCTCGTGACACGATGGTCGCTGATGGCACCGATGCTATCGGCCAGCCCAGCTCCGTCAGAGTCACACACAAGTATGATTGCTTTCTCTACACCTTTTTTGTTTGTTTCTTAGAACAAAATCTTCGCTTTGTAATTGTTCTCTTTCTCCCTCTACGCAATATTTAGGAACTTGAAAGTGTCATCACAGATTTCAGATAAACCCGAGCTGTATTTTTTAGGAAGTGGAATCGTTTATATTTAGTATGTGTATTTTAAATGGAGGCCTCTAGTTTAGGTTTTATTTCTGAGGAGGAGTAGGCATCTCCAGAGGGAAATTCATCCTTCATATCAAAATATGCATGTTATGATGGATTAATCACACTGCTAAGCTGGTGCTCCTGCTGTTCATAAAGTCTAGACTACCAGTTTAGCATAGAGGCCTAAATCTGAGATGACTGAAGTTCCATTCCACACGAGGACAGATTAGGTCAGTTACATCATGTTTCTTAATGCTTAGTTGTTTGCAGCCATTAGCATTAGCTAAGATACATTAGACATGTTTATTCAAGATACACTCTTCTTCTATTTTTATTTTTTTTTAGGAAAACACAAAAGGTAGTTTTGAATAGTAAAAATCATCCTTTCTTTCACTGATAATTTCCAACCATGTAATTAATAAAGCTTTAAATAGTTTTCCAGAAAAAGTTATTATTTCTCTATAAAGTGTTTTGACCTTTACAGAACAGTATTGCTTTCAGAATTCTTTGAGTGAAGAAAAAACCATAATAGGATAACATGGGAAGAGATAAACATCTACATCTTTTTTTCTGTTATTCTTCTCAAAAATTAAAGGAAAGGTTTTGATGAAGCAGGGCCCTAAAATAGTTCTATTTATAAAATCAGATTTCTCTAATTAAGGAATTTCTGTTTGTCAGCATGGCAGCTTTGAAAGCCCAGCCTGCACTCTGCTGGATTTTCTATCTCGGTCCACTGCCTCGGTCTTTCTTGTGCTTTTTTTTCCTTTTGGTAGAGCTGTTTTTTCAAACGCTGGTGTGAATGTTTTTGTTCTTGCAATGGTTTTTAATTCCAGTTCTCTGTAGACTTTTTGTTTAAGCACGTGTTTAAACTCCTTCCTCTGACTTTGGTTCTTGTTGGTCTTTATTGATCATATTGATCTTCAGCCCTGACTGTATGTTCTCTTCTTGAGTGTTTTGCATGCTGGGAAGATGAGCTACGTTCATGTGGCAAGAAGAATACATTTCTCAGCAGCTGGTGGCTAAATAAACAATGACACATTTGATTAATATCAGGCTTTAAATTCTGAACAGATTTTTACTTCAGTTTCAATTTAATTTCTGATTGATTAAGAAAGTATTTCATTTTTTGCTTAGCAGGCACAGACCATCTGTCATGGATGACGAGTTTTTTTTCCCAGTGAAACCAGATCAAAGCAATTGTTATTATTAAGTCAAGAGAGGAAGACCTTGTAGAGTTTGTTTTTTTTTATTTACTAACAGAGTATAAAAAAATAATTGATTAGGAATGTTGGAAGAGAGAGAAGAAATGAGTGGGTAACTGGGAAATGACTGACCTTCTTTTTTCCAATTTCTTAAACTCACCTCTACAGATGTTTCATTCTTCCAAATGACACTATTCACTGTGAGAGGGAGCTGTACCAATCTGCCAGAGCCTGGAAGGACCATAAGGCCTACATTGATAAGGAGGTAAGAGGTGTTTTCAAATCTCAGTGAAGTCTTTACACTGCTGCCTTTTCAAAGAATAATTCTAAGTCAGAAATATTCTCTGCAGATCGAAGCTCTCCAAGACAAAATTAAGAATTTGAGGGAAGTTAGAGGACACCTAAAAAGAAGAAAACCAGATGAATGTGATTGTAGTAAACAGAGGTACGAGAGAAGGCACTGAATACTGAATGCTACACCGATTTCTAAGGCTTATGCATTTTCCAGGAGTTTTGAGATTGAAAATAAAAAACCAAAGCTTTATTGATATTTATAACCATTGTAGGCCCCTATTTTAGTTAGATATGAGCAGAAGCTACTGTGAACCACAAGAAGGTAAATTTTAACATTTTAAGATTAAATATGTTTGTATTCTACTAACATGTTTGAATCCAGTTGTGGTTCTGCTATAACCTAGCATAGGATCACACAGATAACAACTTTCGTAAATGAAGTGAAAATTGTAAGTCATTCTGTATAATTCCTTAAGAAAATGTCAATGATAGTATATTTCTGTTTTGGTTTTGTGTTGAAAATAATTTCATTACTTAGTAATTCCTAAAATTTTCCCTGTAGCTATTACAACAAAGAGAAAGGGGTAAAGGCCCAAGAGAAACTCAAGAGCCATCTTCATCCCTTCAAGTAAGATTTTTAACCTCTCATCCTCACAGCTGGATTTTTGGTGACCGGAGAAATATAGTTTTGGGAATTTGGGTAGTCTTTTGGTTTGGGTTTTGTTGGGTTTTTTGTGGAGAGAGAAGGGGAGGAGGTGACAAAAGGTCACAAGCTATCACAAGAAACATTGAGTAGTTCTGGATCAACCTGTGAAAGTTTATGGATAATATTTCTTCAACCTATTGATAGAAAAAGGATGAAAATTGTATTATCAGAAACTAATCAAGAAAAGGTCCAGTAAAACCTAAACGCTGCAGTGCATCTTTCCTCGTGCTTGCTGAAGGGAACACCTTATCTTAACAGCTGGGGGAGCTGAGCTAGAAGGTCATTTTCTCATCCTTTATAAAATCCAGAAAGATGTAAAAACTGCTAGTTCTCAGCAGTTAGAACAAAGATCTCAGTCAGACATGCCCAACTTCCTCTCTGAACAGAGAAGCAGCACAGGAGGTGGACGGCAAACTGCAGCTGTTCAAGGAGAGCCGGAGAAGGAAGAAGGAGCGCAAGGGGAAGCGGCGCCAGAAGAAGGGAGATGAGTGCAGCCTGCCTGGGCTGACGTGCTTCACCCATGACAACAACCACTGGCAAACAGCACCGTTCTGGAACTGTAAGTCTGATGTCAAAATGCAGATGTGATCTAGGTTATCCTCTGCTGTGTTACTGGTTTATCCACTTCGTGCAGTCAGAGCATTATTCTGACCTTTAATGCTGACAAAAACTTCAGCACATAAAAGGCCTACCCTAATTTTAACATTTTTATTTCAAAGTATATAATAAACAACTTATCGTGAACACAATGCAGATACTATCCCTTATGAATTCTTCCCATTACTCCATTTTTTTATATGCTAAAATAGTTTCAAAATCACAGCTGCGTAGCACTTGTGTATATGAACAAAATATTAGAGTTAAGGACATTTTAAGTGTCTTTAAACTTCATGGTATATAGATTACTATCCTGTTGAGACATACTTCAACATTTCTCAGTATGCAGCATTAACAAACAATACTTTTCTCATTTTTGATGGTGGAGAAAGAAAAGTGATTGAAAACTTTCTTTTCAAAGATTTCAAGGTCAGGCCATGATTAAGTTACAATATATTTGACTCCAAGCTGAAAATCTGCTAAGAATTACTTTTCATTTGGAGAAAGAAATTGTCTCCTAGTGATAATCTGTTCTGATTGCACTGGGACTTCTGCTAATATGTATTCTACATTTTAAAATGTTCCTAAAGTAGTCATATGCATGATTTTTGTTTTAAAGACAACAATTATAATGGCTAATTACTTATTAACTGTGGAATAACAAAAAATTATGCAAAGAATTGTCATATTGCTGTGTGTTCTGGCAATGCTCCAACAACAGTCATGGGGGTAAAAAAATGTCCTTTTGACACAGTCCAACATTTAAAGAAGAGCGAATGTATTATAATACAGTTACTATTTTTATGAAGTCTGTTCAAAACATTGATACTGTTCACAGCTAGGCACAGTACCCAAATCTGAATAAATCTAAAAAAAAATCTAAGGCAACGCTAGTATGTTGTTATTGTGATTAAAGGTACTAGTAGAAAAAACAAGCATATTATTTTTCACTGAAAACTAATGACTTGTTTCTTTAATTACAGTGGGCTCCTTCTGTGCTTGCACAAGCTCTAATAACAACACTTACTGGTGTTTGCGAACTGTTAATGACACCCACAATTTCCTCTTCTGTGAGTTTGCAACTGGCTTCTTGGAATATTTTGATATGAACACCGATCCCTATCAGGTAAACCCCTTTCCTTGTTACAAAATGCCATTCACCAGACTCCTCTAGGGGTTTTTTTAATTTTTGTTAACAAGTATCATTTCCCTTCATTCCTCTCTTCCTCAGCTGACCAATACAGTTCACACAGTGGAAAGAGGCATTTTGAATCAATTACACATCCAGCTGATGGAACTGCGAAGTTGTCAAGGTTACAGGCAGTGCAACCCGAGGCCGAAGGGACTTGAAACAGGTACAAGAGAAATAGTAGTGTTTGTTTCCATTTTATTAATATTTTTTAAATCTACTTAAGTTCTTACTGCATCCATGAAGTGTCACTCTCCTAAGTGTTGCTCTGAACAATTTGGAGTTATCCATATACACCATCCTGCACACCCGCATGACCAGGAAGCTTCTTTGCAAGTTTGCACAGGTTATTCTTGACAGATATCGATGGCAAAAACCATCATTTGACAGAAGTGCTGCAGAAGGGAAATCGTTATTGGAGCTAATCAATAACGGCCACATGCAGATCTTCACAGGCATAACTCTTTTCTCTGTTGCAGGGTTTATTTCATTAGTTTTTGCCTCCCAGTATCAGGCGAGGTATTAAATCCTGTGTTTATTTCAAATGCTGTCTGCCTGTGTGAACAACTTCAGGTTCCCTACCGCAACTGAGACTTAACGTTGCAAACTTCTAATCACCAGTAGTCTCCTTCATTTTTGAAGAAAGCACTATTTCTTTACAAGAGTCTCTGAGTAAAAAAAAGCTGGTATTTTTACTTCATGTCTCTGGAATTCGTTGCACTTAACTTTGGTTGATTGAACATTGTGATTTATTTTTTTCACAGGAATACTCCGTTCTGCATAATTTGTGGTGTTGCACCTTTGTAGCTCTTTCTACATCTACAAATGTTTCTCTTTTTTACAATATCTAGTTGTTTGGGGGTTTTATTATTTTTGAAAACCTGCGGGTTTTCAGTTCTTTTATGTAAAACTTCCAGGAAATCTTTGTTGGACTGCAGCTCTGTCTTTATTTAACACAGTACATTTCTTTTTAGGAATTAGATGCTGTGCATGGAAAACTACATTTTGAATGGTTTTACAAGTTCTAAACACTAACAAAAGTTACTCTTGTATTTTCCTATATCAGGAAATAAAGATGGAGGAAGCTATGATCCACACAGGTATCCACACTTTTTTATTCTCCTCAGCAGCTTCTTTCCAAATAATTGCATGACTCCAGTCCATTTCAACTAATGTCTGTATCCTGCCATGTTGCACACAGCATAGCTTTTGATGCATGCATTTTCTAACTACTCTACACTGAACTTGGCCATTGTTTTTTAGATCTACCATTCTGCATTTAACGTAGCTCATTGTCATAGCAAGACTTCATACAGCTCATATTTCATGCCTGTACTTCTTAGATGTTTGCCCAAGGAAAATTACCCAGAAAGAATCACCTCATGTGGGTTGCTCTCATGTTATCGTGTTGATTTTGGATGGGTTGGAGGTGTTTTTCTGGTTTTGTTTAGAAAGTCTTCACAGCTGTTTTTTAAATGTAAACCAAATATGCTTAAAAGGCTTTCTGAGGTACAAAGAACCTAATCAAACCTATGGAAGCAAAGCAAAATCTTCTCACTGGCTTTAGGAAGTGTTGGCAGATACTGCTTTAAGCAAAAGCAGTGCTCAGTATGAGCAGCCTGTGCTCAGAAGCCACCAGGAGACAGTTCAATATAAGTGTGGCAGAAAGATGAGGTTCCTTTGGGCTGAGACCAGATCAGACAAGCATGAAATGAGATTTCCTAAGAAGGTTGTATTATTTGAACTGAGGAAAGGCAACCGGTGAGGTTTTTTATACCTAAAAAAGTATATGTAAAAGGCTTGAACCTGAGGAATACGTGACAGAGAGCTCTTCGAAAGTATATTTTTCAATTTAAAAGCATACTTATTGTACCTACATGTTTATCATGCAGAGCCCTGTGTCTCCTGGTGGAGAAACCAGTCAAACACAACACAAAAACCCAAAGAGACTGAAAAACTGCAGGTCTTAACAGTACTGCACTTGCTGTTCATTGAGCAGCACCTGTCCTCAGGGTGAAAAACAGATTAACATCCGTGGAGTGTCATATTTAGACTGGACTCCTTTTCACAGTTTATCAGTTTTATACATTTTCATCTCTATGCACTGTGGAGGAGTAGCTCCTGATATACATTGCTTAGTTGAAAAGTAAACAAGGGAGTCCAAGGGGTATGCACAAGTATGCATAAAACCTTTTTCACAGGGTCTTCTGAAAAGAACCTTGTCATTAGGTTCCAGCAGTCAGAGAACAATTAAACTAATGTAGTTAAATGTACAGATCTCCAATTTAAGCAGCTAAATTTTCTTTTGCAGCCAATTTTGTATTTTTTCAACTGAGTAGTTTTGGGATCTAGGGAAATGATAAGCTTTCTGAGAAGCTTTTTTTGGTTTATATCCCAAACATTGCATCGCTCATTACAGCCTGGTGGGAACTGGTTACTACAACGATAGAAAATAATCCCTGTAATTATGCTTTTAAGTCTTTCACTAGAAGGCATCCTTGGAAGTAAGCATTTCTCATTTTAACTACAGATCTATCAGAAATGGCATTTTTGAATTGTAGGATTGCATGAAATAGTACAGCACACAGGATTAATCTTTAAATGATATCTTCCTACACTGTTTAGTAACAAAAACATTTTAACTTCTGATACCAAAGAACATACAATAAACATTTTGCTACTGTGATAAATAGCAGGTGTAATACAACACCAGCAATATTGCTCTGTGCCATGACATTCCAGACACCCAGTTTCTCAATTTACACAGATGCCTGGGTTCAGCACTTTGGTTCAAGCCCCATCTTGGTGGAATATGTTCTTCTTTTCTTAAACAAACAAAAAAACCCAAGAAACAAAACAAAACAAAAAAAACCAAAACAGACAAAAAACCCAACAACAACAACAACAAAAGCAACAACAAAAACCCCCAAACAAAATGACAAAAAAATCCCCAACAAAACAAAAACAAACCAAAAATTTAAATTAACAAACCGCATTTATCAGGAATCATTAAAATGATCTACTAGAGGATCCTTTTTTTGCTGCCTGCAGAGAAACAAATGGAATGACAATGGAAAGTTGTCTGAACTGCCCCTTAGGCTTCCTTCAGATCATGTAGATTCTCCACTCAGACCTGTTTCGAGTTCAGAATGCCCTGAGTTAGCAAAGCACTGCCTGTGTTGCAGTAAAACCCTGGGACAAGAGGCCCGTGTGGAAATAGCCAGTGTAATGCAGTTTGCTTTTGGGGAGAGAGAGCTTCAGCAGGGAAGAGCTGGTGTCACCTCTGTCCTTTGAGGGACAGAGTGTGGCTCTGCAGACATGGTTGATAACAGGATGTGGCAGCTGCACATCCCACTCTCTTCTCCTACTTGTCCAAAATTTTCCAAAGCCACCAAGGATATGACTGTACCCACCTAACTTTAGTCTCAAAGGAGACATATTCAAATCTCTCATTAGTTTTGAGACAACACAGGCACTGATGGCATCGTAGAGGATGCCAGGGTAGGATAAATGGAGAGCAAAGCTTAACTAAAGCTTGATCTAAAAATGAACAAACAAAACAGCAATCAAACAACCAAAAAAAATTAGTAAGTTTTGTTTTGAACAGATAGCAACAATTTTTTTCTCTTTTGGATCTATGTCATAGCTGAGAAATTCCAAAATGTTGATCAAGGAAACCACTGCCAATGCTGTTTCTCACATGTAACTCATCTGCACTTTCCTGTTTCATACCTATTTGTAACAAAATTTCTTACAGGGGAAAAAATCTCTTCTTTCCTCTCTTCTTCCCTCTGTATGCTTTGATTTCAGTGGGAAACTTTCCACGCTTACTGCAAGTTGTGGAATAAAACTGTGAGGTAACTTGCTCAGTCAACCAAAATAGCTCCAGGACCTTAAGACTTTGCTTTTCTATTTGTTTAACGTGTATGAATACAAGTTACCTCTGTCTTCAAACAAGCTACTTTCCTCTGCTTGACACAAAGATCATGGAACAATTCCCAGTGCCTTCCCAGCTGTGAAACTTCTCTGTGACTGCAAAAACAGTGCCACATTTAGAGGGAAAAAAATAACTCCAGGGTGAAGGACCACGTAGCTTGTATTCAGACTTTCAGCTATTTTGTAGGAATGCAGCAAACTCCTTGCTGATCTTCCTCCTGTGCAGTACAGCCCCATTGCCCTGCTGCTGAGGCTCCTCACAAACCCTGTTTCTCTTCGCTGGTCCCCAGGCTTCCCCACTTCTCAACCTGCCTCCGCAGCTCAAGCCCCTCTCCCACTGCTGGGGATGGGCAGCAGAGGTCCTTCTGGGCCCAAAAGCACCTTTCTGGCTCCAGCTTTGCCCCCCACTCCCCTGGTGTGTCCCCAAACCTGCTACCAGTCAAACAGCATCACTTCTGTTTCAGTTGCTGCCATAACATACCAACCCACCTGACTGTCCCTACAACAGTTTGTTTTCCTATACAGGCTCTGACGTGGCAAAGAAAAAAGAAAAAAACCCCTACCAATAGAAATAATAACAGAAAAATTTAAATATTTTTGCATTTGCATTGTGGTTAATATCTTAGAGGGTTTAGTGACTAAATTCCTTGAAAAAGCAGCCCCCTGCCGTGATGTCTTCTAGGGCCTTTTATGCCTCTAAGCACCGGAATAGGATATCTTCTTTCTTGAAACCTCTGTGGTATTTAATTATCTTTTGTTTCAGGAAACAAATTATCCATAATTTGACTTACGAAGATGGCTCTCATGTGGCCATGCCATGATTTCATTTCTCTTGTCTACTTCAGGAAAGAAAGAAGATGCTCTGTCATAGCTGTTCTACCAAATCCAAAAAGCTTGTGTTTCTTCCTGGAACAGGAAGATTGTCAAATGTTTGCCAAAAAAAATATTTCTAGAATTTGATATTTAAAAAATAAAATATTTAAATTTTATGTTGTGAAATATTTCCAATTAAGAGCAGAGATTCAGGTGTTTTCGAATAAGGAAAGTGGTCTCCTTTTGGTGGGAACAGAGTAAGGCCCCACATTGTAAGAAAATCTCAAGGATTTTTTCTGACCATAATGGTATTTTTCTGACTTTCCATATGAGAGACTAAATATTCCATCAGAATAAATTCTTTTACTGTGAAATCCCAAGGTAGTAAGAAGTGAAGAATGTAATCTGTGATGGAGACAAGTTGTATCTTCTGTTCTAGTTAAAAAATGAGAAAGGGCAACTTAAAACACAAACAAATTAATGGAGATGCCAAGAACCATCCGTAGGGATGCAGGGCTCAATATAGGTGAAGATTTGAGCTCAGTTCACACAGCTGGACTATAGCCACTTGAACTTTTAAAGTAACTGCTACTAGCCTACCTGCCTGTACAATTCTCAGGAAGAGAATAAATCATTATCAATTAATTAATTACTAAAGATTGCCTGCAATATCATTTGTAAGGACAAAATTGTCACTTTCCCTGACAGACATTTTTGTCTTTCCTTGTAGACCACCTTGTCGATGAAATCTTTTCAGTGAATCCAGTCTGCCCAGTGAATTAGATAAAATAATGCTGTTCAGTGTTACTTTTCAGTATGAAATGGGCTTCAAACCACAGTTGATAATCTGAGTCACTATAGTTACTATAGTAGCAAAACTTCAAATATTTTGGAACTGGGTTTCTTTTGTGTCTTCACATTTTCTGGCTGTGATCAATAAAAAATGCAGCTCCATTGTTACTTATAGACTCATAGCTATGCCCTTTATTCAGAATTACTATTTGAAAAGGCTGTTAGATTTTTTCTTTGAAAGCTTTTTTTTAAAAAACAAAACCTGAAGAAGGTCCTCTGTGTATATTTTAACACTATTTCACAAAGTGGTGCAGTCCTATAAATTAATTCACACCAGTTTTTGACAGCTTTTATTTCCCCTAATTGCTCCATGTAAACTAAAATGAGTGTTTACAAAATAGATTAAAACCCCTTTGGCTACCATTTACTAAATCAAATGTGTCTGGTTAGTTTGTAGGTAATATTTTTTAAGCTACCCAGAAACAAAATTCATGTGGGCATTGAAGTTCAGGTCACCAGTGGCTTTCAGATTAGTCCCATCTTTTATATTTAACCATTGTCTGGTTATTGAGTATTTTGCTCGAGTGCTCAAGAAAGGCAAATGGATTATTTGTGTATTGAAACACTTCTCCTGCCTTGAAATATCAGAGGAAGGGCTTATCTCTGAATGCCATCACAAAGCCCCATTAGACCAGGTTTTGTCCTTTTTTCACTCAGCCCCAGGATGTAGCAGGAGACAGGGGGGTTCTTGGAGCTGTGAACACATCCTAGGCCAGAACCCTTCACCTGATTACAGAAGAGGTGGAGCATCTTACACTTTGAGCTCCCTGCTTTGTGAACAGCGGTGCTTTCGAGCCAATTGAAGCAGAAACACACGTGGAAGCTTTGCTTGCGCCTTTAATAGTGCTCACCAGCAGGCTTTATTCTTTCTTTCAACAGAGGACAGTTATGGGATGGATGGGAAGGCTAAGCTGCCCAATTTCACTGGCGACATTGACTGGCAAGGACTGGAAGACTTGTACAGTGTGAATGAAAGTGTATATGAATACAGACACAACTTTAGACTTAGTCTGGCTGACTGGACTAATTACTTGAAGGATGTAGATAGAATGTTTGCACTTCTGAACAGTTACTACCAGCAAAACAAAACAGACAAGGATAACACTGCTCGAAGCAACGGGGACGGGGACGAATCATCCACGCCGTTCACCCTGGCGGAAATGACTTCTGCTGAGGAGTCCAGCGGCCTGACTGCAGAAGAGTTGCAGCTTATTGTGCCAACAGACTTTGCAGCCCTTGCTTTGAGCACGGTGAATTTAAGTCAGGAGAGGAAACTTGAATTAAACAACGATATTCCTGAGAAAAGTAGTTTGAATGACGCACACTGGAGAAACAGTCATCCAGCTGAAAAATGGATGGAGGATAAAGAATCGGACCGTTTTGATATGGATTTCAGTGGGAACGGTTTGATAGAGTTGGAGTCCCGGCATAGCTTCATGCTACAGCCCATCAGCATTCCTCAAAAAGACACTCATCAGGACAGTGACACTGTGGAAGACATATTTGAAGATCAAATGTATCTTCCCATGAGGTCTGATGAACCCTTTGTTCATCAGACTGTAAACATATCCATTAGGGATTCACCTGTCAGTACCCAGGAAGCAGGAACTTTCTTAAAAAAAACCGAGCAGGGTCTTGCAGGAGAAAGTTCACAAATCCTAAATGCAGAAGGCAGTGCCTCAGCTCCACTCTCCTTGGATTAGATCAAGTTGTAAACCGTTAAATGAGTTCTCCCTTTTCTTATTAGCAAACTAATAAAGGTAATCATGACGACTGACATTCCATGTTTATTGTAGATATGTTTTGCAGCTAAATTGAGCCCAGCTCAGTATTTGTTTCTGTGCATTTTTTTTATTCACATGCACATGCTCTCGCTGTAATTCTCCACACTGGGAAGCAAGATTTCCCATTTTCCATTAAAAGAAACAGTGTTAACTTTCAAATGCAGTAGCACACTATCTGAAAGCTAAAAACTATTTCTTCGAAGACGATGTTCAAGTTACTTCCGCTATTTCCAAATGATCTCGCCATGAATGAGTGTTTCAGTTCACCCAATATGCCTGCATAATGTCTTTTTCATCAATTATTTTAACCACTGGCGATTCTTAATGCCACGCTTTCAAGTAAAATGCACTTTTAAAATCTGTATGCCATACCATTTATGCATCTAATACCTTACAGGTTCTTAGTTTGCTCGTTGTCTTGTGAAATTGTGAAACCAATAAACAGACTGACCTGAAAGAGGTAAACACCATGGATTGTGGAAAAAGATTCTTCAAATATTATTTTAGCAAAAATATTGCATGTTTTTGTTGCTTTATTAAATTTACTCTCAGAAAGGTATGGCTAATGATTGTTAACTGTAGAAGGATTTGTTTAAATTGGATTGTTTCCCTGTATGTTGATATTGTCAGTATTAAAATTCCATGAATTTTTTTTTGATTTTTTTTTTTTTTTTGCTGATCTGGGTAGAAAGGTTTACATCAATACATAAATGTTTTTGTCTCCCCGCCTGATTTTTATTATTCTCAACAATATCTTAAAAAACATTATTATCATTTTGAGTCTTAAATTCTTTTTTTGTTTTGAACAGGCATTAAAGGGAATGATAAAATCATGTTAGATTTCCATTATTTTATCCACAAAAGGCACATGAGAGTAAACAATAGTAGCTTAGTATTAATTTTTGTTGTTGTATTCTAAATTTTTTCTTGAACTTTACCAAACATTAAATCGTGTGAAGTATAATACGAAAATGACTCTGAAAATCTGTATTACTCAAAACTTAACATTTTCCCTTGTTTTTTATAAATTTCTAAACAATTATGACAACAGTAACTAAAGAGAATTACCTCAAACAGATGTAATTCCACAGTGTCCAACTCACGGGTGTGTTTCCTACCTGTTACATGTTATTTTGTGTAGTGAATATTTTTTGGCTATTGCAAGCACTGCAGGTTAAATTTACATTCATTACATTGTATTTTGAGACTTTTTAAAAAGGAGATTCTTTTAGTAGGATTTTAATAATTTTAAGAAGCAGTCTTTTTGATGGACTCTGTAAATATGTTAAAATTACTAGTTCTTTATCTGATGTATGTGTCATGGGCGGATTGATAGAAAAACGTATTTATGGTCCTGAATGATGCTATTTGTACATAGGTTTTAAGTTACTAGGATACAAACTGTGTTTTTAAATCTTGTATAATATTTCTGTGATACTTTTATAGTACAATTCTGGCTTCGGGAAAGTCTAGAAGCAATATTTCTTGAAATAAAAAGTGTTTTACTTTACCTGCTTCAGAGAAGTCCACATCATCCCATTTTCTTCCTGAATCAGTTTTATTTCAAAAATATGTTAACAGTTTCAGCTTTAAGAGTCCATCCACATTAAAAACAGGTAACAAAATAACACACAACATTCTATTAGCTATAAATTATTCCTGGAGATGTGAGTAATGTGGGGGTTTTTTGCTTAAGACATGCTGTGATTTTAATTTTTTTTAAGTCCAAATGCATCAAATCCTTTCTTGCTTGATCTCCATGCACCGAGCTGCACAGCCAGCAGTTCCCAGAAGTAATGCAATGTTTCATGGAGCCGTGCCTTGCTTTGCTGCTTTCTCTCCTCCCTGCACAGCTGTCCCTGTGACAGCAAAGCACTGCAGACCAGACGTGCAGGACTCACCAAGAGTGAACCACAGATCTCTAGTTGGGAGTTGTGTCTCCTTGTACAAGAGTCAGCACGAAAAAGAATTAAGCCTTCAAGGTAAACTCTGTCGTACATGAACTCTGTTTGTTTGATGGCCTGTGAATGGATTACCTTCATACCTAAACTCAGCCTCTGAACCTGTGCTTCTTGAACTCTTCTTTCTTTTACACAGTCCCTGGACTCTGATGCTCCTGCAGACATGAAGTTACAGGTGATGTTTGTGGGGTCAGGAAAGGGGATGCACCCAAGTGTTCAAAAAGCAGTCGTTGCAATGTCAGATGCAGCCCTGAGAGAAGGCTACCCTGAAAGCACGCCAGCAAGCACAGGATGGATTTCAAGGCAGGGTGCAGAGCAGGCTGAGCCAGCAAGTTTGGGAGGAGTTGAAGGACAAAGGCAAGTTGAAGCAAGGTCCCACAAAACCACCTCTTGTAGCTTTGTGCAAGGAATTATCCAGCACCAACAGTGTGCCCTACATGCTTTGAAAGTTTCCCTCTTAATGCTTGGGTAGAGCAGAGAAGGGAATTGTGCAACAGTGTGGTTCATCCATTCACCCCATTTGTCCTTCCTCCTTACCTGAGAGCTTAAAGTACTCACTCAGGAAATAGAAGAGAGAGCATCTTAGTTTGAATGTTGTCTACCTTCCTTCTTCTAGGACAGTACTCAGTCAGCTAAATTGTCAGCTAAACAGTGCCCTGTCTTCTAAACTAGGTGGCAGTCTTTTTTACAGGTCTCTTATAGGAGTGTGGAGGAAAGAAAGTATAAAGGACACTCATTCTGTAGGCAAGAGGTACAGGGAGCAGTGAGCTCTGATCCTTGCTCTCTTGGAAACATGCATCAAATATAAAACCAAACCAAGTTAAAGAGGCCAAAATCTGTCCTATCTCTAAATATGCAGCCTAAGCAGTGTGTTGCTGTCCCAATATGTTTTGCATTTCTTTCTGCACAGTACTTCTTGTTCCATAGCTGAGGCAGTCGAGTCCACGAGCAACCCATGGGGTGACTGTCAGGAAGCTTTCACAGGCAGTTGCAGGCTCAGGAACAAAACAAGTGCCTAAATCTGACTTCATTGGCAAGTGCTCCTCACACCAGGGAAGGGCCAAGAGGATGACCTCCATGGCTTTTTGTGATCTGCAGAGCAGGGGCAGGTGTGTCTGTTCTGAAAGGCAGTGCATAGTTCATTAATTTCTGAAGGGCCCCTGGAGCTGGACAGAAAGAACTTTAAAACTTGCACTTCTTTGGGAGGCAGCAATGTTATGTGAAAAGTTTGAACTGGAATATAAAATAAGGCAGCCAGTGTCGCCCTCACATCCTTGGACAGTGTGAGACACTTTCTGAGACTTCCCAGCAACTGAAAGCACTGCAGAAGAGCAAAGATGTGTAGTGCTTCATTTCCAGAACTAGACATAGAATCACAGAATGGCTTGGGTCAGAAGCGGCCTTAAAAATCACCTAATTCCAACCCCCACCATGGGCAGGGACGTGACTTAGAGCTGTTATCAGTAGGTAAATCCTGTTGTGCCTGAGGTAAATGCACGCTAGCAGCTTTGCAAAAAACAAACAAACATTTGGATCAGAGCACTGTTCTGGAGTTCAGCCATCTGTAGCTTTTTGCGACAGCTGAGGGAAGATTTTTTAGAGCGAAGGTCTGAGCACAGACCACCCCCACTCTCCCAACCAAAATCCCTTGAGATGCCTGCAGCTACACTGGAAGTCACACAAGCACAGTCGGAGAGGATCTGTGTAAAACAGTCAGGGCTGAGAAGCCAAGAGGTGCAACAGCCCTGTCCAAGGAAGATCTGGCCAGGACTAGGCTTCAGCCCAGAGCAGCCATGGGTGCCTGGTACCTGGTACGTGTGATGTTGTAACAAAACTTCTTCCTTTGGTTTCAGCAAAACCCAATCCTGTTTGTGTGCTCTGACAGAATTTTTCAGCGAGAACCGATGTGCAGTAAAGGGAACAAGCCAGAATGGACAAGCCGTTTCAGAAAGGATGCCTCTCCCCCGAGGGGCCAGCCCGAACTGCCTGGGGCTGCCCCGAGCACGTCGGCAGCGCCCGGGCAGCAGGTGGGCAGCAGGTGGGCAGCAGGTGTCAGTGCGGAGCCACGCCACCAGCGCCTCTCCTCGAGCCTGCATCCCTCCCCTGCATCCAGCCGCCGCCGAGGGCTGCATCCGTTCGGTCTTCAACCCGCAACAGCACCCGAGATGTGCTACAGATCTAATGTCATCCACCTTCCTTGGTTTGACAGCTCCGGTCTTGGACACTGGTGACGTGCAGGGGGATCTGAAAGATGCTTTTTTGTCTGGTTGTATGTGTTGGAAATGAAAACACGTAAGTCTTACTTTGAACTTGGAAATCAGAGAGGATGTGGACCCAGTCAACACACATGATATGCTATTTTTTATTTCCAAGTATCAAGTATTCAAGAGTTTGTTTTGTAAACACATGTTTACAACAGATGCTGACAGTAGATGTCATTAAATCATGGGTTATACAACTTTAATATTATCCTAAGCTCTGCTGAGAAATAAATATCAATTTAAAAAAAAACCATACAGGAGCCTAAAGTATGCAAAAATACCCAGCATAAACCAATTACTCTCTTTTTACCACAGCACAGCACCCACACACTCATACGGTCAGACATACTCTACAAATTTCCTTAATACTCTACACATTTCCTTAATAAGGAGTCTTTTAAAAACTAAACAGTTTACAGGCAGTGTGCCCACTCCATGCTCCTACAATACTACCCAGACTGTTGCTGTTCTGCACAAATCATTTGGTAGAGGTATGCACTGCAGCCAGGGGCCAAACTCCCATGTGCTCAGCTGGTGAAAAGAGCAGGAACCTTCCTTCAGGAAAGCTTCCACTCAACCGTGGATCTCACTGACGCAAAATTTTCTTTTTTGTACTTAAACTCAGCTTTGGATCATTTTGTGCATTTTTTTTTGTTTTGTTTTGAAACTTCCCTCCAAGTTTTCAAATGTGGAGTTTGCTACAGAGGCAAAATTTCTGGTTTGTCAGTCGGAAGTGTGATTAGTGCTATTAGTGCTTTCAGTGCTATTTAGAATACAGACACCCGTCCTGCATGAGCAGCCCAGGCACAAGAACACAAAAAAATTACGATTCAGAATTCAAAATGGAAGGGAAAAAATTTTGTCTTCAAGATTTTAAAACCAAATCCCTCTGTTGCAAATCATAGCTCACTTTAAAGTCAACCAGATTTGGCCTTTTTCCACTCCTAGAGATAGAATTTGCTCTTATTCTACCCCTCTCTTTCTGGTATTCCATGAAAGAACATTCACATTTCAGACCTCAATCTTCATTTTAATTCAAACACTTGCTAACATTGCTTGGTTAAGTGGTTCCAGAATTTAGCCCAGTGTTTCTTACCATTACTATAGAATTTATTTTTAGCCCATGCTTAAGCAAAGCAACTAAATAAAGTAACATGCTACAGCAGGCTGAATACATTCTACAGGAGACTTCTGTGGCCTGTGTAGCTTTTACTTTACCTATCAGTGCTGGGCCAGATCCTACACAGACTCCCGAAATTACTTTCCCACAGAAGAGCTAGGTAGGAATTGGCCCACCAGGAATTACAAACACTGTCTTTGTCGGAGCAGTCCAGACCTCAGGAACAGAAACACGTGCACTTGCGTTACTGACATGCCTCGAACATGTCATTTAAGTCATAGTGGATACATCATAAAATACTTCAGTACCTATTAGCACCACAGTGTTGTTTAGTCATTTGTCCAGAGATTATCAAGCTGTCTCACCCTTCCTCGAGGTGAACAATGTTTTGGATGGTTTTTGTAGCCCTTCATTAATTCCACAGCTTTTCACCTATTCTATACAATGAACAGAACATTGTTACAGGATAACATTGTGACGACTGCTTTGAGATTGAAAAAAATAAAAAAATACAATACACACAATGGATAACGCAATAAGTAGAAGAGTAGAATGGTACCTGGATAAATAAGCATCTATTCTGTAACACTTGAAGTCAAGAAAACTTTGGAGCTACTTTGAAATTGCAGAGCTACATCTGTGTTTAACAGGCTGTATTAATTTAAAAAAAATAGCTTAACTGAAGGACTGGAGGGGTGACTGCTAAAGTTATTAACTGTAGTTATTAACTGTAGTCTAATGTAATGGATATGGTCACAGGACGTGGGTAGTGTTAACCTTCCTCCTTAATTTACGCAATAAACTATGAGGACAATATAGGAAAAATTTCCTTCCTGAGGATCAGAGAGGTTTTCAAACCTTTGGGCACAAAGGAACATGTATTAGTGATCTTCAGTGTAAAGAAGACAAATCATGTGAACCCTGGCCATACCCTGTCCTCACACTGAAGGTTCCACATCTCTACTCTGTGACAATGTTTACATGCAATCTTTTTGAATTGTTATCTGTCAAACAAGATGTTAAAAGAAAAAAGAAGAAAGCCCTAATTCCCTGCCAAAGAATAAATCTACCACCGTGACGCTGACTGCCCATTTTCTAAGCACTCTAAAGAGATGAAAGTGTCCAAAAAATCAAGTCCAGTATGTGAAGAACCTGAAATGTGTTGATTACAGGTTTAATCTACAAGTAGCAAACATTCTGTCCAAAGCAATGACAATGCAGGTCACAGTCCAGGTAAATCTCTGCCACCAGGTGTTTTAAGCCCCTGGGAAGCAACCACAGCTGGACAGCTTCAGCTGGGGGAAGCCAGGTTCTGAAGCACGCAGCATGGCATCTCCCAAGCCATTGCAGAAGACGCGTTATTGAGAAAATAGAAAAAGATAAACTTGTTTAAGAAGTTTTTTGTCTTTGATCTCTGAAAACAGTAGCAATAACCAGTGAATAGAGTATAAAAGCTAAACAAGCACTTGATATTCCCTAGTTCACACACACTTGCTAGAGCACCAGCTTGTTAACTTCCAGCCCAAGGTATGGCCTAGTTCTTCAGCCTCAACACTGCAGTGGCGAGGCCAAGAATCTGGCTCCAAAACAGCAGTAAGACACTTTGGACCTATTTATCATCAGTTTCATGTCAGTATAACACCATGAAGAGCTGTGGTATCGCATGCACAGACAAGTGCAGTAAGGCAGCAGTTATTCAGGCATTTTGGGGGCAAACCCACAAGAGCAGTGCAGAAGGTGCTGGCCCCTGTCCCAGACATGCTCTCTGAAGCAGTGCTCTGCTCCGTTTGTGCGGGATACTGACAATTTGTCGTCTGAACCTCTAAGTCCAAATCCTGTGAAAGGGCACAACTCGAGCCTACAGCAGTACCTGAGCAATTTCATTGGCTCTAAGGTCAGAAAGATGCCTTTATTTGATCTATCTCCCCATGTAGCACACAGGTTTTCAGCCAGAAATTCATCAAATAAGTGAATGGCAGAAAGAACTAGAATGAATCTTAGACCAATTCCGACAAAATATTTTGAATTTCGATTCCACTTGAAAATGACAGCCTTCCTCCATTGCTGGATATGTAAGTAGCCACACCTGAATGCCACAGGAGAGTACTCAAGTGCTACTTTGTGCTATTCTGGTTACAATTATCACTGAATCCATGCGGGGAAAAGCTCATCACAGAAAGACTCTTTGGGTAAAGGAATTCCTTTTTGAATGCAGACAGGATTCAGTCCCATACTTAGATATGTGCATTATTTTTAAATGCAGTACTTAAGTATATAAATTTACCCACATACTGAAGTGCTCTGCTGGATCAGAGCCATAATGAATGCACAGCTAATACTACAAATTAATAAGCAATATTAAAAAAGAGAGGGAAGGTGGCAAAAATTACAACTTAATGGAATTTTATATTCTGTGGTGAGAGGATTGCACAGTAGGAAGACAGCATGGGCCCCTTCACTGGATGACAGGCAAAGTTCTTTTTTAGTTCTTGTGAAGTCGGTTTAGCACCAAGTGACTACTGCCAGAGACGCACTCGATGGCTGGAGATGCTGCTTCCTCCAGCAACGACAGCCTCAGAACACAGTGCTTGTTCGGCAGGTCTCAGGCCATACAGCAGTCAGTGACAACGCTGGAATGGACATTTCTAGGAAGATAACGTGTTTCCCCTGCATACTTTCATTGGCTTCGTTTAGACTATTACAGCTTACTCACAAGAAACCCTCCTTCGGGAATCGATCAAAAACTGGCCAGAGTTTGGGTTTTCTTTCTTTCAGAGGACGCTGACTTAATTGATTTTATAGAAATTTATTTGCATTGCCAAAATTATCTATGTTCAAAAACAGGAACAAAGTTGTTTGAAAAGTAAAGAATTACACTTTGTTTTGCCTATAAATCTCAAAGAAAAAATAAAATTCAAATTTAATTTTTAATTAAAAATTAAAATTGAAATTACGTAAAGAAGGCTTTTTCAGTATTTCTGAAGTTAACGTCTCTCCTTCTACATTCCACTTTCTCAGCCATTTAGAAAATATGAATGTTCTTAGAAGTTGAAGGGTCAGGACATCCTAAAAAATAGATGGTCTCCATTGCAACAAGCTCTGAATTCCCTTGAAAGCTCAGAAGCAGCAGCAGCTGCAGAAGTGTCACTTTTATCACTCTCATTCTTTAGCACCAGTGCCATTAGTTCCTGACAATCCTAATCTGCCCTCCCTTGGTTTTTGTATGGAACAGAAGCACACAAGGCATGAAATATAAGAGATCGGGATAGATGATTAATCTTCAGTCTTTTACAATTCCCTAAATGCTCTGTTTCTGAGGTATTTGAAAAGATTGTCACTCTTCACTTCTCCCTGTGATGATTAAAATGGGGAAGTGATAAAAATGGTTGCGCGCTGGGCTGCAATTACACTTTGTCCCACTACTTTCCCAATTTTTGCCATGGCAGAAAATTCTTGGTGCAACAAGCATTTGAGACTGGAGCAAAAGGGAATACTTTTATCATCTATTCTGATCTCCTATAGCAAATATATATATATATACCAAACACCTTTGAGCCAAGGAAATTTATTTCTTGAGAAAAGGAGTGTAGAAGCCAACATATCTCAGACAGTGTGTGCTGACTGAGGACACCTTGTATCTGGTGGCCGCATGAGAGGAAAAAACATTCTCAGGCTTAACCCAAAAAAGCTGTTAATATGGACGGAATAGGAGGAAGCGATCAAAACAATATTCCTCTATGTTTGGGGTAGAAAAATCTGAGTTTCCAGACACAAAGAGTAAGAATTGCTGCAAACTACATAAATGGACTGAGACATTCTGCAACAAGCAGCCCCACAGGTAGTCCCACGTGCTGGTCAAGAGGATCCAGGTGATGACGAAAGGCAGTTGGCAAAGGCAGAGAGGGAAATCTACTCTTCCCAGGACAACTCAATGGATGCCAAGGAGAGCACTGCCTTTATTTTCAAGGACTTGGTTCCATATAATGTTTGATCAATATACATATTCTAGATTGAAAAATTAAATCAGGAATAGCTCTGTTCAAAAATATGTAGAAGCTCTGCTCTTTCCTATTTATTTTCACACAAGTTTTCTACTCAGCAAAATCCAAACCAGATTATCACTGAGTCCTCTTTTTAATTTCCTGCACTTGTAAGACTTCCCCTGCAGGGCACAACACAGCCCTGACTTCCTAGTGTCCAACCGAAATAATTTTCTGCCCTTTGAGACATCATTAGTACCTCATGAGCATGGTACTACAAAGCCTCCAGAGCAAGAAATGAAATGCCAAGCACATTTGATTAGAAAGTCTCAGCATCTCCCGGAGAGAGAACACACTACAGTAATTTGGAATAAGGAAAGGCCACATCACATCCTGTGAGTCCACCCTTGCGGATAATTTCTATTAGCTCTTCACCTGGAAGGGCAAAGGAGGGACAAACTCACCCTTTGCCTTCACAGGAGCTTTCAGTGAAGCTGAGAAAAGGAAAGGCAGCCATGTGTGGGACAAACCACACAACCAGGACCTCCAGGCCTGTCCCACCAGCCTGCCCAGCACCGGACAGGCAGAAGTGAAGCAGGAAAGAGAGGGTCTGAGCCAGCCCTCCCTTCCCAGCCGTCCTGGGTGCCAGGGTGCTCAGTGCCTCGGCGGTGCCAGGAGCGCAGGGAGAGCCTCCCAGCTGGCACCACGGCGGGCAGGCTGCTGGCAGCCCTCTGGAGGGGCTCCCCTGCTCTCCCCTGCAGCAGCTGGGAGCGGCACCAGCCTGAACTCTGCTGCCGCCGGCTGCGAGGGACCCGCCAGGTCCCAGACACCAGACCGGGCCATGAGCTCTCCCTCGGGACTTTCCCACTGAAGCTGAACTAGACTGGCACGCAGTTCTGAAGGACAGCCAAACTTCCTCTCAAGCTATAACCAGCTGTTTTCTTCTTCAGGAAAGTATGGATTTGGTGCTAGTAACAGCCACCCAAATAACATTGCAGAAATATGCACTTATCTGCTCTGGTATGTGTGTATGATTCCTACATCTTAATATTACTATAAACCAATACTGAAGTTTTTTACTTCAAGCATTACAGTATCCTATATACTTTGTAAAGAATGACTACATCCCATCAAGTGAAAATTAATGCACATTTTGACAGGATAAAGATGTTACAACTCAACATTTGCAAATGTTACCTGATGCATAACTCTTGTATGGCTTGACATGTTATTAACAGTACTTTATGTTATTTTTTCATTTAATGATTACGCCTGAAAATAGCCCCTTTTCAAATTCAGTTGCAGTAATGTCTTTAAAAGCAAGCTTTAAACTTAATTTGCTGCACATACAATTATCCAAATAAGTTGCATAGTTTAAATAAGTTCGGTTGTGCTTTGTAGCAGAACTCACAGTAATTACTCATCTCTTAAAAATACAATTTGCAGATATGAAGTTGACAATACATTTAAGCATTTTTGTGAGTCTAGACATCAACAATATGAGTTTTTGTCACTCTTCCACTGACTTCTGCTGTTCATAACACCTCAACTTTACAATGATATTAGATCAGAGCATGGACATTTAATGGACACATCTGAAATAATTACAAACACAATTTTTAAAACTCCATTGTCGGGAGGGAAGAAATAAGAACTCGGGTTGGTTTGAGGTATCCAGCCCTCAGGAACATATTATGGTTGTTTGCATCAAGCTTTGTTGGTTTTATCACGTGTTACATTTAGATTAAAAATAGAAGGCACAGGTGTTTTACAAGGCGCCGTAATTAAGTCAACCAACAAAACTAAATATTACATTACCAAGCCAGGGGTCTATATCTCAACAGTGACTTCTTCCAATGCATTTTCATTTGAGGAATTTATTGCTTCTGAAAAGGGGCCGGGGTAGGTCTGTGCTAAGCAGTTCATTCCTTGTGCCACGCTGATGTCTCCTCGGGAACTGAAGGTAGGGCAGGATCTAGTCCGTGCATAGTTTTGTTGGGGTCCAGCTCGTCCAACCATCTCGCTCACAGTGTTCACCGGCGAAGCCCTCCAACTCTGTCTCTGCAGTTGTTCTTCTTTACACTTTATGGAATACCAGGCCAGGAAAATAAAAAAGAATCCCACGAACTTGAGAGCAGCTGCCAACCCGAAGTAGACAAAACGAAACGAGGTGACATCGTATTCCCAACAAGATCCTTGAACGCCGCAATCCTGCTGCCAAAGCATGCACGTGGTGTCAATAACAGCCCCAAAATAAATTGGAGTGGGAATGTAAGCTGAAGCAAAAATAGCAAGAGAAATAATATGTGTTAGCATATTGTGGAAAACTTCTAAAGAAACTATACGCCTCAGCCAAAGAGTGTAGGTTGAGCATTTCTGAGATTTCTACACATGAAATGCAAAACATGGAAAACTGGTCAGCCAATCTTCCCACCAACACTCTTTATCCCCCACACGAAACCTACCACAAATGGAGAGAATTCAAACAAAGAAGCCAATGCAACAGCGCCTTGCAACAGGTACTTCAATCTGCTGTCCCCCGACAGCTCTTCTTGAGCTATGTGTCCCCCCCCAAAAAAATCCAACTTTGCTCTCAGGAAGTAAAACATGAGAGAAGGTGAAATACATTATCTGCATAGCATTACCTGTTGAACACCCTTTGCCCATGAGCTGGGAAAGGTGCTGTTTTAGATTATGGAGAAAAAACACCAAAGATCATAAAATGTTTTTGAAGATAGATGTAAGTGGTAAGACCACTAAGATTATAAATTTCCTTTCGAATAGATCTTCCTAAGAAACAGACTAACTTCTAAGGCAGCTAAAAATGCAGCCAGTCCACCGAATGCTCCTGCTTTCTCCAGAAATACAACGTCTTTAAGACGAGATTGAAATGGCCTTCCTCAAACAAAAGCTGAAGATGCAGCTCTATGGGCTTCTCTTGTTCTCTTACAATAGACCTTGCTTGCTCCAGTCATATATTTCATAGTATCTGAACGCCTGGAGTGTTCTTTATGGGCAGGATTTTAGAAATTCAAGAGCTTGAAAGAGAATGCTTTGAAAAATAAAGACTTTTAACATCTATCCATTTTTGCTTTGAAACACTTGAAAGACATTAAGTAATATTAGAAGAAAGACATTAAAACATTAAATAACAAATGCTTATTTCAAAAATTTTAAAAACCTATTATTATTGTTAAAAGCAACAAAAATCTGGTTTTGAAAGCTAAAAAATCCTTATAAAATAATATTTAGTGACTATTAAACTTTAAATACAATTTGAAACTGTAAAAATTTTTCTTTCTGGGACAACGATGTTGTTCTAGAAAGCCAGTAACCAAAAAAAGTAAATTAACCACATTTTCAGATGCAATGTTTCCAGAAGCTATTAATTTTAGGTTCCTAATACAGTTAGTCGAGCAATTAGTTGCAGATTTATGGAATTTTAATACTTTTATGGTGCGTTTAAGCTGAACATGGCCTTTATGGAGTGCTGAGCTACTGCAAGACTTACCAAGAGTTCTTAATAAAACAAACTGCATTCCTAGTGCAAAGGGCCGCTCCCCATCTTCCACAGACCTAGCAGGTGAACAGAAAACTCCAGTGAAGAAACAGTCATAATGCATAATCATCCTGGTATGTTCTGGCTCTACCTCATGGCTTTTTTCTTGAGCTATAGAAAATCTTTGTCTGAATTTCTTCTCTTTAGCTTCTACTCCTATTGCTAGGAAAAAATACAGCCAACCCCTCCTGAACCTCTTTAATCAAAATCTCAGTCATGGCCTTTTGACTTTTCGTTACCTGTGTAAGGCCCGAAGAATTTGATCCAAATCCGTTCAGGAAATTTAGAGAATCCACACAAAATGTTTATGGCTTCTCATGATAGCTTTCTATTATTTCTTATGCCTTAATTTATTTTTCTTAATATTTTTGAGGTAAATTAGAATTAATGGATAACTAAATTGCTGAAAACTGGACCCAGTTTCTGAATTCAACAGATCTTTTTTGTACCATAAGCATTTTGGAGTTACTTTAGGAAAAATATCAGTACAAACATCCAAACCGTCTCTTTAAATACCTTTCCAATTCAAGTAACACAAGATCCTTTCCAGTGGTTTCAAAGGAAAAACGTCAAGCTTACAAAGACTAAATACAAAGTAACAAGATTCCACACTGCAACTACAATTTTACTAAACCACAAATTACCTACTGCTTTTAAAATATTTTTAATTCTATATCTAAAGGTCTTAAGATAGACAGCTTCTAATGACATTGAAATACGCCATAAAAACACACAAAAAGTCTGCAGTCAAAGGGATGCAGCAGTAAAATCAAGTTTTGAAGTCAAGAAATTGAGAAATGGGAGAACCAACTTGGGCCACAGACCTTCGACCAGGGCACAAAGCACAATACGTGGTTTGGGACAGCAGGTGTCACTGTCCATGTGCGTGGGCCACCAATTTTGGTACTGAACATTACAAAATCCTGTTGGAGATGTCCCTTATGTACCTCACTGTTGTGAGGTTCACTGCAATACTGATCTTCATCTGCCTTTGCATAATTGCAGTGCAAGGGAAACACTTTTTTATTAGTATTATTTTACATGTGGGAAATCCAGAGACAGAAGGAATAAGGTCAGAAGTCTCTGAATTACAATGGTGCTGTGCACACAACAGTTGAAGTAAGGCTGAGCAGCTGCAATTCTGATGTGCCAGCCCCAAGTGCCTGACTGCAATGTCCTAACAGTGATCCTTACACCCATTCCGTGGATTTTTTGAGAAGCAAACTGGAAGACAAAATTCCACAATGTGACACAGCACAGAAGTCCATGTGTCAGCAGCAGGCTCCCGCATAAACCACAGCCACCTGAGCTGAGGGAGTGACAGCAAGAGAGTGCTTGTCCTTGGAGGGGGTGAGACAAAGATTCCTGCCAGACAGTGTCTCAGCTGTGCTCATGACTGAGCTAAGTCCTGACCTGCCTCATGTTTTCCAAGGTTCTGTGACCTGTTACAGAGATTTGCCATTATTATTATTATTTTTATAGGGGGCTAAATTTGTCCCAGAATATCAGAGTGAAGCTCTAAAGACAACACTACCAGAAGGAAATCCCACTTGGTTGGGAGGACCATTCTCACAGAAATAAAAGGCCCAAGACTGGTTTTTAAAAAAGCTCAATTTGAAGACAGATTTTACACAAAACCGGGACAAAAGATGTCTCTATGTTAACAATTAATGCAGCTAAACAGCTAGTGCTGAGACCTGACATGTACACCACAAGCATTTCAAGCATTTGTAGGGATTCACTTCAGATCAGCTCTAACCTGGTCTCATGGACAGGATGCCCATTTGCATCTGGATCATTTTGGGCGTGCTTCTGAAGAGTACCTCAAACCCTGGAAGAGGCTTCCTAGAGAGGTGGTCGATGCCCCATGCCTGTCAGTGTTTGGACAATGCCCTCACTAACAGGTTTTCATTTCTGCTCAGTCCTGCAGTGGTCAGGCAGTTGGACTGGATGATTAGAGAGAGTATTTACCAGAGCATGTAGGGACAGGACAAGGGGCAATGGCTTCAAACTGAAAGAGAGTAGGTTTAGATTAGATACTAGGAGAAAATTCTTCACTGTGAGGGCAGTGAGGCATGGGAACAGGTTGCCCAGAGAAGTGGTGGATGCCCCATCCCTGGAAGAGTTCAAGGTCAGGCTGGATGGAGCTCTGAGCAACCTGGTCTAGGAAAGGTGTCCCTGTCCACGGCAGCAGGTTGGAACTAGGTAATTTTTAATGTCCCTTCAAGACCCTTCAGATTCTACGATCCTGTGCTCATTGCAGGTCCAACTGAACTATTTAACCTATTTTTTGTATCTTCCAGCTCATCTTCATTTGAAAAGAACTTCTTGAATTCTAAGCTCTTCAGCTTCAGATCTCAAACCAAATAGACACCTTTAAACCATTCTTTGTCCTCCTGTTACCAGCAGAACCAATGCTTATGGGTATGCTTTGTAAATTCTAGTAAATAACTATATCATTTTCCTCTAATTCCTCCTTCTCTTTGAACAGCAGCAACATAGATTATACAAATACAAATTTTAGCAGTAGACCATATTATATTTTTTCAGCTCACTTTTCTTTAAAAATCAGCAGAACTTCACTTACAGGAACTGTATTTTAAATGGATAAAGATGTTACAGGGAATGATTATGTTTATCAAACTAGATGGCAGAGATGGGAAAAGCCAATCCAAAAATATGAATGCTTTTTTCCAAATTGACAAATAAATTCCACTGCCTTTTTCCTACAAAGGCAGTGTGTTCTCTATCCTTAGAGCAGTGGCAATAACACCACTACTACAGTACAGGTTCAAAATGCTTGTGAAGATAAAAAAGGAAGACTCAAAACCAGGCATGTGGCAGGAATGAGCAATTTCAAGAATGAGAAAAGGATAATTTCAAACTCTAACTTTTTCATTTGCATTTGAAAATCCAAACCATTGCTCTAAGAAGGTTGAAAATTCCACTGGAGTAATCATTTTCTTCCATGATGTTTTGCTCGTTTTCTCTTTATAGCACCTGGAAGTCACCGTGCACTTCATGTTTCCTAAGGTGGATTATCATATTACATATTCTAAATACAAACAAGTTTCACCCAATCCCTGTCAGCCCTATTCTATTCCCTTTTTATGACGCACAAGCTTGACAGGCACCGGTGATAGCGGGCACGGCAAAAATACTTAGAAAACATGAGTGAGTTCTCACCTGAGTGTCACTATGACTGCTGATGGCTGGGCACATGCTGTTATAAGGGTTACGATGAAGAGAAATATGAGGAAGGGGATGAGCGTGTTGCAGGTTCGGTCGCACTTCCCAGACACAGCGTAGCCGTTCTCGTTCAGGTAGGTTTTGACAATCACCAGCCGGAGCTGACTGCGCTGGCCCACTGTCGGCGGAGTGATCACCTGGCGACTCTGCACACAGGCACAATCTGTGTAGTTTCTGACCTGGGAGAGCAAAAATCAACATTTACAGGTGAAAAATATGTGTAAAAAAGACATTGCACAGAGACGTCGTACGACAGTTCTGCGGAAATTCTCAGTTGAGAATGTTCTGCCTTGAGCATCATTACCCCAAGCACGAGCAAAGTTACATCTCCAAGTAATTTTAAACCTGGCCAGGACTCTCTGTGATGAGGTCCCTTTGCATTGCTTTATTTAGTCTGAGTTTAAAAAAAAATCTGGAATATATTTGGGAAATATTGACAAAACAATTCAATCACTTCTGACAGGGAGGCTAGAGAAAAATACTTTTTCTATTGTACTACAAAAAACGTGAGGAAATGCTCTTCAGGCAGCAGCGACAATGCCACATTCTGAAATTCAGCAAGCTGCTGACTTTCGTATTCAGGCAGTGTCTTCTGCCATGTTAATGGAAGGCTACCCAGACCCGGCCAAAGAACAACCAGCTGCACTTCATGCTTGAAGCTCAGGACCTTCCAACTGGATGCAGGTGTGGATCTGGACAGACGCAAAACCAGAGAATAAAGGGAAACCAGAGACTAAAACTGTGAGACTGAAGAACATGAGAGATTCCCGAATGGACAAAGAGAATGAAATTAAGATGAAGAGACTGAATAAAAAAAGTAGCATTTCACAGGAAAAGGGGACTGTGATGAGCAAGACGAGGAAGAGCTAGATCAGAAATAGCCTTCTTTCACATTTATGCTACTTCTGTTTTCATCTAATCTGATGGCAAAGGGGTGTGCAGCAGATCAGAATATTCCAGTGCCACAGAAGGAGGTCAGGACATATGTGATATTACAGGAAGCAGTTTTTTGTTTCAATTTTTGCATTCATGAAACCTTGGACCGCACATGCACAGAAGCTACAAAATCATCTTAAGATTGTAAATTTAAGTACTTAGACACCAGGGCATATCCTAATTATGGCTGTTTGTCAATTTTAATGTATACCTTTATATGCATCCATGCTATCATGTAGCCTCACATTTCTTTCCCCGTGGGACTTAGCTGAACATCTCAATAATGTACCTATTTATCCAGTATTTTACCTCCCATTTTCAAAATGTGACTTCAGGTATTTTTTTCTCACATTAAAAAAATTCCACTACAAAGATGGAATAACTCATATTTCATTTGGATTTTTCTGTAACACTCACTACTATAGTTTAACTCTTTCAAAAAGGAGTCTTTTATCTTCAAAACAGTTATGAGGTATTGATGTTGTTATCTCAGTAGTTAAGTAACTGAAACAGATCAAAAATTTCACAAACACAGGTGACTAATTTGAGACAACGGGAATCCTTTTTTTCAGAACATTTTCCATTATACCTAACTAAATATATTCTAAACGTAACTTTTCATGCCTTCAAATACAGATTTAGACAGTGCATCTACAAGTGGCACTTCGGGTTACTGCTCATGTTCATCGTCCAGAACATGAGGAATACAAGACTAATGACCAACCGGGAGAAGTTTTGTTTAAGTCACTTGTCCGAAGTCACTTAGAAACACAGCTAATGACAGATTCCAGCTTCCCAAGGCAGCACTCCACCCTAATATCACATGAGCATGATTTCCTTCTACAGTACCTCACCCTAAAGTCCTTATTGCTTCCAAATGAAAATGCCAAATAGGAATCCTTCAGAAACTAGTCCTCTTTACTACACAATCTTGGTTCATCACCAGCAAAACCAAGTCTGTGTATTAAATGAGACAGATATAGCATGATAAATGTTAGAGTATAGGAACAGATACATGTATAAATATGTATATATAAAAACCAGGTATGAACTGTACACTGGTATCCTTTCCTCTTAGTCTGAACTTTTAAATGGCTAATTTTAAAAACACTCTATGTTATAAACTTAAATCCAAATATTATACATTAGCAACATTTTGTGTGTTATACAGCAGCACTAACTTACATTGTTGTTTTTAAAAGTACTCTACAAAAAGGATTATTTAATTTTAAAAAAATGCCTTTTCCAAGCAATGTCAGCCCTATTCTATTCACCCTTAGCTACTGAGTTAAAACTTCAGGCCATGAACCATCTTTTCTTAAATCATAAGATGCCACAGTATGTTTCAAAATCTGTAGTGAAGAGCACACACTCCCAGAGTACTTCCCTACTAAATAAATTAATAGTGCAAGTTTGATATCAAGTGAAATGCAACAAAGACCAAGCCTATGTCTCAATCCAGGAAAGCACAAATTAGATTATACAGACACTAAAGTTTAACCACAGGCTCACATTGCAGGCTTTTCCAATTGGTCAAAACAACTTTCTACTAAAAACTAGCAAGATAATCTAAAAAGGGGAAAAAAAAACATTTAAAGGAAACAAATCTGTTCTCAATGGCATCTATGTATGAACACGCTTTTTCAGACCATTATCCAGGTGACCTGAGAAAGCACAGTGCTACACCTAACATACTCTTGCTTCACAGGCTGGCTCAGGACTGCAAATCAGGAGACTGATACTTTATAAGCAAGCTTTCTGGAAAGCACAATCAAGCCCTAAGAAAATCAATGTTTACATTACTTCTAGTCTTTCTTAATTATCCTTTTCTAAAGGACAGTTCTGTAACAGAAGAATTTAAGAGTTCATTACTTCTTTTTTTTTTATGAAACTAATATGACCATAATGGTCTGTAGATACTTAAGTCAGATTCTACTTCTCAACTGTCTCCTTGTGCCCAGTCCCGGAAACTGCCACATTTCCATGGTTTGGTTTTACCAGCAGGATGTCCTTCTCCAGTTCAGCATAACTGGAATACTGGGTTGTAACAACAGTGAACGAAAGAAAGTGGATTATTAACATCTTTTAAGTTCTGGTTACTTGAGTTTGATGACAACCTTCATTTAGCCTGGAAGAGGTTTAGAAAAAGGCCATGGGACTGGCCAAACTGTTTTACAAGAGCAGAATACATGGGCAGTCTTTACCTAGCCAGGCAAACCACAGACCTATCAGTGCACTGGCGCAGGTGCAAGAGCTACTTGGGCACAATGATGAGGCTGACACAAACACCAATGACTTTAAAAAGGTCCCAACTAAATTTAAACGGGAGTTTAAAACACTTCCAACTACCGGAAAAGTTTTTCCTTCAATTCAGAGAGGGAGTCACAAAAAAACCCAAACTGCTTTAAAAGGTAAGACTGAGCTTGAAGAAAGACAGTTTGACATGGCTGCCTATGTTGGCAGGAAGCTGAATTAGATGACACTGACTCAAGGTACCCCCTCCAAGCCCTGCAGGAACAGCAGGCATGCAGGCCACTGCCACCAAGGTCTTCGGGGTCTGTACTGGAAACACCAGCCCTCCCTATCCCATGGCATTTCGCACTCACTCAGCTGGAGGATTCACTTAGCACAAACGAACCTGTGCCTCAAATTGGTACATAACTAAAGGAAGTGGGTTGGACCATGCAATAATAGCATTGCCAGTCTTTCAAATCATGGAAAGGCTCAGAGGTAGACGAGTCAGCTGTAGAGAACTTCTCTGAAGCTTAGAGAAGGGATGCTTGAGCTAGGAACAGAGGAGTGTTGGATCTGCACCGGTCCCGAGGGGCTGCTCAGGGGTTGTGTGTGGATGGTGGGTGAAGCACTTACCCCTGTGCTGTGGTTTCCACCACTGATGCAGCCAGCTAGGCAAGGATTAAAATACGTTATTCCATCTGATCCACAGACAGGCTCGTACTCGTGAATCTTACATCCACAGTTAACATTACAGCTTCCAGTCAGATTCCTGTGGGCCATGGCAAGAGTGGGACTGAAGAAAGGAAAAAGAACATGCTAGTAGAGCACGCACAGATATCCATATCCTCCTGTACAGAGGGAGCAAACATCCTACTCATTAACTCTAGAACTGAAAGTTGATTATAAGACAAAGACTGCGTTAACTCTAGGTTATGTACGTGACTTAAACAATATAGAAGAACACCCAAGTCGTCCTTGCCATCAACCAAAAACACGACAGAAGAAATAATACCAAAGTTTAAAACTTGTCTCATATTTGGCTAGGTAATAGGTGTATTTCCCCTGGGTTTTTTTTCCTCTGTGAGGTAAGACACCACTATTTTATATGTCTATTCTAAGCTGCAGTAATTTCTTGTTGATTACTAATGAAAGACTCAGTGACAAGATGTAAGGATTCTGTGAACTAATGTGAACTAATAGGCATTTCTTCCCACATAACAACTGTTCGGAAAACTTCATGCTTGTATTACTTATACAAATATGTGAAATCTACAGGAAGCTCTCTAGATGTGGAAGACTGCTGTGCTTTTACTAAGGGTCTGTAAATGAACCACTACTCCGCTTCCCTAGACGATTCCCCAAAATGTGGCCAAAGCCCAAATCCCTTATGGATTTGGACATATTTCAAATGTCCTATCCTTGAGTCAAGGCAGCTTAAACACCTGTACCTACATGGCTCCCTAAAACTATACAAACCTATGTTTGGTCTTGGAGAGCTCTGGCCAAAATGCAAACAATAGCTTCCTTCACTTCAGTAGTCCTTGAGAATTGGTAACTATACTCATGTCTGAGAATTACACTGGAATGCACAACCACTCCACACTGGGCACTACACTGTAATATTGAATTAACTGTTCTGCCTTGTTTGCCCTGCTCTCAGTACTGCTCAATAGGCACTGCTGTTTCAAACTACCTCAAGTACCTCTGCTCTAAGCAGATCAGTAGATATCCAGGGAATTTCAGCACCTCCTCAGCCAGGCAGGAGCTGAATGGAATCTGGATTGGGTTTGTGGCTGCATCCTCAAGATCCTGTACACATGCTCACAGACTGCCATGGCTGCAGAGCCTCACAAGGGCTGCTGTTGGCTTGTCTTCATATCTGCAATGCTTGGGCAAGGCCAGTGTGAAGATAAACAACTAGCAGCAGACTTACTGCATCCCAGCTACCCTAAGGACCACGAGGGATGTTCTTCTGCTCCCATCTTCTACCCCTGACTAGACCAGAGGCTCAGCTCAGGAGCCATTCTGCACACAGCGACCGTCACGCCTGCTGTGTGCCACCTCACCTCCTGTCACTAGTGGCACTCGGTAGCACAACTGCTGCTCAGAGCATTCCAATTGACTGGTTTTCTTGTATTTATACACCACTATTTGCTTTTGTTGAATATGCTTGTCTTCTCAGCTGTGCACTTTTGCAGACAATTAAATATTACTAAGTAGCTTTCAAATATTTATTGATTGTCTACTGATCATACAAATCAAGTTCACAAACTTAGCTCTTGGAGCTACTTTACACTTTATGGTCTAGTTGGATGCTAACCAAAGCCTTTCTGAGTGTTTTGTTTCTTGCTCCATAAACAAACAAGGTACACTTTTAGAAACAAGTTGCAGCTTGAGCAGGAAGTTAAATATCCAGGACTGGTAGTGGTTCTGTCACCTTCTCATCTATCAGCTGAAATTTGTCATATTATCCTGCTGGACTTCAACAATCAGTATGCAACAACACATCATATAGCAACGGGCAGACTTTTCCAGTAATCTCTCAACAGAACTTTTTCTCCAATGGAAAAAACACCAAATCATCAAAGACATTCCTCAGGAACACACAGAATTCAGCAGCACAGTGACAAAAGTTTTTCACACCAACAGGAGAGGCAGCATTTTTGGAATTTTACAAAATCCTAGTCAGCCTGCTGAGCTGGATGTCCTGGATGCCAGAATACTTGGCATAAGAAGAGACCCCATGACCTGCCTGGGAGGCCCTTGTGCTCGTGTTCCTGTCGACAACGGGGCTCTGCCACACTGCACAGGACCAGGACCAGGGACAGCCCAGACTGCCAGGAAAGGCCCAGCTCGGGTTCCGCTCTCCAACCTCTCCCACCCTGCAAGGCACACATTCTTCTGACCTCTTATCCCTCTACCACCTAAACCCCTTCTCAGCAACAGATGGGTAGGGTTGTTCCACAGGCAGGAGAACCCATCCCCCGTCTCGCTCCGCTTACGTAGCTAACTCCCTTCAGCTGCACTGCTGAACATTACCATGACACAGAGGTTAGGAAATCAGCTTAAAAAAAAAAGGTGAATGAAATCAGGCATGCAAGAAATGAGAAGCATGAAACTGGAAACTGAACTGAGACCACTGTGATAATTTAATCTCAGGGGCATTTTGTTGTTTGTCCTAGAAGAAGACTTAAGTGTACAGATACACAAAGCAAATATGCTCTAATGAATAACAAGTTACTGCAAGCTCCGTCTCTCCGGCTTTCACCACCTTTTGCCCTCAGCATATAAGGCTTATTTGGGGGATTTCTTTTTGTTGCTTAGAGCAAATACCTTGCACACAGAGAGGTTTGGATTTTTTCATCCTTTCAAGAACACGTAATACACAAAATCATCTATTAACTGCATTTCCTAAAGTGCATTATCAGACAGTTGTAAGAGGCTCATGCTTTCATCTTCATTACCTTCACTCTACACTCATTTTTCACTCCTCTTTCAGTGGTGGGAAACGAATGAAGGACAAAGGAGTTTCAGATGCTGGGGACATGAAATCTCTATTAACACATGTCTATGTAACCCCATTTTCATCATATGGGATCAACCATATAGCATGTACTGTCACGGATTTCTTGAACACTTCTTTCATGAAGGGATCATTTTTCCTTGAAGGTGTGTATTTTTCTGGAAGTAATCTGAACCAAAGCACACTACTAATCCTGCCTTCTGGCACTGGAAGACTGCCTACTCTCCACAAAGGAAAAGAGAGCATTTATCCCTGAATTACAGCACAGCACATCACAGATTTACCTGCATCTGCCATTAAGAGCAGGTTCTTAGGGAAATTGCACCACAGCTAGTATGTTCTGCTCATGAGCTGATCTGTGGGAAAAGCAGCCTAGTTTCAACGCAGCAGCTGCTGTAGAAACACGGGATGTCTGAAAAAGAGCTGCTCTGCTTGTTTCAGCAGGTGCAGATGCTGCCAACTTGCAGAACTGCCGCACCTGAGCTGCCAAGGACACCAGTCACGCACGAGCACACGAACAGAAACCAGCCTCAAATGACAGCACTTCCTGAACTATTCTTTCAATTACAAACAGTGATGCTGCTGCTTCCATTAATAAGATTCAACTAACTGCAAGTTTGCTAAACATGTGCTGGGACAAAACCCAGAACCCCACCTGACAAATTGCATTTGTTCACTTCTCAGGGAGACTGTTCTGTGTCTCCATGACACAATGCTAGTAAAGCTGATAAAGAGAAGACCTTTATTAGATGTGACTAACAATGAAAAGGACTCTAGTTTCTAACATTTTTTTCTAAATCCTGTTCTCCTCTCCAACTATTACTCCAGGGAAGGTTTGTGGTATAGGAGTAAAGTGAGAAAAGGGAAAATATGAGATTTATTGCCTGCAATTTATAGAGCTGTGACCTGTTATTTCACATACTTGGGCCTGGACTGAAACATCACTGTACTGGCAGTCAATGAACACATATTGAGGGGGAAAAAAGGGAACCCTCTTCCCACAAGGCTACAATTTAAATTAAATACAGTTTAAAAAAAAAAAAAGTCTGACTATATTTTGGTAACATCTAAACAAACAACTGATTTTGCACATGGCTTTATTTGTATCACTGTGGTAACCTACAGGACCAAAGAAATACAAAGGGAAAACGATAACCTCACCACATAATTTCTATCATCTTAATACTGGGCTATAGGACAAAAAGGATTATCTTAATTTGATAGCAATACTTTTGGTTTGGTATTGAAGGACATTCTGGATGGCAGAGATCTGCAGTCTCCTTGTTGGCAAGCAGCTGGAATTGCAGCAATGATGCAATTTTTGTGTAGCTGTCAAACAAGGGACCCTCTCACTGTGTTAGCTGGATTCCTTCTTTGTTGTTATTGTTCTGACCCAATTAGTCACTGCTTTCAAGTTAAGGGATCCCACTGGCTGAGTGGACTGAAACAGATACAAGAATAATAGAAACTCAAACTGGTGGTACGAGAGGAAGAATATAAATATTTTTTAATGTAAAATACCTCAGTAAGTCAATTGCAAGCTTTAACTAAACTTTAATTGCACCAAGACAACACAAAACAACGAAAAAGAGTGTTTTAATTCATTACATATCAGAAACGTGAGGGATGGAACTGAACTAATCCAGGAATCTGTCAGTATGAATAAGCTCACCACGGAGCCTGTTTAGCTGCCTTATACCACAATACATGCAAAAGACAGGTCTGAAAAAAACCAAAGCAGCTGATCTCTGCTATTTCCCTTTTGTTCAGTACCGGTGAGGCCACACCTGCAGTGCTGGGTTCAGTTCTGGGCTCCCCGGTAAAAGAGAGACATGGACGTACCAGACAGAGACCAGTGAAAGTCCACGAAGATGGTCAAAGGACTGGAGCATCTCTCTTCTGAGGAAAAGCTGAGAGAGCTGAGACTGTTCAGCCTGGAAAGGCTCAGGGGGATTTCATCCATGCCTATGAACACCTGAAGGGATGATGCAAAGAGGACAGAGCCAGGCTCTTTTCAGTGGTGCCCTGTGCCAGGAACAGAGGCAATGGGCCCGCACTGAAACACAGGAGGTTCCCTGTAAACACCAGGAAAGAGTTTTCACTGTGAAGGTGACTGAGTGGTGACACAGGTTGCCCAGGGAGGCTGTGGAGCTTCCCTCTTCAGAAATATTTAAAAGCCATCTGGACAAGAAGACGAGTCACTGATTCAGGGCTTCCCACCTGGGTGCTGAGAAGGGATGCCACATTGTGGTTTGACATAAGGCTCCTTAAACTGCAATTCAAATATCAAACATGCCCTCAGAACAAGGCTGAGGCATGGAACAATAGGTTCTAAAATGCTGAGATGTAGAATACAGAGGTGCCCTTGATCTTCCTGATAACAGAAATGCTGATGACATGCCAACCACAGCAAAACTGCTTGTGCCCAACATAAAACAGCAGAAAATCCTTTCTAATATATTCTAATCTGTGCATGCCTCCGGGTCCCATCCACTTCCTCACAGCCAGTGCAGCTAGAAAAATACCAAGTTATGAAACATACTGAATTATGAAATGTCATTGCCTACTTTTCTGAGTACTGGTATGCACATACTTCTATATTAACTGAAACCCAGTTCATCCCTCTCCTTTTTAGTGGTTTATGGCTCAGTTCACCCAACTAAATTTATAAAAAACGAACAGTAGAAATGAACATATTTGTCCAGAAATTATCCTGCAGGGTATGTCTACACTGCCCACTGCAGCTGAGATCTCTGGGCTGCTGCCAGTGCAGGTAGTTCAGGTATCAGGCCTGGCATTGCCACGTTAAGGTAGAGCATCATGCAATACATTTATCCCAAACCAGGCAGCCGTACTGCTTTCGCTTTCCAATCTTGCCCAATGAACTGGCTTTGATGTCCATATGCTGCACTACATTTGAAGTAGAGAATGAAGCATGTGTTTTATTAAACCTCAAAATGAAAGCATGCTTTTTTATTCCATGACCAACAACATTCTTTAATGGCTGAATTAAAGAGTTGCCTACTATGTAAGTGATTTGAAGCTATCAAATGATTGACCATGAGGATTAAGAGAATGTTTATCATGTCAGATATTCAAGATTAATTTATGAGTAGTGCTGCCTTTTTACTATCCTTTTGATAATAAATAAATTCCTGGTTAAAAAAATCTGGCTATGAACCATGCTTCATAACATGCTGGTAATTCTCAATTTCTGATGACATTGCAGTCAATATGATTTTTATACTGATTTCAAAGAGTTTATTTACATCAACAGTAGTGAGACTTTTGCCATTACTATTTCTCATCTCTTTTCTCAAGAAGAACAATTAGATGAAGGTGGTAAGGAAGTAATGCCACTGCAGACTTGCACAACAGCTGTGAATTGATGCCTATTTCAATTCATGCTATGTATTTACTGCAAACGTTATTACTTACCAAGTATGTATTAGATAACTCTTACAATTCCAACAGGAAAGCTATGTGTTCCATGGCAATAGTATGCCTTGTCTTCAGTTTAGAAATAGATTTAAATCAAATGGGACTTTTTCCCCAAACAGAAAGGTACAGGCTTCTCATTAGTCAGGCAGGGACATTCTGACTTGCCACACAGATCGACTAATTCCGATCTGAAATTTATGTTTTCATTCCTATTAATTTTCGTTTCTTCATCTACACCTACAGGCTGTCACAAACATTAACAGCAGGTGGACAATCAAAGCATTCCACCCCCTTCCCATCCCTCTTCTCTCCTTCTTCAGCCCACTAAGCTCAGATGAGGCTATATCACCACGCTGCTTCCTTCTACTGACAGCCCCACAGCAGCAAGCTTTAACTCCAGGTCTTAGGAATACAAAGGAGTAACAGCTTCTCATCAGCTCTTGACTTTGAGCTGCTGGTTTTCTTTGCTCTAGCATTAAGGTTTGACAGCAGTGTAGTAACACCCAGCAACAAGCAATGCAAAACATTCTCTGTGTAAACAGTGCCTATTTTCTTCCTCCCTTGCTTCCCACTTTGCCTCTTTGTTTTTCACTTGCTATCCCTCTGCCCCACTGTATTTTTTCTCCATTTCATCATCCCTTTTCCTGCTCCACACTCTACACTCTCTTCAAAATATTAGGAGTCCAGAGCTGAGCCCTAAAAGCAAATATACAAATGGATCTGATACCCAGCACCTGGTCATAATTAAAAGGCAGCCATGCCTCAGATGTAAAAGCAAAGGGAAAAAACATTGCGTCAGATAGGTTCACACTCTCCAAACGCTTACTCTGTTCTTGCGTTTAACCTACATGAAGAAGGCAATTTTGAGGAAAATCTCATGTACAAAGTAAGAAAGAAAATAAAAGCTCATGATCAGGCTTCTAAGGAATCCCTTTCCAGTGAAAGTTTCACCACACTGCCTTCCCTCCTTTTTTTTATGCCCTTCCATGCATTTCTTAATGCCAAGCCTAAGTTCCTCACTCCCAAGTCCTTCCTACATCCACACCTTCTACCTCCTTGCAGTCCTCTTCACTCTCTATATAACTTTAGGGAATATGGTCTAGTTGCTGTCTTGATGATGATCCAGCAAGCATTGGACAACTAGTAAGAAGGTCAGAAGCAGTGCACACCACTAATGTTGATAGCCCAAGTGATTCCTCTCAAGTAGGGACTGTAGACGTAAGACACTACTAAGGTGATAACTAATAAGCCCATTCAGAAATAATCTTCATAATCCACTTATTATTTTCACAACTTTTATGAGCAGAAAACATTTTGAAACACTAAGTAAATTCTAAGTAATCTACAGAGGACACTATTCTTATTTTTCTGCATCACTGAAGGCCATTCTAATGCATTTTCTCTCCCCTCAAAAAGGTGAGTTACTACATAAACTGCATTATAAACCAGATATAAAAACCAAGGGCCACACACTAACAGCAGGTGTTTATATCACAATACTCACTAAATTCTCATTTGAACATGTAGCTTCCTTAGTACATCAGCTATCAGCATTTTTTACATTTCTAGATCAGGCTTACTGGAAAAAGCTGGTTTTGCCAGAGATAATCATCCAAGATACTTACCCAGTTGTGTAAGGTATATTTATTCCCCCTAGATTAATGCTTTCACATCCAACAATGAAGAGTGTTGAAAAGCACAGCAGAGAGACACCACTGCAGATCATAGCCAACTTTGCAGACTCTCTTGCACCGAGTTTCAGCTTTTTTATAATGTAGCCACCTAGGACAATACCAACACCAGCACTTGGGACAATAATCACACCTGCCAGGAAGAAATTCAAACAGCATTAGAACGGGACTTATAGAAATGGTATAAAACATAAATATTGGTTTCATTCCGTAATTAGATGACTGCAAATGCTGCACTAAGATCTCCATTGTCTGATTCTCTGCTAGCAAACTGAGTCAGACTTTTCAAACCTCTGGAGTGTTGTCAAAGAATTTATAAAAGCCTCCTTATCATATTAGCAGCAGCCAAAGCACTATAAGAGAACTATTGTACTTACAAGCAGAAACACTGTTTTGTATTTATTTTAGAACGGGGAGAAGGGCTACACATAGGCCCAGTTTAACTGGTGAAAATTTGAAAAAATCCAGATTTGGACACAAATGTTTCTCTTCCCACTCTCATGATTAATTCCAGCAAAGCACACAAGCACTAACCCCAAGCAGGACCCCAGAACCCTGCCCACCTGGGAGTGCACACGAGCCTGGCTGCAAATTCTGCCTTCTGGATCCTTTACTTTAAGCTGGATAGCACTTTCCCAGGCAACTAGCATCAGGACAAGAGGAAATGGCCTCGAGCCGGGCCAGGGGAGGTTCAGGTTGGACATTAGAAAGAACTTCTTCACTGAAAGGGTGGTTAAGCATTGGAACCGGCTGGCCAGGGAGGTCGTGGAGTCACCATCCCCGGAGGTACTCAAGAAACGACCAGAAGTGGCACTTGGTGCTATGGTTTAGTGACATGGTGGTGTTTGGTTCAGGGTTGGACTTGATGATCTTGGAGGTCTTTTCCAACCTTAATGATTCTGCGATTCCACGATTCCTACCTCAGCACTCCAATTCATCTCAGCACAGATATGTGGAGTGTAAATTGATCAAACACAATTAAAGAAATTAAGATAACAGAATTAGGGTAAGTTTAAGACACAAAAGACACGCCTATGAAATTTCTGCTGCTCTGCTGCTGTGGTTCTAAGGTTCAGCAACACATCACCAGGTTGTCCTCACTCGTCAGGTCCTGAGGTGGTGGTGGTAAGTCAGCAAATGTCTGGCATTTTTCTTCCCTTGTCTTTTGCTTCTCACTGACATGTGAGAAGGTCTTTAAATAAAGGCTTTGCCAATAAAAATGCATTCCACATAAACATGGAATTTGAACTACTTCTGGCAGCTGCATCTACAGAGAAGCTAAACTTTATAATCTAAATTGTTAGAGACGTTGGTCTTTTAAAGAAGCCAGTAAGGCTATCGCTTGCAAATACCTTTAAGATTACTGTAAAGCATACCCGTTCTCTGCTAATATGTATAAGGGTGAAAGGGACACTTTCACCCTTATATTTATCAAAATGTGGAGCCTGTGAAAGCAAGAATAAGAGGGAAAAATAGCTGGCACCTTAATTATACCACCAATGACATTATAGAATAAAATGCCATTTCATGAGGAAGATTCTGAACAATAAGTCTTCACAGAATCAAAACCAGTCTTTCTCCCAAGAGCAGAAATTAAATGTAGAAGCTGCACAAGTTCAAGACATGAAGTTTGGCACATAGCGTTTTTTGATGATGATTAATACCAGGGTTGTTTTACAACAGAAAGAAATTGAGACTTAATTAAAGAATTGCTGCTTAGGAGACAAAAAATTACCAGTAAAATCTTTATCTGAAGAGATTCAGGAAGTGTATGTGCTCAGCTAGCAATGTATGTATTAAACATAGATGTATGATGTAAATAACGTGTAAATTCTCCTTTTACTAACCAGAAAATCTGTGAACTTGCCACGTCTTTTACTATACTGGCCAGCAGCCATCTAATACAGAACTTCCAAGTTTCCCTTTCCCATCCTTCCTACAAAAAATATTTATAAAATTAACAACTGTTGACTTCAATGCTAGGTTTAAGAGTTGGGATTGTAGAAGCAGTGCTCACTGGTCCATGTTGCACATCCAGCCTGATATACTTCATCTTCTTCTTCAGGTTCATTATAATAGTCTTTATCAAGTAATTTATAACAGGGGAAACAGCAGATGTTAATAACTTCACACTCTGGGCAAGGTCACACCAGTTCTATCTCTTTTAATGTACTGGCTGTTGAGTACTTTTTCTGGCAAGAATGTTTCTGGTTTATCTTGAGAATGAAGCAAGTTATGGTGTAGCCATCCCACCAAGACTCATTACAGTAAAACTCCTGTGTGTGTAGCCACCCTAAGCTTCAGAGAGCATCACGGTCCCATGAGTCAGTGTTTCCTCCTTATATGCAGAACACAGGAATTTCATGCCCTGAAGAAAATCTCATCCCAGAAACTCTCAAATAGAAAGCACCACATGGTGCTTCTCTGACTTTTCCCCTCCACACTCTAGAAAATCCTTGCATTTCTTCCAGCCACTGCAAGTGACAAATTCTTCCCGTGTGAGGTTTGTGCGCCTTCCTTCTTCCTTCTGTTACTTTTTGGGGGTTTTTTTGACAGATGTTCCTGGGCAGCTTCACCCCATACTTCACCTGTGTCCCCACAACTCACTCCAGTCCATCACTCCTCGGGCACAGTATCTCAAAGTATGAGAGAGCAAAGAACTAACCTGCCTGGCAATTAGCAGCCATTCTATAGGAGAAGCACTATGGAGAATTTAAAAATATGATTATAAAGACAAATGTCTGTGACGCAGCTAGAAGAGGAGGAAACTCAACTGCTTGACACATGCCCTGATTCTGCACAATATTTTAGCCTCTTTTAGTAGCAAAGTTTCCATCTCTCCCAGTCACAGAGCAGTGTGAAGCTTAAAATTTTGTGGTCTGTAGCTCCATTAAAAGTTGGACGTGGCTGTACATTGCTACAGCAGGGGAAGCACCACACCTGCAAAATAGGGGTCTCCTGAAATGACAGGTAGGAGAGAATTTGGGGAGTTCGGACTAGACTAGATTGTTGTCTAAATGCTAATAAGTAAATAAGGAGAAAAGCACCACCCTGGAGGAGAGAGATAACTGAAGGATGGGGCAGATAAACAACTTGTCACTGAGGGGAAAAAAAAGATAAAGATATTTTAAAGATCAAAGGGGAAGTAAAATTCACAGAAAATAAGAACAGCTTTAAGAGATCTTTTAAAGCACACAAATTGCAGTAATGTCTGTGTTTTTTCTAGCTTGTTTTTGTTGGTTTTTTCCCCCTTGGAGACCATCAACAAATGAGAAAATGTCTGTCTAGGGTTATGCAAAAAAAAAAAATTCCAACCCTTTAACAATATAAAGGGGTTCACATTTTACTAAATACATAATATCAAAAATAGTCTGAATATCTAACCAAATGCAGAAAGCTGGATCCAATCACCTGTTCAAACAAACACATTTTTGGTTCATTCCTGTATCGACTCATTTCATTAGCCAAAGCCAACCCTTGCAACGCAACACTATGTGGCAATGCCTTACCAGTGTAGATGCTGGCATTGGAAGCTGGGATGCCAAACTGTGACTCGATGAACTTGGGAATGAAGGTAATAAAAGCTGTGACAATGGCACTCTCAGCTGTGTATGACAAACTCACAAAAAGGAATGTCATGTTGCTTAAGATCCTGACAGCTGCTCTTGGAAGCTCTATAAAATGACAAAAATGACAAACGAATGTTATAAACAATGAGCGAGAAACAAAAGCAAACTGAAACAGAACCAACTGATTTTCTTTGAGACAGACTGGCAGTAATGGCCTGCTAGCAGCTGGTATGTTTGCGAGGCAGAAGGGAGAGCGCATACTCGGGACTGCAGCCCCTGCTCTCTGCTCTGACCCCAGCCCACTGCCTCGCTCGGGGCCACGGTCCCGCTTGGCACAAACACAACTGAGGTGTGCATTAACAAACCAGCTGAAGGAACAGGGCTTACACAGTAACACCGTAACAGAAAGTAAAACAACAATAAGATGTAGTGATTTTGGAGTTATTCTTATATCTTATTTTGAGATTTTCTGTGACGTAACCCATATCACACTGCTGAACTGACAGTACTGAGTTTTGCACTCCATAGGAGGAAAAAAGATCCTATACTCCCCCTGTTACTCTCTGCTTCAAGGACCATGCTTCGAAAGCTGGGGTAATAATACTCTAATTTGAAAGGGGAACCAAAATATTTTTAGCTAAACATTTTTCTACATGACTGAAAAGCATTTACAATGATGCAGACAAAGCATAATGAAAAAATTACATCAATGATTTCAAGGAATCTCAACATACATTACATACAACTCAATATTCTCAGAAGGGATAAAGCAATCAATTAAAAACGAGAGTATGTCATTCACTTAAATTGAAAAAGTATTCATAGATGTTGCAATTATTCTCAAATCAAATATCAAACTCCCATGAAATTCAGCACTGTAGTTAAATTAAACACTTACATACTTTTAATTTAGTCCTGCAGTGATGTCAAATTATCATCACCCAATTCAGCACTTAATTTTTTTTGGATTAGATGCTGTGATTTTAAACACGTCTTCTTTTCCTTGGGGTTTTTTTTTACCCAAGATCAAATTTTTTTAAGTGTTATATCTAACCTACCATAGTTCAGATTTTTTCATTTGCTTTTCACTTGGTACAGAAATGGAGTAGTGCTTGAATCAAAGCCAGTTGAATTCAATGACAAGAACACCCATTAGAAATACATGTTGAGCAAGAACAACTGAGTGAGAACTTTATTGATGTTAAAAGTTGTCAAGACAAAAATCTGTCTCACTTTCTCCACTGACTCCAGTAGGTTATCTGTATAAAAGCAAATAGAATTTCACTTGTCATGTCAAAACTTGTCAAGCTGCAAATTAGCACTTAAGTTGTCTGACTGCATCCAGTCTTAGCTTATGCCAGTTGTCAAAATTTACACTGAATTCATTATGAGTACTGGGTTTATAATTGTAATGTAGTCAAATGCTCTCCTGCTACCTCTATGAAGAAACATATTAAATGTTAAATATAAAATTTGGTGGAAATAACTAATGAATAAACCATATTAAGAAGCACTCATGTATTTGAATCAACGTTTTTTACCACCTACAGCTTTAAAAAAAAAAAAAAAAGGAGGAGTGGGGGCACTGTTTGCAATAGAAGCAACAGGAAGAAGCAGTAATGACCATGCTGATGCTGCTGTGAGAAAGGACTCAGGAAGCAGAAGGAAGGATTGGTCCTGTTGGAAACTGAGCTACTTAGTGGCATCTGCTCACCGGGGCTGAAAGTGTGGGAGAAAATAATAAGGGTATCATCACAGAGAGAAAGATAATTTTATTAGGATGATGGACTGAGTGCTCTTTGTAGAAATGAACTGATAGCTCTTGGCCAAGAGCTGAACTCAAGATCTTTGCTAAATCCATTATTTTAAAGAGTCTGGTCCAGACATCATCATACCTGGTAAAGTTTAGCCCTTCCTGGTAAAGCTGAGCTTCAGGAAAATGTCTGCTTTAGAATTTTCAGTCTACTAAAGAATTAATTTGGCAAAGAACTGCAGAGCTAATGAACTTTTTGCTCTGGTGTTTGTATCTAGAGCTATACTTCTGTTGACTCCTACTTACATCTCATCTGAGCACTCAGGCTAAAGGTCATTACTCATTTCAAAACTAATTAGTATTTTGAAATGGGATTTCTACTGATAAGTAGATAAAACTTAGTGTCTTGGAAAAAGCCTAAGTTCCCTTACACCCATGTGGAGGGTTCTTCAGAGAACAGCTTTGCTGATTACTGTAAATTTTGGCATGAAATAGTGAGTTTATTTCTGCATGCCGCACTAATACGCGCCACCTGGAGCACTTGAGAGTTGAAACTCTTCGTGGTTTATTAACAGCAATTGTCTGGCATACAAGGGAAAGTTGCTATATAGTCAGAAACTTGGAAATAAAAACACACGTTCAGAGTTAGGCTTTCCCTGATTCCCTCCCATGATCACCATCAAATCCTGTGTGACAGCATCTATACTACACTTCTGAATTTAAAAACCTCTAATAAAAAGGTACTATTAAGTAACTCATGATTTTTCAACCACAGCAATTGTAGTAAAAAGCAAGAATGCTAAAAACTTTAAGGACCCTTTATACTACATAATCAATCATGCTTTTAAAACACTCCTATGTCAAATTACTTTTGCGTGGCTAGCCATAGGCCTAGGCTTTGATTTCAAGACCATTATTAAACCCGTCAGGTTTGATTTTTAGGAAAGACATCTTCAAAAGACATTGCATGTTTTGGCAAATGTGCATCAGAAAAAAACCTACGGGAACCTGCAATTTCCCTCATTCTGTCATCTAAACTAATAAATCTCTATTGATTACACTCCTAGAACTAAAACAATCTTTTAGCACGCCTGCAAACATGTTTCTATTTCTGTGCAGTAACTCAAATCTTAAACATCCTCATCTTTTTTTTTTCCCCCCCAATAACCTAATATATAACTAAGAGTAAATTGAAACCTGCCTTGCTGGACTGGTTTGCTAGTCTACTGGCAATTTTCTTCCTTTCATGATCTTTGACAGTATTTTTTCTCTGGTCAGTATTCATTTTTCTTTCACTCATGTGCTGGACCACTGCTTGATACATGGTAAGGGAAAAGCATAAGAAAAATCTGCAATACAAGTATTCATAAATATTTCTCTAAGCAAAACTTTTAAAGCACTGTAAACAGAATTTCAATAAAAATGCAAACAATTCTGACTTCACCTCCTCTTTTCAACATTTAATATGGTTTCTTTTATCCCTGTTCCTGCACACCTAGCCCGAGGCAACGCGATGAATACAATCAGGGGAATAAATCACCCCAGCCTACAGCCCTGTCCTTTTGCAGTCCATCAGAGAAGTCCCTTGCAAGGGTGAGGCAGACATTAGCTGCAAGACCTCCCTTCTGCTAGTGCTCCCAGTCTGGACAGCCCTGCCCAAGCCTGCAGCTTTGGAGAAGGCTGGCTCCACACTGAGATCTCAGGAGCAGCTTCCACTTTTGTGCAGCACAAAGCAGAGCCAAGATTTGAGACAGAATTTCTGGTCTATTCATCAGAATGGAAACTAGCAAAGTGGCACACAACTACTTCAAATATATCCTGCATGGAGCTAATCACTAATCTCTAGAACAGTATTTTTCCATTTCATTACCTACTCACACACCACTTAAACAACCTCATTCAACTCTCAGGACATGCCTTAAGCACCTGGGTGGTGGCTGGATCGTTGAACAGCCCCTAATACCCCATCAAGAGTAGAGGGGTTCAGAACCAGTTTGATATGAATATTAGTTATTTTAATTTGATTTAGAGCAGGTCCTCGAGGCTCCAGTTAGCACTGCTCATCACTGCATGGAGCTATGCCAATCTTTTCTATTTTGAGCTCTTCAGGAAGGCCTGAGAAAGGGGAGTGCCTTGCTCAAGGTCAGTGGCACCGCAGGATCTCCAGCCCATGGGCTGCTGAACCCTCTGACATTTACAGTGCCCACCAAGTGCCCCCACACACAGCCCACTGTCTCCCCCTCCTCTTCTGATCCCAAAAAGGAGGAAGAAGGAATCAACCAATCTTCAGGTAGCACAGAAAGTCCAATCCAGATCCTTGGCGAAGCACCTCAGTGGACGTATCCTGCAAGCACGAGCCCCTCAGGAGTTTCTTTTATCTCTGCTGATGCCCTGACAATCATTATTATCCTGTCTCTGTCCCTCACAGGAACTCACTGAGAAAGGCATACGACAGCTGGTAGACGTGAAAAGGCAGACAGGAATATTCTACATTTAAATAAGGGCTGTACATAGGGACAAAACAAAAAAACCCCAAAGGCTACAAAATACATTAATTAATTAATTATTTAATTCAGATTAGATCAGTCTATTTTAGGAAATACATACATTTGCTTTCTTTACACTGCTCCTTTATTCAATTGCACATTAAGTTTCATTTATAGTGGTAAGTGAAAGGGACTGCAGATACAATTTCCATGGTACAAAACCCTAAGGGTATCTGGGTAATAAATGAAAACAGTAGTTTTGTCTGCTCAGATTCATGTAGTATCTGCACGTATGGGATTGAACCGTGGCTTCTTCATTATAAAGCTCCTCTAGCTCATGTAATCTACACTACCTCTATTTTTCCCAGTAAACTACATCCAGTTTTCTTCCTCCTGTGACCTACTTACTGTTTTATTTAATACTTTTGATACCTGACTCAGAAGCATTCATCAACTCACATTTTCTACTTGAAACATAAGTAAGAAAAGACTGAATTCCAAGCCATTGCAACTTGAAACATGTGAAAAGGCAAAGTTGTATCTGCATTTTTATCTGATCTCAGCTCTACCATGGGCCAAAATAAATTTCAGGTCACTGAAGTTTGAGTCTACTTGCAGATGGAGCCAGTTTTGGTTTATTCCTTCAGCCTATACTGGCTGTCAGTGCAGAAAAAGACTCTCATTATGACTTTTTGATACCTTTTCATTAGCCTAGAGAACTAATTAGGAAATTAGGACAAGTTACAAGAAGACAAAAATCATTTTGCCAGGCTTCCCAGGTAAGATGACATCATACTGGAAGAACAAAACAGTTAATTTCCTTACCAAAGCTGCATGGAGTTCAGAGATTTGATGGCACCGACCCCTGTCATGGCAGACTATGACATCATTGATATTTATTAGTACAGAACAGAAGATATGACCTACTAAATCATCAGTCTCCTGGCTACTGCCTAAGTGGAGTTTCTGCCCATAGTGCTATAAAAAGATGAAGCTCTGAAATTCAGTGGGAAGTATAAAATGTTCACTGCATCTCAGAAGAAGCAACGCTAAATGACTTAGACACATATGATCCTTTTTTCCTTCCCATTATAAACAAAATTACCTCAGCTGAGAAGCTCGAGGCATGATCTTATTCCATAAAGCCCACTTAAACTTGAAAAATAATTAAATGATAGTGCATTCCTGCTGCAGGCCTTCTTTGCTAGGGTAAATGACACCGAATGGGAAAGCTATTATCAGCTTATAGCAAAATACTTCTTTCTGCTTATCTCAACTCACTTGCTATCTTTCTGGCATGTTTCTTTTCACTGTTCCACATGGTAAAGTTTCTCCTCTAGAGAAACTTAAAAGTTTTGTAAAGTAAAAGCTCTAATTTGGTAGCTCCATTAATACATTAATATAGAATTTTATAGAATGTATGGTACACTTTTAGACACATACATACCGAAGAAACACTTGCCAAAATGAGACATACAGAAGTTTTTATTTCTGAAAAAAAAAGTCCTAGGAAACATTCTCCCAAGCAAATACTTGTTTTTTTCTGTATCTGCTGTGCCTGTAGGGACAAGGTGGCCTGGAAGGTGAAATTATGTATCAGAACAGAGAACCGGCATCAGCAAACTCACCCAGATGCAGTTTGTCTGTATACCTGTACCTTTACCAGGCACACCTAAGGGTGAAGCAGTACCTCTGCTCCGACATTGCCCGCAAGGATTAGGAAGGAGTCCAGCAAAGACTAGACTCCCCCAATTCTCTATGTTACTGAGAAAATCTTGACAGGAGTAAGCCTGAACTACTTCCACTAATCAGAAGCTGGCAGGTTTGAAGGTAAATAAAACCCACAACTAGTTGTATGGACTGATGAGAAAATATTATGTATTAGGACTCACAAATATGGAGAATAAAGAGTCTTCAAAGGAGGAAGGAACATGCTTTTCGTGCTTCTCCACCACAATTTCAACTACTTTGCCAACAAAGGGTCTGAAAGATCTGATATTTGAGGTTCACTTTGCTTGCTCTGTGCTTGCTTTGAACCTTGACTAAGAAGCTGATTTGTAAGGTAATAAAATGACCCCAAGAAAGTTCTGGTACCCTCTTTTTTTCTTTACTTCTGTAAAAATTAACAGTAACTTTAGGTACTCTGAGAAAACCAGCGTAAATGTAATACAGAGCAAATCAATATGGAGGTGTGCAAATATAACTTAAAAATTACACTGGGTTTAGTCTAAAAACAGCTGGTTTTGCTAAGCCTTGTCTACTCAGCATAAAGAATGATCACAAATGTGTCATTAAAAAGTCTGCCAATCATTATAGCCTGGGCTGATATCCAAGTAAAAAGTAACACTAATGTCTATTTCAACAAACACTTAGAAGTTTTGAGTTCAAATTAGGTCTGATGGTACCATAGATATTTCATGGTTTCTCCCAGTCCCACTGCATTTATCAGGCTACCACGAAATGGCACAACCAGCATTTGTGTCACAGGATCCAAGGAGGACACAACAGCACTGACAACACAATGCCATTAAGGCACACTCACTCTTGTCTTGTACTATTCAATTTGATGATACTGTTAAGTCTGTATTGCCAATTTAAATTGTATATGCTTCACATTAATCAGTTTGTAGCAACACTGCCCTTCTTCCCCAGGCAATTTGTCAATGATTATTACTTACTGTTAGATTTTACATTAATGGTTACTCCCTGAATAAAATAAAAATCTCTACTACTTGTCAATCTTTTGATTTCTTCTTTCAAAATTAGCACAGGTTTTATTTGTCTTAGCCTTCAGAAAATAGCTTGCAGTACAAAACAGACAGGAACGGAATATGAAACAAGTAATCTCTTTCCCTAAGAACTTACCCAAATGCATGAATGTAATTGAACTCACATACCAGAATTCCTTCTACTTGTTTCACTTACATTGTAGAAGAGCACTTTATTCCAAGAAGTTCAGCTTATAAAGCAAGTGTGACAATTACGAACTCGAAGGTGCACAAATACATGTGGTAATAGGGGGGCCCTGTAACTATAGCAAACAGCCTACCTGTTTGTTACAGGTACACAAACACATCAATAATTCAAGAAAATGGATGTCCTGCAATCATTGCTGCATTCTGTCATTTTAGAGGATGACCATCTATCAAAACCTCAACAGCAAAACATAATGGCAAATACAGGATGTCAAAACTGCCTTCAGTTACGCTCATACAACCCTAGATGATCCTGCACACAAAATTTAAAGCATTTAAAAATTAAAAGCAAACTTTACCTTTAACATTCTCTCCAAATCCCATAGAGGCAGAAACTGAACCATCTGTTTCTGTTTTGCTACTTGTTTTCTCTTTCATCACGTCATCATCACTTGAAACATCATCAGACTTCATCTTCTTTTTCTTTTTTTTATGTCGAGGAGGGAGCTTTTTCGGAAAGGTAAACATGGGAAATATCACAAGGAGCATTGCAATGGCACAAAGGAGAAATCCACTCCACCTAATGCCAGGAAAACAGGAATGGAAATAAAAGCAAACACATTACATTAAATCAAAAATCAAAGTGACTATTAGAGGCTGCACTGGCTGGGAAGACACATTTGCAAAATATGAAAAACAGACACTAAGAGTAAAGAACTGGAGTGGGGGAGAGCCTTCACTGCACTAAATTCCTTAATCAGAAGATGTTTCTGTTGGCTTATTTACTGAAAAGTATGTATCCAGAACCCACCAAATTTTATGAAGTAGTGTCAGCTTTAAGTTCCCACAAATTTTCCGTTTTGGTAATTATTCTGTACCAAGCGCTGAGAAGGAGACACTCACTTTGACTTAGCCTTTCACGGTTAATTCCCAGTAAAGCAACACAGTATTTCTCTGGAGAACACAGAAAAATTATCCAAGGCATGAGAAGATAAAATGTCCTGATAGATACACCAGGGCTAAATCTGTTCTGCTTTTCAGCGCCTACCTCTCACTGCCCTGACTGTCCAATTCTCCTTTCACAATTGAAGAGTCCCAAAGCCTGACTGTAAACAACTGGTGTGCTACAATTCATGCCAGGGTTTATGCCCAAAAAAAGGTAGGCTTGTGACCACAACTTGAAATAGCCTTCACAAAGAATTTCCTTCTCTCTCTCCGTCTTTTAAATTTGGGATACAAAAACAACCCTAAAATGATCCCTTGGCTCCCAGGGAATGACCTGGGACATACCCACAGAAGGGACAATGTGTGGGATATACAGAACAGAGCTCTTCAGCTGCAGGCATACAGTTGTCCTCCCTGCAGCCAAAAAGCTTCATGGACTTCACCACAGCACCACAGATGGGCAGAAGGACCGTACTAGAAAGCACTCTAGAGTTAACTAGAGTCAGCAGCCAGAACACTGATAGAGTGTCAGGTAACGTAATTTCTCCTCTCAGTTCTAGCAGTGAAACACTAAGGGAAACACAACCTCACATAGCTGGTGCCATAAAGAAGGACAACCTCAGAATCCACCCAGAGAGCTCTTCTTCCATACTGGAAGTGCAGCTTTCACTACAGACTCATCTCGTTTACACGGCAAGGTTTCGGTAGCATGGTGGGGACTGCAGGGGTGCTTCTGCAAGAAGACACCGTGAGCTGTCCCCTGCTGGACAGAGACAGCTCCAGCCAGTTTTAAAACAGATCCACCACTACTCAATGCTGAGCCCATCAGAATGCTTGCGGCACCTCGGTGTTCACTTATTTCAGAAAGGGGAAAAAGCACTGCACAGCAACTGTGTGAAGGGAGTGAGAAAATATGGAAGAAACAGCCCTGCAGACCCAAGGTGAGAGAAGAAGAGGAGACGGGGCTCCAGGCACAGAGATTCACCTGCAGGCCCAGAACAAGACCACGGTATCCACCTCCAGCCTGTGGAGAACCCACGCTGGAGCAGGCTCGAGCAGGAATTGCGGCCTGTGGAGAAAAGCCCCCACGGGAGCAGGTTTTTGGGCAGGACATGTCACCCACGGGGGATGCTGCACGCTGGAGCATTCTGTTCCTGGAGGGCTGCACCCCATGGAAAGGACCCATGCTGGAGCAGTTAATAAAAGACTGTCTGAAGCAGAGAAGGAGCAACAGAGACGAGGTGTTATGAACTGACCACAACCCCCTTTCCACAGCCCCCTATATCACTCCAGCAGAGGATGAAGAAGAGTCAGGAGCGAAGCTGAGCTTTGGGAGAAGGAAGGAGTGGGCAGGAAGTGCTTGTAGGGGTTTTTTTAATTCTTTCTATCCTACTCTGTTATTAATTGGTGATAAATTAATTTCCCTAAGTCAAGTCTGCTTGGCCCACGATAGTAATTAGTGAGGATTTTCCCTGTCCTTATCTCAATCTATGAGCTTTTCACCGTATTTTCTTCCTGTTCTGCTGAGGAAGAGGAGTGAGATGGCAGCCAGCAGCCAGCCAAAGCCAACCCACCACACAAACCTACACTAGTGTTTGGAAGTTCCAGTGAAGTCAATCACGTTACCATAATATCCAACCACAACAACGAAAGCTTTTTCATTTCAAATCAAATTTCCAGAATCACCTGGATGCCAGGTGCCCACCAAAGCCACTCTTATCCCTCCCCATCCTCAGCAGGACGGGAGAGAAAATGCAACGAAAGGCTCCCACTAGCTGCAGGGAATCTCTGCTCCGGCACCTGGAGCACCTCCACCTCCTCCTCCTCCTTCTTCACTGACGTGGGGGTCTACAGAGCTGTTTCTATCACATATTCTCATTCCACTCTCTTCTGACTGCTGCTGGTGTTGCATCTGTCTTTTTTTTTTTCCCTCTTCTTAAATATGTTATCCCAAAGGTGCTACCACCACCACGGATGGTCTCAACCTTGTCCAGCCTCCTCTTGGAGCCGGCTGACATTGGCTCTCTCAGGCAGAGGGGAAGCTTCCGGCAGCTTCTCACAGAAGCCAACCCTGCAGCCTTCCTGCTACCAAAACCTTGCCGTGCAAACCCAACACGAGAACAATTTTTGCGTATTTTTGTACAACCTTTACACTATGAATTATGTATTTGTTCAAATTTTAAACATTTTAAATTCTGAGTAGACAGGATTACTTGCACAAGAAACAAAAAGCATTTGGCCTCATATTTGTAATGCAAAGATACTGCAAACTTTATTTTTCAGTGAAGACAAATTCATATCCAGTGCTTTGTACGGTAAATGATTACACACAGGCAAACAACAAATAAACAGCCATGTGTAACACTATTTTTATTAGAAGCTTACGGGAAGCTTTTGCAAGGCAAATATAAGTGACTGAAAGTTTTGACTAATTTTGATATTATGTAAACAGAAAATCCTCTATTCATTCATTTTAGCTGATAACATACATGGATTAGAAAGCAGACTTTTAGGAGGATTAGTCAGCACTGTCAGACAGAATAAATCCGGAGTCTGTATAAAAATGTAGCAGGATCTCAAAGGCAGAAGCTGCAAAGGCACTGATCAAAGAAACAATCTGTGGCAATAATACGCAGAAATCTGCAACCACCCACTCAGGAGGAAACGGCAAAGGAGACAGGGCCTGAAATGCAGCACGAGATGAAATTCAAATCCAAAGGGACCATTATGACAGCATACCAAATGCTGGAGATGTCACAAATGCAGCACTGGATGCAATTATCTCACCATCTACACTTCTCAACTTCCTGGAGAAATATCAAAGAATTGGAAAACAGACAAAAGACAGTAACAAAAATAATAAGGACACCTACAATGGGAAATTGAGAGGTCAGAACAGGAGCTATACTAATTTTAAAAGCCCTTGATTTTCTGTCTTCTAAAGTCAAAGAAAATATGCAGAAGAATACCTCAAAGGCATCCGCACAAGCCCTAGGACCTCAAATAAAGCAATTAAAGTTAAGGAAGGACCAGACAATGCTGAAGGAATTCCTTTAAACTTCTCGTGTGGAATGCTGATGAAAGACTATATAGGAAGATCCAAGTATTAAACACATTCTGAAGTAGGAAAACACTCAGAAAAGCATCAGCAAAAGAAAATTTGATTCAAAGCACCTGACAGACTGCCAAGGGCTACTCCACAACTAATGAGGTCCCTATATAGCACATTAACAGTTCCCAAAGACAACAACATGATGAATGATTTCTAACAGATATCCCTACAGTTACCACATTTGAATAAAAAACAATTTCAAACATCTGATGAGCTGGCATAGACAGCTGGCTCGTCATTTAGCCCAGAGCACCTACAGAAAGCCCAGGTGTGCAAATCTCAGGAGCAGAAATCCAAGTCCTGTGAAACTCAAGGAATAATTAGATCAGAAATAACCCTGTAAAATAACCATTTTACTTTACCATGTTGCACGAGAGATAAACCAAATTACGTGTTCTGCAATATACTTCATAGAAAGGAACAGCTAAGGAAAAAGTAGGCTATACTGCTTTTATTTTAGCCATATATCATAGTTGCTATACTCACTATTTCGTCTGTAAGCATTGCCTCCTTTAACAATGGAAACTGTTAAATTGGGTCCCACGATAAGCTACATTAGGAACCTTACAGCTATAATAAAGAAAAGATAGGAATCAAAGACACTAATTCACTTCAAAGAAAACAAGACTCAGAAATCTCATATGTGATTTCCCATTAACTTATCTCAATTGAACCATACTTTTAGAGTGTGTCAGCTGAAGAAAGTGTTGGGCTACGCTTACATTTCAAATTGTTAGATTGCATAAATAAAAATAAACTTGACTACGCAGTACTTTCCTGCAAGGAGAAAATGTCACAGCCCCAGAAAATACATTTCAGCGGAATGAAAGTCTACACTTCCAGAATTCTCTGCAACCAGGCAGTCAGTGAGCAGCAAGAGGCAAAGGTTTAACCCTCACACCATGGGAGTCTTGCTTTTAATGGGCAGACATGGCTTCAGAAAGAGAAAAGAGCGTAAGACACAAATGCTATGAACGCCACTAAACTTTTATGAGAGGCCACCACAGATTGTGCAACAAATTATCAGAGATCTGATAGCAGTTGATACTCCTTAGAAATTTAAGGGAGAAAGAACAGACATAGTCAAAAATGAAAGAGAAACAAAAAGACCTGGAATACCCTTCAGGGAAAGCCAGACCCTAGAGATTTAATCAACATGATAGAAAAAGAAAACTTTGAATGACTTTTACTGACTTTGCGCTTTGGCTATTTTACTTTTGCTGGAGCTGCTTGAGCTAAAACTCAGTTATAGCAGTGGTTGTGTTATAGATAAAGTCAAAAATGTATCCCATATTTATACAGCCCCACTGATTTCAATTAACAAATATATTTATGGGCCTGTTTCTGACATGTCATTAAAAACACATGAAGTGTAAGAATTTTACAAAGAATGTATTATACTTTGCTTTGATTTCAAATCTTTTATCCTAGAATAGTCCAAATTTTGACATTGCTGCACACTCACAGAACAGATCTTTTCAGTGAGGTAAGTCAGTAGATAAATCAGAGCACGGAGTTGTTAACCCCAAGGCCGCACTCAGCACTCACCTTTGCTTTTCTCTCACTGAAAATTCAACACAACAGTCCTGTGCAGCAATGCTCTTGGACTAAGTAAGACAAATAAAGCAAGGCTAAATCTTAAAAGGTTTAAGGAGACTCCAAAGAGAGAATTTTTTCATATCAAACTGCCAGGAAAGATCACTGCAGAATAAACAGAAACAGATACAGACTGACTGCAATGGCGCAGTGACAAACACTAACCCAGGGCATGAGAACTGACACTGCACCTTGCACCTACAAAGTAGAGGTCTCTTCCTGGGATAATGAACTTCAGTTTTTTTCCTGCGCTTGCATGAAAACTTCAAGGCAGATTTATAATTTATCTGAGAAAAGGCAGTTAAAGCCTCCTCAAGACCTGCTTCCTCAAAGAGACATTTCCAAGGAGGCCACATCTCAAAGGCTGCCTGAAGACATCAGCTAACAATTACAGCTGCTACATCTCAGTGCTGCTGGAAGCCTACTCCTTACTAGAGAATAATGTGCTGGTTTACAGCGTCTGCTGCCTAAACACAAGCCATCACCCTGAGAAACAAAGACTGGAAAGGGCATGTTCTGACCCCATCCTATCTCCTTCACCTGAAACAGGATCAGTAAAGTCTACTGGGCAGCAGAATTCCGTGTTTCATGCTGCCTCCTCTGGAAAACCAAAGGGATTAATCCACCGTCCAGTAGGAAGGGGTTGGTTCTGGCCACCAGGGATGGCCTCCTGCAATACCAATATCCTGCCTTGCCATCCCTGTGCTAAGCACTGTCAGTCAGTGCTCACTGTGGCCAGGGACAGTCCTGGAACAGCCAAACGTAGGGGGTTTTCCATGCACTGTTCCTGTGCACTCCTGTGGCAAACTCTTCCTCTCTGTCAGAGGCTAGTGTGCAGTAATGAACAGAAACATCATCTTCCTCGGCCTCCTTCTACAGCCTTAAACAAGTCCTCAAGGGATAAAATCTTCCAACCTGTCTTAATTCCCTACTGGCAACTGAGAGAATAGTTTTGAAAAATGCTTGATCCTTACCAGTTTCCAATGAATCGGGGATCGCTCTGGTCGATATACACAGTTGTCCTAGGATCAACATAGAAACCAATAAGAAGTCCTCCTAATAAGTACCCAGCTGCAGGTCCAAGTGCTCCCATTACGTACATGATGGCTGAGGAAATGAAAGGTCAGAGTCACACATCAATAAAATTAATGTTTCATTATTTACTTACACATAAAATCACAAAGGAAATGATGCTTCTTTCAACAAGAAGCTTTGCACTATAAAACTTTTAGGGACCTTTTTTGCAATGAAGGCAGCAACTTCTGCCTAAGTCACATATTAGTAAGAAAATTACTGCTTTTTGTACATTCTCAGTCAAATTATGCAAGTATACACTATTTTGGTATTCTGGATGGAAAGCATACTTGACTTGCATAAAATTTTTCCCATTTGGTAACATTTCCTTTAAATCAAATCAAAATTATTTAACATATAAATAAAAAAAAGGTTTAACTAATGCTAGGCAAACAGAAAAGCAAAGAATAAAAACTGTAATCAAAGAACAAAATAACAACATTCTAATTTAGTTATCATTAGTGTAATACCGTGTATAAAAGAATGGTCCATTTTAAGAAATCAAATATTCCTATTTCAGAGATTGACAGAACATGGGTTCACAAAAGGAAAGTCCTGTTTAACGAACTTGATATCCTTCTATGATAAGGTCAGCCATCCAGTGGATGAAGAAAAGGTGATGGATGTGGACTTTCTGGATTTTAGTAAGGCTTTTCCTACTGTCCCTCACAGTGTCCTTCAGCACAACTTGTCCAGCTGTGGGATGAGTGGTGCAGGCTGTGCTGGGTGAAGAACTGGCTGAAGGGCAGAGCTCAAAGGGTTTTAGTGAATGGGGCTACATGTGGCTGGCAACTGGTCACCGGTGGTGTTCCCCAGGGGTCAGTTCTAGGGCCAGTTCTGTTCAATACATTTACCAACAACCTGCAGGCAGGAGTTGAAGCCACCAGTAGCACATTTGCTGATGATCCTGAACCGGGAGGTGCTGCTGACTCTTTGGAGGGACAAGAGGCCTTGCAGAGGGATCTACACAGACTGCAGCGCTGGACAGTGATTAATGAAGTTTAACAAGTCAAAATACCGGATTCTGCAGCTGGGATGGACTAATGCCAGGCACAAGTACAAACTGGGAGAGGAGTGGCTGGANGCAGAAAGGGAGTTGGGGGTGCTGGTTGGCAGCAGGCACAGCAAGAGTCAGCAGCGTGTCCTGGAAGCCAACAGGGCAAACCCCATCCTGGGGTGCATCAAACACGGCACCAGCAGCTGCTCAAGAAAGGTGATTCTCTCTCTGTGTTCAGCACCGGTGCAGCCTCACCTGGAGCACTGTGTGCAGCTCTGGGCACCACCATTTAAGAAGGATGTGAAGGTCCTTGAATGTGTCCAGATAAGAGCAACAAAGCTGGTGAGAGGGCCGGAAGGAATGACCNTGAGGGGCAGCTAAGGACTTGGGGCTTCTCTAGTTTGGAGAAAAGGAAGCTGAGGGGCAACTTCATTGCTCTACAGCTTCCTGAAGAAGGGATCTTTTCTCTCTGGATCTTTTCTCTCTGGTATCCAGTGACAGGACACATGGCAATGGTTCAAAGCTTCACCAGGGGAGGTTTACACTGGATCTTAGGAAGGATCAAATCTCTTTATGGAGAGGGAGGTCAAACACTCGTGAAGGTTTCCTAGGGAGGTGCCAGACTCTTCAGTGTGTTTAACAGGCATTTGGACAATGCCCCTAGGAACAGGTTTTAGCTTCTGATGAGCCCCAAAGCAGTCGGTCAGCTGGACAAATGTTTGCTGTAGGTCCCTTCCAACTGAAATGCTCTGTTCTATTCCACTCCATTCCATTCCCCCACAATATCTCTTTCCTTCCTTACTACATCCTGCAGCACCCATTCCTTTTAAGATGGTTCTGCCCACATGATTCCCACATGATCTGGCTGTAAGTATAAAAGGCAAGGGGGTGGAAGGGCTGGTCTCTGCTGTCCACTCACGTATCTTGTACCACCGAAATCCAGGCTCCAGCAGCACAGCAACACTTGCTCAGCTGCTGCAGATCCTCCAGCAGCACATGAAAGAACTGATTACCTAATTCTCTCTAATTCTCTCTCTAGGTTCAGATGGTTACTGGCCCAGTCCCTGTCCACAGCAGGAGTATGCAGACTCCATCCTTTTTGGTCCCATCCTCAATCAGACATGCTGAATCCTAGACTGCAGCAGCTGAAGAAGCATAACTGAGTTGTTACAGCCTGAGTTTCCATGTTACTTGTTATAGCAAATTATATCTCATGGATAAAATAGGCAAAAAGAAATCACTAAATCTGCCTGATTAAACAAAAATAACTTGCACATTTCCATCTTGTGTTTTGAAATAAGAGTATGAAGAAAAAGAGCACTCTCACAAGTAAAATGAGAGCTATATTGCAGTGAAAAAAAATCACAGAAGCTACCACAAAAGGTAAAACTGCTTATACTAAAAAATGCTTCCAGACCACAAATTGATTACAGTTTTATCACTTTTAAGTCATTTTTTTTGTAAACACATTTTTTGTTTTTATGAAACTGCAATTTTGAATAAATAGATTTTGCTGAAGTTCTTTTCACATAACAGTTTTCAGAACTGTGTTCACTATTTAAATTTATTCCAGCCATGTTCCCTACTGAATTGATTGCAAACAATTCTCTGTATGCCTAAAATGCTCCATCAGACATTGAAACTCTGCTCCTTAGCAGCAAGTGGTTAGATAAATCCCACAGCAACTGTTATTTGCAAAATTCACATAATGAGGAGGAAAAAAAAAACCCAACAAACAAAAAACTATCTCCACACTCCCACAACCAACAATAAATTTTGTCCTACAAATATTTGCTCGGAAAATTGATTCAGACAACTACAGCAAACTCAGATCTCTAAAATCTTTAGAGAGGAAACACAAAGGGAGTAAAAGACTGACCTAATCCATTCACTTCAGTATTCAGAAAAAATACTTATACTGCATTAATTCAGCTTTAGTTCCGCCACTGAAAGCGGCAAAATGCAGCAACTGCTTAGGTTTCAAATCACTACACAAACAGTGTATTTTGTACACCTGGAAACTTCAGAGGGTTTTCCTTGTAAGCAGAAACACTGCACAATTAAGATTAAAATAATATTGTACACTGTTCTCCTTTAGAGGAAGAAACGCTTTGACAATTTCAGCAGTATTTTAAAATCACTATATGCTGTTCAGGCTTAAAAGACGTATTTCTTTTTAATATAACTTACAGGCAAAATGTCACTTTCTGAGTCTTTCAGAAAACAGAGCCTCCATGTTCCTGGTCAATGGCAGAAGGAAACGTGAGCAGGTAAGTTCTTAAAAGTGCCATTTTAAGATACATTGCAGCATCTCTTTCAGCATCTAATAATGGCCACTATCAGAAATTGGACACCAAGTGCAAGAAACTGTTTTAGACTTATAAATGGGACTAAACATAGAGCATGGCAAGCATAACACTTTGATATTTCAAAATTAGGTACTTGAAAGAATCTGCCTCAAACTTTCAAGCCTTGCTGTGGAAGTGAAGGGTGAACCAGCTCCATAAGTCACCCTGGCAGGCTACTCAAGGGTCCCTGGACCCTTAAAATTCTGGTCACAGCCCTCACAGCTATGTTCAGGAATAAAGACGTTTTTGATTCCCAAGTAGGCCACCAGGTTTACTGGATGATATGGAAAGGAAACTAAACTGGAAACAGATTCAATCAGGGTATCATCAAAACTGTTCCTACTGCACAAATAAAAAATCCTGTGGAGAATGGTTTCAGAACTTTTTCCACTCAGAACACTAGAAGGGCTCCAGCTTTTGGATGAAAAAGGTTCAAAAACATGTAGATGACGTATGAGCACCTTCCTTTCAGCCTTCTGCCAGGGATTTCAGCTAACTCTTTTTGGTCCTCCCTCTTCAGGCCATGATCTGGGATCTTGATCTAAGGAGTTGCACAGATTTAACAGCCAAGACCTTTCAATGGAAGTAACAAACATTTTTATCAGGGGACATGCTTGAGTACTGTGATGCTGAGGCAGGACACACAGCATCCAGACGATCTTTTAAATTGCACCCAAGGAAATCCAGGATTTGTCTTATAACCTTATAGCCATAAGTCTGACTGGTGCTTAGATTTGCAAGTTGCCTTACTATTTGTAAGTCATAAAAAGTTACGCTGTAAAATAGCAGTAATATGTCCTTTCCCATGATAAAACAGAGGTGAGGTACATTCCGTGAGTGAAAGCTCTACTCCAAACCATAAATCATCTTCAACAGATCAAATGAGGAAACTATTGTTAATATAGACATACGGGCTACATCATCAACCTGAATCTCTTCTGATTGGGTTGCACTGAAATGCAGAATTGTACCTCTCTGAGCTCCTGCGTTAGCCACACATGTTCAATGCTGACAAGTCACAGTACAATTCTCTGGGAACATTGGTCTCTCCAGGAAAACGCATTTGCAGGTCACCCACTCCTACCTGACTTCACAGAACCACAGAATATTCTGAGTTGGAAGCCACCCACATTCCTAAGTGAATGGCCCACACAGGGATCAAACCCATGACCTTGGCATTAACAGTACCATGCTCTAATCATCTGAGCTGGTCTCAGGGTGACTTCGAGCCATCTGAGAACTACTCATGACATTCAACACAACCAGCTCAGACTGGACCGGGCAAAAGTTTTCCCCAGGAGTCTGCTGTAGCTTGCTGCTGCTGTGATGTAGGATCCTAGGTCTTCAAAGGAAAGCACAGGTTGGTTTACTAAAATTACACAGCCTTTAAACAAGACAATTTCAAAGACCAAAGACCTTGTGGATTCTTTAAAGTTGCCCTCTTCTCCAAAGAGCCTAGTGTTGTGGTTAGGAGTTTCCATTGCCAAGCATATCTCTTCCTCTGGGTGTACCTTCTCTTCAGTGATGAGGGACAGCCTTTCCCAGCCCTCCTAAACCTGGTCTTTCAGATCACAGCTCTACCTCTGACACAGACTGTAGATAAGTAAAAATATCCTGGTTCAGACAGAGTTAAGTGCCCATTTTCACCCAAGGTATCCAGCCATGGCTATTTTAATTCCTTGAAGCATTGTACCAGAGGAGCTTCACTGCCTCACTACGTCCTCAGCATGGCATATCTCGGGCTCTACATCATACTAGCAAGGCTGTCTAGTTTCAAAACTGCAGCTGGCTGCAGCTAGCCAGGCTTAGCCATAAACTGCCATCACAGATAAGATGCTGGATGGAAGAGAAAAGGGGAGTCAGAGAATCAGTAACCTAATTACATACAAATTTACCTATCCATGTGAAATAAGATTAAACAATGCCATTCTTCACCACAGAAAAGTTTATCCTGGGACATGCTGCAATGAATGCTGCCATTCTGACAACGTTTGACAAAATCATGATATTGTCTATTGCTTTATTCATAGGAGATTCTTCTTCAACAGGAGAAAGCTTTACGTACAGCCTATTGCAGTGCAGTCTTTTTTGACTATGATAAGACGGGCTGAATCCCCCATGGGTCTGAAACTCTGTGTTCACACCAAACGCATGAAAAAACTTTGTTGCCAATTTTTTTTTTTTTTTAAATCTACCTACACTACCAAATTTAATGAGACAGAGGTCATAAAAATACTGTGAATGTCCTTTTCCTTTTCTAATCACACCAAAAGACATCTTCAGTAGGCTCTGTATATGGGAATATATAACATATGTCCCTCTGGCACCCTCAAATGCGTATCTTAACCCTCTGACTGTGCCTCTTTATACTAGCCATGCTAGTACCAATTAAAGTCACAAGTCACATGTTGTGCCTAGAAGAGGAGAAACTACACATTAATGAGCTACAACAGGCTGCCTTCTGGATTCTAAAAAACACACTTTGGTTAAAAAAAGTAAAAACAAAGGCATATATTGCTCAGTCCCTGTCATCTCCTCTGTGTGCACACACGTGTCACCACACAGAGTTTATCACTGGAGGAGGAGGAACATTTCTGAAAGACTCCATTGTCCCAATCTTGGCAGCACATCACCATAGTACAACTGTTCATTTCATACATGTGTAAGACAAGCAGAATTTGACCTTTATTCTATTTTCAATGGAAGTTTAGAATTTGCAAAATCCTGCAAAAGCTACAGGGTACATTCTGAAGGTATATTATATATATGTATACAAGTATGTACATGCATACATACATTTGCTCCTGTCAGAAGAGTACAGCAATTTTAATAGATTTTGCAGGATACTTTTTAGTGGTACAGAATTATAATCCTTTCATATCTGTAGATTTCAAATTTTTACTCCAAAATCTTAACTGTCATTAGCATGAGGGTACTGATTGGAAAACAGAGATACAAAAGACAAAATCAATCCCTTATAGTCGTGGAGCAGGAAGTCCAGAAGTGTAATTTACTTAATTGAAGCAATAATTCAGTGTCTTACCTGCTGAACAACACTCGCATGAAAGAACAGCACAAAGAAGAATAAAAACAACAACAAAAAGAAAACATTCATGTGAATTTACAAGAAAAGCTCCGTGTTTAGAGATTACTTGTTTACAATCTGAGGACTGAGCTTTAATGGAAATGTAAGATGAACTTTATATAATCTTGAATATTTATGTGTCAAGAAATCTAAAGGGCTATAGGTTAAAAAAAACCAGTCGCAGGGTTACCACCTGGGATTTTGCAAGCAAAAGAAGCACCACCATGCCGTGGTACCAGAGCATCCTCTCCAGTGCTACCAGCAGCACATTTCCTTGGAAAGCTGTGCTATGCTGCCACTGGAGAACGAGCAGCGCTGTTATTTCTCTGGGGTATACAGCAGGTTTTGATTTCCCCACAGAGCAAAGCTGATAGGCAGGGGTTTCAAAGGGGAACAGGTCCCAGCTCTCCCCTGCTCCTCTCATGTCACAGCACTGTGATGGGATAGCAAGGATCAAGCATAAAAGAGCTTTCAAGGAAACACTGCTCACATTCATAAAGGCGTATTTACCTCATCCTGTCTAATTTCACCCACACAGAAGCTACCCCCCAAAAGACATAAGGTTTAACCACTCTTTTGAGCCTGAGGACACAAAACTGAGTTGTGAGCAGAAGCCAGGCAGACTTCTCAAAAGCTTTTAAGTCAGGAAACCGGTTCACTTCCTTCTTTTCATCACGAACGCACAATCAAACATATCTATACATGCTTTAGGATTTTTTTCTTTAATGTGGTTATTTGCTCAGGAAAAAACAATGCTTTGAGCATTACTGCAGTTCAGATAATAATGTCCAGTTCAAATCTTTAAATCACTTCCTTTCAGAACGAATTAGCGTTACCATGACTTTAATAGCCTCTCAGATCCAGGGTTCCACTCAAAACAATAAACAGAGCAACAAAACCACTTCAGTAGCCTCTCTTGATCTTTGTATAGCATATATTTGTCACTATTTTAACAAGCAGATTCCACACACCGGGAAGACAAATGTATAGAGAAACATAACTAAAGCATAATTTTACATGCCTACTATGGACAAGAAAATGAATGGTCCGGCTTACCACTCCATTAAAAAAATGTTGGAAGTTAAATTAAATAAAATATGTTTCAATTTTATTTTAGTGACTTGCGAACGCCAGATGAAAAGCATTAGATTTGTAGTTTTCTCTTACAGCTTTATAACTAAGATACCATTTGTATTAAAACAGATATAATTTCCTGATTTACACAGCTAAGCTGCTTCACACTTTGTACTCACCCTTTGTGGTCATGTTCTAAAACATTATAATCATTTTCATTGGATCCAATTCTACTCTATCCATAAAAACCCAGGAAAGTAAAGAAGCCCAAAGAAAACAAGCTAAAATAGGCTGTCTATCCTAAAGTGTACTTATTATACACATTGTTACTGCAATGCTGCTGCAAGTCACTGCTATGCTGTGGAGCCAAAGTGCCTGCAAAGCAATGCAACTTACACCAGAATTTCACAGACTCAGTACTTGTCTTTTGGTTACACTACCACGTGTATGCATCCAATCCAAAAGCACTGAAAATACCAAAGAAGAAAGGTTTATACTTGTACCATGGTATTTCAGCTTTACAGATACTTGGCTAAAGAAATGATTGCCCCAAGGAAAACTACTCCGGTGCTTAAAATGAGAGTCTTTATTTCTTTATTCCTAAAACCTGAGAACTGTAGAAGTAAAAATCCCAGGGGCAACTGGAGACTGTCCCATTCTTTAGAGACAACTGTTTTGCTTGGAACACACAAATCTTACTTGGGGGTTTTCATCAAAATCTGTCTTTTCTCTCTTTATATTCATCTATAAATAAACATTTGCTGATAATATTACCAAGAATGACTTGTGGTTAGCAAGTAAATACGAAAAAGACACATCTGCTGTAAAAGATTAGTGAAAACAGCTGCAATTTCTGAGTGCAATTTCCTATCAGTGTGGTTAACTGAATTTAGACACCACGCGCGAGGAAATTCTTAGATCAGATAATTAGGCAAATCAGGTTTTATCAGCTTTATAAGTTCTTAAACCAATCCCAACACAAGAATCTTCTGGTGGTGGTATTCCAAAAGCACATACAACTAACTTTAAGCATATGGAGAGTCCCCACTGATGTGAATTGTTTGCATGACCAAAGATAAACAGATCTACGCTTGCATGATCAGAACCTAAACTGAAAACAAAGATGTTCTGATATTCTTTCCATTAAGTCAAAGGCATTAGTTACCTAAATAGAGGTTTGGGATTTTTTTTAAATAGAAGTGCCAACAACTGCTTAAATGCATGATAACAGTGATCAAAACTGTCTGTCTTAAAACTTCCAATTTTTTTTCTTCCATACACAGGAAATTTTGATATGGAAAAGTACTGTTGTTGAAATTTAGGTCTCAGACAGATGAGAGCTACCCTCTCCTCTCACACACTACTTGTGCTGAACAGCATCAGAATGTCCAAAGATGCAACAGAAGGCACAACTCTGCTCTTGGCTGTTGCTTCCTGGAAATCAGCTCTCAAAAACACCCCACATCTTCAAGCTTTTTAAGTTTCTGTTGGTATGTTGCACTATAAACACAAGGTAACATATCTCAAGAAGTTGACTAGGCATGAATTCCCAAACCCTGACTTTTCAAAAGAGCATGTTTCTTAAAAATGTTTTCTTTTGTGAATAGTAAGACAACCAGACAGAGACATTGACCATTCATGTTAACACCTACTGAGTGACTCCTTGGTCCCTTCTGAATTCTTGGTCTGTCAGCATCCCAAAGTTTTAATTACTCCAAAGAACAAAACAACGAATGTCATAGAAGTAGTGTCCATTTCCATACAGAAAATTATCTACAATATATAACTATTATTAACTAAATTGTAAGCAAGCTACTACTCCAAATTATTTTTAAAACCTTTAACTAATAACTGGTTAGGTAATTCCACTGTATTATTTCCCATTCATTCAAACAGTGGGAGCTAAATCCACAGTAGTGAATTTAACATTCACATTACAAGTATTCTTGAAGCCAGTGAGACTACTCTCATGAAGCAGGCAGGATCTGGCACTCCTGTAGTAATACTCAGTGGTGTTCCTACTAAAAGGACATTGAAGCTCTTGGCTGTCTTTAAGATACTAAAGCAGCCTCTTGACTCATAAGCATTCTTTCCATGAAGTCATGTCAAATGGCAATATCTAATCTCTGCCTTGTAATTGCTTGGCTTTGGGGTTTTTTTAATGGTTTGGCAGTTGAGGCTACACAAACACATTTAATTTTCACTAGGGATTATCCCCAGGCACGTCCTTATAGACTCTGTTGATCTCAGCTTCTTAAAACTAATTTTCATGTCTTTAGCATTACTTCTAACAACACCAGAGTGGGGCAGGGTTGTTCACTTGAATGTCATCCCCTTTTCTTCAGGCTATCGTAACTGAAAAATATCAAGCTATGAAAGCTGAAATTTGGCCTTCAAGCAGACTTCGACAGGTAAATCCCAAATAAGAAAATGGGAAAAAAAAAGAGAGAGAGATCACATTTAAAATCACAGCTGGAAAGGTCCACAGCTACAAGACCAGCAGAACCCAGCCCAGAAGAGTATTTCAGAATATCTGTACTATGTTTTATTTGTAATTTGCTTTACATCATGTTCAGGTAGTCTAAGAGCACCAGCCAACAGGAATATATCCTCTCATCTCTCTGAGCTGGGAGAATGCACCCACTTCCAGAGGAAAAGCAGGGTGAAATTAATCAGACACGAAACCAGATGTTAAAGAGTATGCTGTCATGAACCATCAGAAGAACTAGGAATAAGTACCAATTCTTTAGCAAAATCTATATACACTAAATACCCAGTGTCTATGGATGTGAGCTTTACCAGTTACTGGGCACAAACCAGCTAATGGCACACAACTATCTGTTTTTCAGAAGCTGGTTTGACATGCATTCTTTTATACTTCATCATTATTCAAAGCCCGGTCCTTTGTGCCTAGGAAGGAAAATGTGAGGAAGCAGTGGAAACAGACCAAATACCTACTGAAAGGGAAGGTTAGGTGCTGATAGTAAGAGCACTTACACATATATTCATTTTTGCTTTGTCCCACCAGCAAGACAACAGAATAAAGAAGGGGGAAATGACTTCAATCATATTCCCTCAGAATTAATTTCCTTTCAAAAATTGGTTTCTGCCTAGGAGGCATAGGTTAATTATTGAAAATGTTGGTGATCGTTTTTCCCCTCACTACCTCTTGCTAACAGACTGCAAAGAAGGGCAAGCCAAACAGCATTTCTTCGTGTTTTCTTTGTAAATTGCACTTACATTTTCATCTTTCAACCAAAACAACAGTAATTACACTTCATTACTCATATCTGACTGAAAATCTGCCTGTAAGCAAAAGCACATTATTCCAGTAATTTGCAGATGACCCTGTGAGTTTTATTAACATCTATTGTATTGCTAAAAAGTTATTTTTCCACATTCACGAAGGCCGAAAGCTGCAATAGCTTCAATAAAATATATTAAATAACAATTGGCAAAGTGAAATGCAGAGCTGTATAGTCATATTTGAAACAATACTGAAAACATTATTACAGGTCAAAGAGTCTGAAAAACATTTCCATCCATGTGTAACAGTTATAAATAGAGGAGACCGTTTATTTTAGCTAAAGGACAGCACCACTATTTTATGAAAACCTCCAAAGCTTCAGAATATAGTCTTTACCTTCATAGGAACAATACTGTTTGGGCACTTACACGAAGCTGGAATTATGCTGAAATGTTTGATCCTGGAAAGAAAACTTGAGCTTTGGGTTCTCGGTAAGGATCTCTCCTCTGTTTTCCACAGAGGGATCATAAGACAGACACGACAGCTCATTCAGTTCCATGCTCTGCTTGGGGACAAAAGAGTTTCTTGCTGTAGCACCAAACTGAATCTCTTCATCCCAGCTATGGAAAATGTCATCAAGCAATGCCCCAACAAATCCTTCCTTCCCCATGGTTAAGGAGCTAATGGGTGCCCCATGGAGAAACAAATTGTTCCCAAATTGTTCCTGACACTCCCGACGCAGCTCCATGAAATAGGATACAGAAGCACAGAGCTGCTGCTGCAGATCCCTGAAAAGATCCTCCTAAAACTGATGAAGGGACGTGAATTGTCAGAGATATTCAAGAAAATCAGAGAAAATGAAATTGAGATTGCAGAGAGTCACAGAAAAAAAGAGGTGAATACAGTTTTGTAAGAAACCAAAAGGCAGGAAATTAACTTATACTTTTGTTTTGTACAGAAAATCACCACAGACACCATGTTCGTAACAAACTGATTCTATAAATAAATACGATTCTATAAATATATTTGCTTAGACCAATTTTAGTCAGGTCTTGAAAGAAACAAATGTATGCCTCATGGGGAAAGGTAGATACTGACATGCAAAGCCAATAATAAAAGAAAATAAAAAATTGTAAAAATATTTTGGTTTGACATTATAAGTAATGTATTTTACATGGTTTGCTTTGGTTTGATTTTGTCTATGTGTGAAGTAAAAAAAAATGTATTTTTTTAAATGCTAATCTGTGGTCCTACATAAAGATCAAAATAATTTAATATAACTTAAATATTTCAACATGATCAAAATAATTTTCCCTACACAAAAAAAATCCTAAATCAATATATCCCTATAATCAAGATTTAATTGTATCATAATTTGTCAGAGCAAGACCATCACAACATTTTTATCAGTGCTATTATATGGCACAGTTCAAACACCATGTGTAGCTTTAAAAAATTACTCTAACAGAAGGTTCTCCTATTACAAATGGTAATATTATAGCTACATTTGTCTTTCTTTTTAAGATATAAATTGTCACTGTGATTTACAGCTCCATTTGCAGCTCATTCCCAGTTCCAGTAAGATATGTTAATATGTTAATACAACACAGAAGTATTACTAACTTGTAGTGTTGGCATTTCCAAGAGAAAACTATTTATATTACAAGGATCCTTCCAAGACATTTCAAAACACCATATATGGTTGGCTTACAAAATGTGAAAAATTTCTAATCAGCTAAAGTTACTTTCACTAATTAGGTAATTTAATTATTCAGCTGACATGCTTTAGAGAAAACTCGCCAATATCCTTTCATTTAGTCTGCAATTTTTAAAAATAAAGATTGTTCATTCTGGCTTTTTCTTTCTTCTGTGAGTAGAATTAAACAGGACAGCTTTGTTTCTCAGCTACTTAGATTAACAGATTATCAAGCACATTCTTATTCTTCAATAGTAAAAGATGCTTTCACAGACATGAAAAACGTGGTGGCTGGAGGCTAGGTAGAAATGACTTTCCGCCAACTTTAGACACACTTTCATGGCAGTAACTTTTTTAACGAGATAGTTAACTCTGTTACATTCCTAGGGACATGGCAGATTCTCTCTAACCGAGAGTGCTTTGTTTTAAGCTATATGGTTTTATATAAATAGAGCTTTGGGTAGGGATAACACTGTAATGAAATCTGATTGAACACAGATGTCAAAGTAGATGAACATAACAGTCTTTTCTGGCCCAATAAAGCATGAAATTACCCCACCAATTCTCTTTTCGTCTATTAACACAGCAGATTTTGCAGAAACAGACATCATCCCTTGCAAAGAAGGATGCCAAAAGACAAGAAGCCTCTTCACCTTTCCTTCCTGGCTATGCTGCCTCGAGGCATCTCCAAAGGCCTTACCCTGGTAAGGGAAGGGCCAGAGCCGGCCCTGTGCACGTCACCATTCCACAGGTGCATCAGCTGAGCATTTAGCAGAGACAGTCCCAGCAGGGGTGGTGGCCTCGGTACCGGCTGCAGCAGCCAAGGAACCTCGAGGCTGTGCTGAGCCACCCCTGGGCACTCCTCTCTACCGGGGTGACCCTGAGAGCACCAAAGAACAAGGACGCCCCAGAAAAACCGAACTGCAGCTGGTACTGAACACAGAGACGCTCCTCGGGCAGGCTTGGGAAACACGGTATGAAGTACCAACGAAAATAAAATGTATTTCCCGATGTAGATTTTGCTCACTCAAGCAACTCAGTGACCTTTTCTTTCTGGTATCTTTGTCCACTTGCATCCCTTCTCATAGGGAACATGTTTTCAGTTATTTACACTAGGAAGATTCAATTGGAAGATTACACTTATGTACACAATCTGGAAACTATCACAGCTTTCGATCAGTTTACCACAAACAAGCTATTTGTTGAAACTTTAATCTTATGTTTGCAAAGAAAATTGAATTTGAGCCCTAAATCCCACTGAAATTCATTGAAAGTCGGGCCCCTTGACTTCCTTAGTCTCCTTGGGAAATCTTAACCTCAGTTATTAAATTATTCTGACAGAGAGAGAGAGAGATTGACAGGGAGGTCCTCAAGGAATGATACTGGAGTTGCTTGGAATAACCATGATTGCAAGTGTTACCAGTGGTCTCTGCTGCTGTCAGAGCTTTTCCAAGTCTAATGAAAATTGATCTGGCGTCTTTCCACTCTATGGGAGTTTTCTACAACATGTGACAGAAGAGCTGTGTCTTCACACACTGTTGGATCCTTAACTACATGTTCAGATTCATACTGATGAATTTGCCAACATAAGAAGTGGAAACCCACGGCTCATAGACAGAGAAAAAGAGTAAAAATGTCCATCACCAAAAACTTAAACACCTAATACTCCTCCGAAGAGCAAATAGAAAGCACGTAATACATTTCTATACTGCATGCTATACCTAACTGCAATTGTTATCCATTGTAGTGAGCATTTTAAGAAACTATATTGTCATGAGATTAATTTATGACAGTACAGATTGAGTTTTAACAGAGCACTCACAAATATTTATTAAACACATACATTTGAAGGTGCAGGGCAAGCCTTTGTTTGTCTCTTGTAAAATGACTGGTTATAATGTGAAAGTTAAAAGAATCAAAAGCAACACTAGCAAGAAGGCTCTTAAACTTTCAATCACTGTTTAAATAATACTTGCTTCTAACAAACTCTGTAAATAAAAACACAAATAAAAAAATTGCCTCAGGAACAAAAATCTACCACACTCGCTTGAACTAAAAATGTTATATAAATTATTTACATATGATAATAGAACATGCTTAGATCCATATGTTTATATCATTATACAGATAATTGTATCTGACACACTCTTATCCCTAATCTAAATTGCAAGTCTCTAATAAATTTTTAAAAACATCCCAAGATTACAGGTCTACTTCTGCCATCAGTGTTGACACTATATTCAGACCACAAATGTCTCAGACAAAACAAAAGTTAAAAAAGGGTCTTTGCAGAACTTTTGAAAAATGCACACCTTCATCTCCTGTAACCTCTCACACAGGTGGAGTCCTTCAGCTGCTTTTATGAAGTATATCACGATACCACTCATACACAGAACACAGGACTCAAAACATTGAAAACATCACACAGTAAATTCAGCTTTGAGATCTCTCGTGGTAATTTCCTTTTCCACCACGCAGCTCACCTGCTGCATGTCTAAAGTCACCGCATGTTACACTGGCTGAACATGTCCTTGCCTAGAGGCCAATTCTAACCCCCAAAACCGTGTAAACCCTTATCAAACACATCGTGGCTGCTCCATTTGTGCTCCCAAGCACCATAGCTACTTTGTAAGTGCTTTGTGGAGATCTTCAGAGCCAGAGACATGCTTACAGAACCAAGGCTCTTGCTGGTTCAAGAGCATTTAAATCACCATCTGCTAACTCATAAAATAAACCATTCAGGCAAATGTTTCTTTCAGGACAGACAAATGATAGTAACACAGCATTACGCTTTTCAAACACTAAAACTGTTGGGAAAAGATTAGCAACTGAAAGATCAAAACAGCGCAGTGACAACACCAGCAGAGATGCGGCAGTAGAATCAGACACTCGTTCGTAGCTGACACAGCTGAATAACCAAACTAAAATGTCACTTCTCAGTTTCATACCTGTGAAACTGTGTAGGTAACTCTAACAGCATGCATCTCCGATTCCAGTGGAGGAACAATTCAGAGGTACTGCCCCAGGCTTTTCTCTTCAGGATATTTAGCACACAGCTGATGGACACTCCCTTCCCCAGCCATTTTTGTGAATACATCCATTCATTTCTGCTGTACCTTTACAAATGTCCATAGAGAAAGTATTTTATTTGACACAGTAATTTTGTTCGTTTCCAAAAAATCACAGAAAATACGTAATGCTTCAATTATAGAACTGACTCCGAAGATGCACTAAAAAACTATTTGCATAGTTTTTGAAGAAAACAAAAAGTAAAAAGCTTAGATCACACTATGTTCTCTGTTACACTGATGTGATACAGGAAAAAAAAACCCACAGAAATCAATGAAATGTCTTCAGACTGACACAGGAAGAAACAAAATTAGAAAACAGCCTTCTCCTCCTTATTGCCCAGTTTCAGGAATATCCTGAAGACTCTTAGGTGGAAAATAGGAGCACTGATTTGTGGGACTATTTAGCATCTAGCTACTCAGTAAGCGCACCTGAATAATATGGTTTATGTGTTATGTTTACTGTTGCTACTTTATTCCACTCAAAAGAAAAAATAGGTGGCTTTCATTTCTGTAGAGATTTTCTTCTAGGAAATCAACATTTGCAACAATTCTAAAATATTTTAGCTACTACTATTGACTGGTTTGTTTAACTTCCTTTCCAAAGTCCTCCACTGGTATGGCACTACTGCACACCTTCCCAGAGATCCTCCTGTGCAACAGGCCAAGGATGACATCACTCAAATAATACAACTTCAGGTAGCTGTGGCCAGGGAAGAGCTAAAGGAAGGCCAAACAATCAAGTCTTAATCTTAAAGAATGGAGCTATTCCCCCTCCTGCATTTATAAGACATAAAATAAAACCAACCTAAAAGCACATGCACAGGTAGCCCTGTGACAGTGGAGATATTGATCTCTGAAGAGATTCATCAGCTTTACTTATGAGGGGAAAGAAAAGCCAGGCTTGAAAAGAAGCCCTTCCCCCACTGGTGGAGTTCAACCCTGGTTCCCTTTAGCACTGGTGTGTGGTGGTATCCTGCCTTGCACCTTCACACAGCTTTTTCAGCTAACATTTCTGCAGGATCACCTACTTCCATTTAATGCCATTTCTAAAAAACAGAACGCATTGCTCTGTCTTCCTATTCTATTCATTTCTAAATGAAAATTCTTTGACCTTTCATTGTAAGAATAATGCATTTGGAATCAAAAGAAATACCTTACTGGATTGTAACATCCATCTCCCTACCTGCTACTCAGTGAAAGAACAGCACTTAATCTCAAAGGTTATTCTACACTATTTAATTTTATTTTTTTTTTTAGATCAGATTCATCATTGCACTATCCAAAAGAAGATTACAGACACTTTAACATGAATATAATTTCTCCTGGTTTTAAGAAAAGAAAATGAAATGTTTGAGGTAAGGGAGAACAATGTGAGTTTGGCAGAATCCTGGGGAGATGTCTGCTTGTCTGTTCAAAATGCAGGGAGAGAAACTCCTACTGCAAAGGAAAGAAAGGGAGCATGTCTATTATGAGGGGTGACCAATCCCTATTATCTTTTCTTAACTTATCACTTTATCATTTATTTTCAAGACTTAGTACCGTGTAAGACCAAATGGCTTTTATATTTGGCTTCTATTCTACACAAGCACCACATTTATGAATAATGTATTACAATTCATTACAACATAACCCTTAAAATTTGTATTTACAAGTGTGTAAGAAGCTTATCAATGGATAATGTAACTGTTAGCTACAGTGTGGGAGTTTCAAACAGCCACAATAACAGAGGGGAAAAAACCTTTAGAGAAAATATTCCACTGAAAGACGTGCAATGAGGAAGTCATCGTTCCAAATATGGTATTAAAGAAAAATCCTCTCTTCCAAAATATTAAAAATACTTTAGCTGTTCAGCTAAACACCTCTCATTTCAAGAAAATCTCTGACTAAAGGAAGGAAAGTTTCAGGCAGTTGTTAAAAATGCAGACGTTTGTTGCAGCTGCCTGCTCTGTGGCTCAGACGCTGTGTGGGATTTCACCCCCACGCGTGCAGGCTGCTGCCCCGATGGTTCCGAGAGCCACCCCCGCCCTGGCTGCCCTGGCTGCCCCCCTCCATCCCATCAAAGCCGGCAGACACAGACACACCGCAGACCCGGCCCTGCCAGCCGTGGTGAGGCAGTTCCATGCCAGAGCAGCTGGAGGAGTGCTCCGTGCCATCGACACACAACTCCTGAACCCAGCACCGGGGCAGTGAGCAGCAGGCACCCCCAGCACGGGGAAAGGAGCAGCGCGGTCACAGACCCCCCTCCAGGCAGCACAGCACATGAAAACACATCTGCTGCTGACAAAAGCCAAGGGACAGCCCTCGGGGAAAACAGCCTCCAGAGCCAAATCAGGTTAACGCTAAACTAGCACTGCAACGCTCAGCTAACGTTGGACTCGATGATCCTAAAGGTCTTTTCCAATCTAAATTATTCCATGATTCTATGTACCAGACATGTAAGCCATTATCTCAGCAGCAACAACGTTCCGATGGGGAGTCCCAGAAGATTACGGAAACAAAAAGCTATGCACTTAAAAATCCATCAAAATGGGAAAATCCAAACGTTTCTGTTCAGCTCTCTTCTTGTAACATAAAAAATTATCAAAGGCTGTGACCTTAATCCAGTACTTTTGATTTATTCCCTGGAGATAGTAGAGATTAATTACCTTGTTATGCAAGTCCTGGGCGATACGGTAATGTGCAATAAGAATACTTTAATCACACAAAAACTGCACTAACAGGCAATTAGTGTGATAAAACACTATATTAACTGCAATGTGATATGGAAGTTTGCTCCCAAAATGGAATGATAAAGCCATTTATACAGATAACCATTGACAGAAGAGGTGACATAGGGATATCTAAACACAGGCAATGTCTAAAGAAAACTAAAGTTTGTAGATTACAGCTCAAACTGGATTATATTGGTGCTCCTGCACAAAGAGTAAATCATCATAGAGATCATCCTTTTATTAACACACACTGCTGAAACCCATCAGGGAAACATTTATAAATATAAAAACACGTAAGCCTGAAGCCACAGGGCTGGTATTCTCACGAGGAGCAAATGGAAAAAGTAATCCTCTCCAGCGTACCAGAGTCTAGGTATGTCTTGAATGATGTACTAGAAGAAAACAGAAGCAAAAGTTACATAGAGAGTGATTTTCAACCAAATGGGATTTTACTTGTAGTTTCCACCAAGAATGAATGGAAGTTAAAACGAATAAAAACTGAGACTTAAATAGCAAAATGCATCTCAAAGTGTCAAGCTATGCAAATAAGTATATATTGATGGCTAAACACTTTTCCATCAAAAGTAGTTTTGCCATCAAACTCAGATTAATAAAAATGATACCTGCCCGAAACTGTTTCCACAATGGAAAAAAAAAAAATGTTTATTTCTCCCTAATTGGTTTGGTGACTTGAAAAATGTTTCATAAACTACATGCCTTTCCATTATTTCAGATTACTTAAACAAATGTGGTACAAAAATCCCAAGAGGCCTTGTTATCTGTTTAAAAATGAAAAAGCTTTACACATCAGACCCTGCTCCCACTCAGTATCAGGTGTACCTCATTACCTTCAGGGGGAATGTGCCACAGTTAGTTGTAATTTATTAACTTTTCTGGAAAGCTTTACTAAATCTGATGTTCATTAGATGCCGGGTTTGAGAACCACAAGAGCATGGCAGCAGTAACCTACCACGACTCTGGCCCTCATAACACAAAAGCATTAGTATTAATTAAACGCCTCCAGACCTCCCTTTCTGCCCGACTGTGCTTGCTGTCGAGCTAATTGCTTCTCTCCTCCAGCACAGCTTATCGTGTCTGCCCTGCTGCAGAGCAGCCAACTTCATGTTTTCTAAATGGGATGAACAGCCCGCAGACAGTAACTCTGATTGCTTCAGATCTTTTCAGGGTTCCTTGTAAGACAATTGAAATGTTTTATGCAGACTAAATGATCTTCAAATTTTTCTTCGTCTGAAGTTTTCACATTAGGAAATGAGCTGAATTATAAAACTCAAAATCTCTGTGGCCTTTTTAAAGCAAGTGCATCAATTACAAAGAGGAACAGGAGTCTTGATATCAGCTGACATCACTATTGAGAAACACGAACATTTGCAGGACTTAGAAGAAGGACTTATTTAATATAAAGATTAAGAAGTACTAAAGAATCTAGGAGATATGAATGACAATTATGTTTATCAAAAAAAAAAATCTCAGAACTGATGGCACTGACTTGTGCTCTATTATTACTTACTTGGCAATCCCACATAAGAGGATTACTGTCTATTTTGGCACGATGTATAACGAGAATATACAGCACATCACCAAGGGGTTGTATGAAGAGGCTGCCTCGTATCATCACACCCACACATATTCTTCAAGTCAAATCTCCCACATCAGAAAACCACCAGCTGTCAGTTCCCTGAGCTCCACAGCATTTCGTTACTCAAGAAAATTAGGAGAAAAAAGCAAAAAGGTCAAGAAGTCTTTTTAACAGGAGTGCAACCCAGACTAAATTAAGGGCAGAACTGTTGTATCATTCTTTGGTCCCCTGCACATAAAAATAACCATGTTGCTCCTCACACTCTCTATCCTGATTCAACAGAAAAGCAGCAGACAGCAGTCCTAAGAGCATCCAGAGACTGACAGAGTCACAAGGGTTTACACTACCCCTTCTTTTGTAATGCTATTCTACTAATTCTTCTAATAGCTCCAAACAGGCCATGAAAACTGGGATAAATCCAGCACTAGAAGAGTTGCTTAGCCCAGCGGTTGTATTTTGAAGAAATCCCAATGCTCAGACCACACAATAATTGATCTGAGCATCTTACTAGACAAGGGAAATGTACTACAATCCTAATATACTCCACCATTTTTTTCCTGTCAGGCACAATTCAAACAAAATGCAGCTGGCTCACAGCTCAGGATGCCTACCTGCTAATATAAACCTTATGGCTATCAAACTCTTCTACCACAACCACTCATCAGTCCTCTCACTGTCTGTACCAGTTACATCTACTCCTCCTAGAGGAAAATGGTCAACCTTGACCCAGCAGTTAGTAAAAGAGTTCAGTATGCCAACTTGGGCAAACCATGAGATGTTATTTCTCACATAGTCTGAAACTGCAATACATGATAGATCCCTTCCTCAGTCTCTGTAATACTCAAGGTAAGTATAAACACACAATACAAATCTGAGAATCAAAACATGGAGTTCTCTTGAAAGCGTGGCACTGCATCAGACCCGTGGTAAGCTCTTCTTTCGGTAGGATTTAAATTTGGAGTGTGGGGATGCAAGGGAGGATAAAGAGGGGAATAAGCATGAAAGGGAGTTAATTATAGATCTATCTGATCACACACAGCTCTCTTTCACCTTATCCACATACTTAAAATTTATTATTAGTTACAGAAAGGAGTAATAGCTGCTGTAATGACAGTGTAGGAACTCTTAAAATTATGTTAGTTCATACCTCCATTTTTATCTGGTTAATTGAATCTCTTACCCTTAGTGAAGCTGAGAGGGCATATATGTACCCAAGGCTTCTGACTCACGGGGTTTAAAAGCTCTTTTTCAATTTCTTTCCTGTTAGCTGGCCTGGCCAATATTAGTCAATCAGTTTTACCTCATTTCTCATAGAAGGCTGCTCTTCTTTTAATTATCACAAATGCATGGGGGCAGTAGCCTTAACTACTCTTTTTATTTTGCCTTTCAAGGCCACATGCATTCCTGTTTGCTGTCTGTGTCCTACTTGCTTCTGAGTGTCCAAAGCTAGTGCAATTAACCATAAATTCAATAAGAACAATAAATGGCCCCATCTAAGCAAAAATCAATTGCTAACAAACATCGAGTAAGACAAGAAGCAAAATCTAATAAGGAAAGGTCTTTTTTTATACTTCTCCATAGGTTCAGTCACAGAGGTACTCCTAAATGCAGAGGGCAGTCTTTAAGAAGTGCTCATCTTCCTCCCAGAGGTTCTGGAGAAGCCATAGGAGTAAACACATGGATACTACTGCCTACTTTGCTTCTGCAGTCAAAGAAATTCACACCACCCAGCTCTATCCTTGACATTATAATCACAATCTCATTAAACTGTTCAGTCACTGGGGTCAATGACTATATAGAACTTCTACATATCAAAATAGTGCAATAGCTACTTAGGAACTATAATTTAGAGTACAGCTCTTCCTTCAAGCATCAATTTGGTCTTCAGCTATGCTTTTGGAAAAGCAGTACGGCATTTTATTACAACAATGTAGTGCTGAGTTCAGAGTCTTTTTACTCTCATTGTGTAACAGGACTAATATTCCTCCAGCAACACAATGCAGGTGTGGTAACAAACTAACAGTTATTTGTTTCAGATAACCCCAAAATCCCACTTCTTTCCCTAGGTCTTCCCTAGCAGAAGAAACAGTTATTTGAAATTCTTATTTTAGGCCAATTATATAACTTACCAGATAAATGCCTACATTGATGTGCATCAGCACTACTACACTGCAGACTCAAAAAGCTCATGTGCTATTTTCTCCTATGACTATAAAAATTCCCTAGGGATACCTTCACTATTTCTGTCACTAGACAGCTGTATTAAATCAAGTTGATATACACTGCCCATCATATTTACAAAAATTACAGACTCTAATATTATGTAACAAATTTTTTACTTTTTTTAAACAGGAGGATTATTACTGAAGCTATTTGCACTCTAGAAGGTTACGCTCTTCATTAAATCTCTTCTTGTTTCACTGGGATGAAGTAACAAGCAGAAACACAAATTTAGATTAAAAAAATCACAAAATGAAAAAGTATTTTGATACTACTTCTTAAACTCCAGCTACTGAAATGGCAGGGGCCAATGAATGGCATGGAGAGGCACTTTGGGCAAAAGTGGAAAATGCTGTTCTGTGAGGAAGAAAAGCATGGCAGAAGCAAAGCTTCTCTGTTCTCTGCATTGCCAAAACTCCCCAGCCTTGTTAGGGACTTTCCTGCACTCCACAGACACTTAACAGCAGCATCTTCAGCCCTTCCCGTGGGCTCCACCTGGAACTGTCCCTGGCAGGTACCTCCCGACCAGAGTCCATTCTGCCTTAGTCCCTCACTGCCTTGGACCACACAAAAGAGGCACTGACAGTCCCATGCTGCTGGCACTTAACCTCTTCTCCTTCACTTTTCCTGGGGCTTTTTCAGCTGGAAGTTCCCACCTAACCAGCATCCACAGGTTATTCTGCTCATGAATTTCACATGGGTTTGACCTCCAAGCCTATGAGCTGATTCCTTTGGAACCTTTGATGGAAAAGACAGTGTTTTCAGTTGTCTTACACAAAGCAAAATCTACTGAGTCAACAGCTCAGCTGAATACAGCAATTTCTCTTCAATTACAAGGAGAGCTTGACACACAGCAATGTCAGATAATATCTTCCAGGGTATTTCCTCTAGATAGCTGTAGATGCAAATGAGGCTTGCTTGACACATTTCGTTTGAGTAATCACAGGTTAGCAACCACCACAGCAGAGCTCACAACTACTTCTCTGTCTACTTTGGGTTATCTACAAAAATGCATTACTTGAAATGACTTCTGGGGAGGTCAGGTATTCAGATTTTAATCTAATCAGAGACTGAAAAAAGGAGAAGTAGGAACCAAGGTGTGATTGAAAGCACTCGGCTTCAGGAGCACACCAGCACCTTTCAGTGCCTACATGACACCTGAAGTCAAGAGCTGTGAAGAAATCCAAGACAAACACCAGGGTAAACTACAATTTAAGTATAAAATAGCAAATCAGAAGAGATCGGAAAATACACTCAGCTAATATACGCATTATCTGAAATACTCTGACTCTAGAGGATAGCTTAATTAATACAGAAAGAAAAGGGTGCAATCACAGGGAACCCTGCCGGGATTTAATTTTTGTTACTTTGAAGAAGTTGACTGAAAACAGGTAAATATGGAAAGTTGCCACTAATTTACAAAAGCTTGCTAAATTCAAACAACTGAAGAGCTGGTAGCTAATTTCGGAGCAGCTGGATTTTTAGAAAGTCAATGCTGAGACACTCTTGAGGATTTCATTTTAATCCAGTAAACATCAAAGATAAAAGGTGCAGAGGCCAGCCACCAGACTGAGGTCCTACTGTGCATGGTGCAATGTAAGTAAAGTGTTAACGTCAATATAAGCAAGGAAAGAAGTGGAAACACTAAAAAAAATATCCTGGCAAGCTAATGAAAAGGAAGCAAGCTGCTGAAAAGAAACCTGTACTGAAAATGGGGAAGAGAATCAAAGACGAACGGCACAGGAGCATACAACTAGTGGACATGCAGTACTGCTTTGCGAACACTTCACGTGACACAACTCATGTATCTGCTTGTTCAAATTACAAGGAAAAATATACATGCTTTTTTTTCCTGACTGTATCTCCTTCAAACTCACCACAAAATGTAATTCATACCAGAGCATGATGCTTTTCCCTGGTGTAATTTGTCTTTGCTGCCAAGTAAGCTGTTTACCTACATGAGAGTTAATACTTTCTGATTAGACTGTCTGGTCTAATGGCAGCATAAAATAACACTCGAGTTTCTGTCTCTGCACTTCCTGATTTCCCAGGTAAGAACAAATTCCTTATGGCAGAAAAGAAGAGAAGTGGAAAGACCCAGGTTCGTCAGCTCTCTTGTAAATGCTGTGCAGTGTCTGAATTTCTGGCCTTGTGACAGCACAACAGATGCCCAAACTCCCAACTGTTCAGCAGCAGAGCAGGACACAGCCCATACATCTCCACGCTGCCGAGCACTGATATATTTTTTCCCATCACAGGAAATGTCCTATTTTTTTCTGGGCACTTGGAAGGAGTTGGAGTATAGATTTGGCTGACTCAGGTGCAATTAGCCTGCATGCGCACTGCAGAGCTGTCTGCTGTGATAAGTTTGCTAGCACCAGCCCATGCGCCCAGATTGTCCCACTGAGTTGAGGTGAAAGCACGACGACGCTTGAATAAAAGCATGGACACCGGGAATCAGAAAGCCAACAGAGTTTGCTCCCTGTGCAGAGCCCGCACTCCTAGTGGCTTTCCCTCTTCCAACCGTACCATTTCAAAGCTTTCCGATTACAGCCCTAATGAGTCCCAGCATCCCTGTGGCTGCTGACGGGGTTGCAGAGACACCCTTGGACTTGGAGCTGAAATTCTGACAGCTCTGGTGACGATTCACAGGTGACCAGCTTGCCCTGCCCTCAGAGCCCACGTGGCACTGCCCCATCCATCCATCAGCAGCCACAGCTGTAAAGCCACAAAGTAAGCCACAGCTTACTTTGACCCTTTCAGTCAAGAGCAGCAACAACTGCCAGAGGGGACCAGCTGAAGTATGTGCCATTTTTGCATGGTAGCTTCTCAACTGTTTTCAAAATTGCCTCTACACAAAATAAACAGGAAAGGCATGTAAAAACAACAAAAAAGGAAAACCGAGTTCATTCTTCACAAGAAACGAGCGTTTTAAAAGTACTGTCAGGATAAAAAAGACTTAGTAGGATTAAAAAGAGAGCATGAGAGTTTAATATGATTGAGTTACTTTTCTTTTCTTTTAAAAACCATGGATAAATTCCACTCCTTTACTTTACTCTAAAAAATTTGAATTTTTAGATGCTGGCCTTCAGGATGAAACAGAAGGCTGAGACTCATTTATATAATTGCCTGTATTTCCTGCACAACCAAGACAGAAACCCGTGTATCTTTGAATGACAGTACAGAGAAATCCAGTCTCCTCTCTTTTGACTGCATAAGCACTTTCACAGCAATTAAGTCCTCCCAGGTGAGGCGGCCGCTGAATGAAAGTTAAGGGAAAATGGATGAAACACAAAGCATCTCTAATCCACCTGCAACAGGAGTAGTTACAGTGACCCTTTAGAAAACAGTCGGGGTATCCAGCAGACAGCTAAAGTTTCCAGCCCCCAGGTAATCAGACACTAGATCCCAAGCCTTCAGTTCCTGGCAAAAGCTACAAACAAGCTGTTACTTAAAGACCACTTTCATGTCTAGGTTTCCGAGCTGCTCCGGGACCACAGCAGGTGGAGACACTTGTCTGCACAAACCAGCCCTGCAGCAGAGCTTGACAGAGAACGGAGTCGCTCTCCAAGAAAACACTATTCCCAAGCTCAAGCGGGTGAAAAGGGCACTGTCAGCCTCAGAAACAAAATGCTAACCATTTTGACAAATGCTAAGCAAGGGAAACAACTGGGCCTGGGAATTCAGTGAGTTTCAGAATCCTGGATCCAATCCAGTTTTTGTCCTTTACTATAAAGAGAAAGAGACAATCAAGGAAAGCATGTGCCTAAGTCTCTTCTTGCTCCTAAGAAGGGCAAAGTGCATTTTGCCAGTTACTGGAAGTGATGCTCTGTCAATACAGCTGCTTGTGAACAATGCCATAGCTCATGGCAAGGACACAACTGGAGAGATGCAGAAAGCATCCCTAAGGGACACAACACTGGCAGAGCAAGTGAAGATGTATCACTCACGACATTAAATCCTGCAGGCAGAAAACTTCAGAGCACAGGCTGACCCCCACTCTTCACTGAACTCACTGTATGTACACATTGCTTAAACGGACCAAAAAAAAAAAAAAAACCACCAGCTTCTCTAAATGCTTAAGAAAATGATATCTAGGATCACAGTACGAAAAAGAAGTATCAGTCCACCTACGGAGTAGGAAACTAAAGTGGAGAAGAAAAGCAAAATCTTTCTAGTTCCTCGCTTATATGAAAGAACAATAAAACTGCACAGTGCTACTAGAAGTAATTATTAGGAACTGTGCAGGAACTGTGCCTGCTGCCTGATCAGCATTTTAACAAAAAAAAAAAGATGCTACAGAGTGCCAGAAAAGCACAATACTGCACCCTTTGAGTGTTAAATCATCTGTGTGAGAAAGCAGTATAATCCATATGCACAAATAGAGCTGCAGTCACTTCACCTGCATCCCAAGATGCTCCCTACCCCCAGCCGAGAGCACAGCGAGCTCAGCCTTCTGCTAGTGCTGCCCAGCCAAGCGTGCAAACAAAACAAGCATGTGTTTCACAGAATCATGGAATCACAGTAAGCTGAGTTGGAAGGGACCCACAAGGATCATCAAGTCCAACTTGTAGCCCTGCACAGCACCATCTCCAAGAGTCACACCATGTGCCCGAGAGTATTGTCCAAACACTTCTTGAACTCTTGTCAGGCTTAGTGCTGTGACCACTTCCCCGGGGCACCTGTTCCAGTGACCAACCACCCTCTGGGAGACAACCTTTTTTCTAATATCCAACCTAAACCTCCCCTGACACAAGTTCAGGCCACTCCCTCAGGTCCTGTCTCCGGTCACCACAGAGAAGAGATCAGTGCCTGCCCCTCCTCTTCCCCTCACAAGAAAGTTGTAACTGCAATGAGGTCTCCCCTCAGCCTCCTCTTCTCCAGGCTGAACAGACACAGTGACCTCAACCACTCCTCATACGACTTCCCCTCAAGGCTCTTCACCATTTTTACTGCCCTCCTTTGGACACTCTCTAATAGCTTCATGTCTTTCTTATGTTGCGGTACCCAACACTGCACACAGTGTTCAAGGTGACGCCGCCCCAGTGCAGAGCAGAGGGGGACAATCCCCTCCTCCCTCGCCCAGCTGTGCCTGATGCACCCTAGGTTTGTACAGAAACAGACTGCTGATAGATCAAGTCTTAGTGCTTGCCTCTGTATAAAACAAGATGTGGCCTTCTCTCAGATAAAGTAAAATCATGTCTCTGAGAAATAAGCTCAGCACACTTCCCCTTTACAAGGAATATAGAGCAAGCAATAAAAAATACTGGTGAAGATGCCCTTTGGCTTCAGTTTTTGATTCATAAAATCCTGCCTCCTCACAGGCATGCTGTAAAAATAAACGTACTATTTCTGTAGGGTTTACCAACTATAGGGATCAATGCTGAGAAAACCCTGTAGGAAACTAGCCTTTTTGGATATCAGGAAGCAGGAAGCATATTCCAAAAGTAAACCAAAAGTGGTCATAAGCTGAATGGTGAGAATAAAATTAAATGCTGGTCAGCTGTTTCCCTGCTGCTAGATGGTCCCTCCTGCTCAGCTAGAAAGTTGATACTGTCTCAGAAAACCTCAATGACCTTGCAGCATCCACACAGAGGACCTGATGCCCTCGGCAGGCTCCAGTTCCTGTCTGCCAGTGACATCTGTAGCCCCAGAAGCAGCCAGACCAAAACGGATCAAAGTGGCACAAAAATCCAGTGCTTCCTGTGCCAACATCCAAGCAATGGCACATTACAGAGATCTAGCTTGTTTGGGAGCTGAGCTCTGCCCTGGGACCCAGCAGGTAGAGGCAGTGAGTTTCTGATGGAGTGTGTGAAGCTAGTCCTCCTGCCTGCTCCTTCCAAGAGAGATGTGGATACAGGGGTAGATTTAACTAGAAATACAATAAATACAATCATCATTCATACATATACAAAGACTTTGGGGAAGTCTGTAACAAAAACAGGAGGGGTACACAGAACATCTGTCTGTAAAACACTGGTAAGGAGGTGTTTTCCAAACAGAACACAGTCACAGAATTATACCGCAGTAATGGTTTACCTAATAATAGAAACAGCAACCCACAAACAACCCTCATGAAAGCAAAGCAGGAGTCCAAAATATTTTTGACACTTGTCTAAATATTTATTCTTTTTCCAGGTTATGAAATTATTTTACTTCCCTGGCTTTCAGCAATTATCTGTACCAAGCCCATTTGCACAGGTTTATCCAATTTTTCAGGCATTATCTCATAAAACCTTTATCTTTGCATTTTATAATTACAGTTTGTTCCAAAACCTAGGGACAGTCTGCATGAAATTAAACTGAGACACTTTTCTCATATCATATCCTAACCAGCCTATAGTATTCTGGAAACTGAAATAAAACATTCTTAGCACAATGACTGATTTGTCCACTAGTCATTTTGGGGAGGTACTGTTAAAAGCCATTCCTGAATGCTAGAATATTTCCACTAATGCAATATTTCTGTAAAACCTAATACTGCCTCTCTATGCGTGAATTTTTAGGGTAAATTCCTTTTTTATTACAATGTCTACTTGCAAAAGAAGAAAAATATTTAAAAATTATTTGGGCGCTGTAATGCCACTAATAAAACTTCTAAGTGTCACACTTAATTTTGAAGAACTGCTTTCAAAAGTCCTGATATAATCATAAGGCAAACTCACATTCAAGACAAACTCTTGGATCCCTACAAAAAAACCCACAGTGTTTAGAAAAATCACAGTGTTTTAAGTGCTAGAATTTGACAAGTAGCAGAAACACCATCAAGGGTACAAAACAAGACTCGTGAAGTTCAATTCAACTTTAAATTGAATTGCAATTAATTTAATTGGATAAATACTTGAAAGAAGAACCTGCACACATCAGGCGGCTGACAACAGACATGTCACAGCACAGCTGAGCACAGAAGGGAGAGACTTTGGAGAAGACAAAGACCACTTAGTGACTGCCCAGTTTTTACATAGCGTGCAACTTCCCTTTTGGATTATCTGTGATTAAGGGGACCGGTTCTTACATTTCCTAGGCACCTGTTACAATTAGGATTTGTTTTCTGAAGCCTGATGTCACACATTTCTCAAAGTCGGCATCAGGGCATCAAAGTATTGTCAAATTTAAGAGGCGGGCGGACCCGGAGGTGGCACTGCTTCACAAGGAAGGAACACCCCACAGAAGAGCTCACACATCGCTATGCAGGCAGCCCAAATACACATCCCTGCACGGCACCTTTGTCCTACTAAAAACGACATAGCACCTTGTAAACTGGCACCGTGCCATTCTGACAGATGGACTTAAGTGTAGGCAGCCAAGAGACTATGTATAAGCATCAAATATGTTTTTTGAGAGGAGGACTTCCAGCCAGGAATGTTAAAACAGCTGTCCACATTGAGCTTGCATGCCTACACTTAAGAGGATATGCTATCGCCACTCGAGCCCTGAGCTGGATTAACTTGAAAAATAAATAAGATAGCTTCCACAGCCACATAAGGTGAGTTTTTGCAGAATCAGGATTAATGATACTCAGAGGGGCTTTACTGACCTACTGTTAGTGGGCACACTTGCAGGGTCAAAAAGCTCATCAGTTCCGCAGCTCAGTGCACCTTTTATCAGGTACACGCTTACATGTACGTATTTTTCTTTGGGAGAAAAACATAGAATGCAATACCAGCACGATTATGAACAAACACGTTAGTGACCTTCCATTTTGCGTTAGAGGATGCTTTTCTTATGAATTAGCTGTCCTCACTCAAACACGTGTCTGTGTGACTGGGATCTGTGTCACTGGGCTTTCTTCTCCTTTTAAAACCTCAACCGCCATGGCCCGCTCAGAGACTTTTTGTTAGCTCATGCCTACACACAAACATACAAACATACATTTTACGTTTTGACATCACTTGCATAGTTTTCCCCAGTAACAGAATCACATCAGCTGGAGACCAGGCATTGCATAACACAGCATGTGAGGTGCCAGGCCTGCAGAGCCATGCCCAGGCCACTTCTATCCCATCCCTGCACCTGGCTGGGCTGTCTGCTGCCCACAAATCCCTCTCCTCAAGGACATGCAACATTCCAAACCATTGAGAAGATCCAACAAAAACATGTTTGTTCACATCGACGTGCCAAACAGCGCTCCTTTTCTTTTTCCCCCAAAAACTCAAGATTTTACTGCTGCCCCTCAAAAAGTCACAGGACTAAGTCTAAAGTAAGGCAAATACTCAGACATTAACAAGTTAAAACTTTCCTCAGAATTCCACACTATTTAAAAAAGATAATACCATTAATAATAATACCAAAAAGATAATACCAATAATAATATTTCCAACAGCAGACAACATTGCTTCTAGCCCTGAGTAGCTTCAAGACTGAATGGAGGAGATGGTACATTTTATTCAACGTTTAAACACACTTTGTGCTCATTTTAATTCTCTCTGTGGTCACAACCAAATCACAGGCATACATTTTTCACGTGCACCGTAGCTGGGTGTACTCATCTTTGTTCTTATGAATCACTAAAAATGAACTTCAACTCCACAAGCGTCCTCCCAGTATAGATCAAAGCTGCCTTCGGTGCCTGGCGGGCACAGGGTCATATGGAGTCTACCCAGCTGCTGGTGCCTTTTACCTTTGTTAACTTGGCTGCAATTAAAGTTACCTGAGTCACTCCATTACAATTTCCTGTGCTAGAAGCGCGTCAGTGGTAGGCATCATTCCTCCCGCACAGTGAGGATTTCCCCCCATTGACCTTGCCTTCCCCTTTGTTGAAGAAAGATTTCCTCCTCTCACACCGTTCGCCTCTTCTACCCTTCATTCCTCACCTACAGCATTTCCATTTCCATTTTCTTTTTTCCATGTTTTTGAGGACTGTGTGAGATCACTTACTTGCAAAAGTTCCAAACTACAATTCAGTAACCTCAGTAACGAGATGCTTCGTTTTTTCATACTGCCAATAAAGTCGATGCTGGGTTAATCTTAATTTCCATACCACTTAACCTTTCTCAGATGGGAGAACAGAGGGAAAAACACTCTGTCAAATACTTCATCATGCAGATTAGCAATGCAGTGAATACTTCTCCCTCCTTCCAAAAACCAGCACTGCCCCAGGCTTTTTCAAGACAATGTGCACAGACTGTGTATGGCTTTAGAACGGTTCAGGGAACAGTCAAACTGCCAAAGAACAGGTCAAAAGGAATAAAAACACTGATCCGGATCACTACTTTTGCTTAGTAAAGTAGTTACACACACACACCCCACAAATGTATTACTTTCATAAATGTGTGTTTTACATGCAATTATTATCTCCGTGGCTACTGTAAAGCCGAAGTAAGTTGAACTGCAAATGGTAATGCTGAGTATCCAAAACCCCTTGGCAGCTCGCTCAGCCCCCTAAGTGCCTCTCCTTATTTGAAAACAATTCGAAGGGCTACATGAGGTTCGTTTCTTACAGAACAATCCAAGGTGCTAATGCAAAGTCAGAGAGCAGCCGATCTTCTTACACATTGCACAAACTATCACGATCAAACTCCAATAAAGTTTAGTACCCAGTTATCTGAGATAGCCCTTCCTCCCACCATTGCACAACTATCGGGAAGACTTGTCTGTACCTGCTGAAAAACATGTGCCAGACTGGACTCTCATTTCGTTGTGCTCCTTGAGCTACCCTAATCAAACTCAACCCTGAAGGTTTTGCATGCTGGTTTATCGATGGGTTTTTAACTCTGAGATGCCAGGTGATGTATCGATGCCAGTCAAAATTCATTGCTAGTTAAAGGCAAATGAACGCTGGAAAAGTAAAATGAAGCATGCCAAAAATCTCTCAGAGTGCTTATTGAACATTAACATTACAGAGACTTTACGCTAAAGGCACACTAACCAGAATTTAGAAATATAAAACTTCTGTGTTAGCAAAAAGAAACTTGAAAGGGCACGGCAAATTTTAACACTGCTTTCTGAAAAAGTCACCGGCTACTGCCAAGTGCTGGAAAGCATTACAGAAGACAACTTTCTCTGCAGTTCTAGTCCCTGTGCAGGAGGGTGTGAGTACAACTGCTTTCAGGCACGCTGTGTTAGCTTCACCTGTTACTACTGCTCACCATGCCACAAAACATTTTAAAGCAGGAAAGCATGGCAATTTTACTTCAAAAGGTCATTCGAAAAGGAAAACTTAGCACAGACGTTGTTCAGCAGGACCAAGGCAGAAGTACCTGTAACTGGCCCCTCAGAGAGATCTGGGGTTCAGCACTCAAAGTACCCAGGTACTTAAGTTGCCTTACCTAGGTAAAGCGAGGCGTTTTCTTTCTTGACATTGTCATCTAAGTAGGTTGGTCCCAAGGTATAGATGGGTGTCGAGCCCATGCCAATGAGGATTTGGGCACAAATGAATAAAGCTACATAGAGAGAGTGGTCGTTTCCGCCGGTGTCCTTGATGCAGGCCGACGAGTCCCACTGCTCTTTGGCAGTGCCATTGCCAGCCACGCACAAGCCCTCGTTACTGACGGAGGAGTTCAGTTCCTGGATCTGGTACGGCGGAGAGATGAAGTGAGGTAAGGAAAAGAGCGCAGCGCCCAGGGCGATGAAAAGCCCCCCTACGGCCAGCCAGAGCGGCCTCCGCCCGCGACCCCCGAAGTAGCTGATGAAGACCACCACCACCAGGCTCCCGATGTCGAAGCAGCTGACCAGCAGCCCCGACTCCGAGCTCTTCAGGCTGTATCTCCGCTCGATGGTGGTGATGACGCTGCTCAGGTAGCCGGAGACCATGAGGGACTGGATGAAGGTCAGGAAGCACATGCACACCAGGAAGAAGCGCGAGTCCGCCAGCACTGCCCGCAGGCACGCTCTGCCCGGGGGGCCCGCCAGCAGCAGCGCCGGCGGCGGCGGTGGCAGCAGCAGCGGGGGGCCCAGGGATACCCCTC
>VZTA01010799.1:98827-145754 GCA_013398855.1 Mohoua ochrocephala
GCGGTTGCCCGGCTACACCCCCTCGCCAGAGAGGCCGGGCCCCCGCGGGACGGCGAGCCCGGCGGCAGGGCACGATTTGGGGTGTGCCCGTCGGTGCCCTTGCTCACCCGTGGAGCTGCTGAGGGCTGCCGCTCGGCGCTCGTGGCTGAGGAGGTCCGCGGAGCGCCACGGTTGGCAGCTCCAGGCGGCGTTTAGGATGCTTAGCGTGGTGTTGCATCGCCTCGTGTGAAAGGCGGAAATATTCGGAAGACGGGACCTCGGTTGGCATCGTCTGCTGAAAAGTGACAAGAACCGAGGGATAATTGTCAAAAATTTTTAATTTTAAGGAAAATAGGCAGATCACCTGATGATCCTTTTTGTCTAGGATCTTGTCTCCAATGCAAACCGTCTCCAAAACTGGGAAGCACGTGCGAAATACGGGAAAAGTAGTTTGGAGTTTACTCTTCATAAGAATTTCCTCCTAATTCCCTTTTTTAGGTTTGTATGGTGTCTTGAATTGCACTGGTTTGTTTTTCTCTCAGGTCCCTGTATTTAAAGCCCTAGTACCAGGATAAGGCTAAATAGTACTGCAAATTATTTTATTTGTTGTGGCTTGATAGAGTATGAACTATTGAGGTAGTCGTCTTTTTGCCCAAAATTTTTCCCTAAAATAATGCCAAGAAATACACCAAAGAAGTGTATTATCCTACACATTTTTGAATAGTTAGTGCTTTTCTGGCAGGATGGAAGATTTACCATTGATTTGTTTCCCCTCCTTTAAAAAAAAAAAAGTGTAAGACTGACTCACCACATTTATTTAGTTATTTATAGTCTGGATCAATAAGATAGTTTCATATCATATTCATAAGATACCATTTTCAAGTTCTATAAAGCTATTATCGAGAGGTATTTTGATACCTCTTTGTACTCGCTTAACACTTCAGCTGCTCAAACTCAACGCAGCCAAAACAATATCTTTTTTTTTCTTTGTTTTTCAATCACATTTTTCCTGTTAAGGAGCTGTCCCAAGTTAAGTGCTTGTCTAGGCCTGTAGTTTCAGTATTCCCCTTGAGGTTTCCCCAGTTTCATATTCCCCAGTTAGTTTTTCAAGGATTCTCGAAAAACTCATCCTAATGATTCTTTCTTGCTACATAAGGTCCTTATGACGGTTTCTTTTATTTCATTTTCCCACAGCTAGTTGTTACCGCAGCTCCTCTCTCCCGCCTCTCCCACTGTCAGCTTCCCATGGCCACAGCTTCCGTCACTGCAGCTCTGGCACTTACCTCAGTGCACAGTAAGCTGAATAAACTCACTGAGACAGCAGAAAACCAATCCAAGGGGAAAAAAAGTGTTTTGCTGGTTTTATGAGCTGAATCACTTCATCAAGGATGGGAGCACACGAACTTGAAAAAAAAAAGTAAAGGGGAAGAAAAGAGGTCCATAAGGATAGAGGAAAGAGCATAATCCATTTCAACAAGAACAAGCTCTTAATTCAACCCCATCATCTCACGTACATGTTACTCACCTGGTAGGCAGTATCCCTTCAGTCACCTCTTTGCACTTGAACTGGTACATGAACCAGTAACTGTAGTTTGTAAGTCTAAGGGATCATATAAATGGCATCTCAGTGCTGGCTTCTGTCCTTGGTTCACAACAACCCCATGCAACACTCCAGGCGTGGGGAAGAGTGGCTGGAAAGCTGCCTGGCAGAAAAGGATCTGGGGGTGCTGATCAACAGCTGGTTGAACATGAGCCAGCGTGTGCCCAGGTGGCCAAGAAGGCCAATGGCATCCTGGCCTGTATCAGCAATAGTGTGGCCAGCAGGACCAGGGCAGTGATTGTTCCCCTGTACTCGGCACTGGTGAGGCCACGCCTTGAGTGCTGTGTTCAGTTTTGGGCCCTCACTGCAAGAATGACACTGAGGTGCTGGAGCGTGTCCAGAGAAGGGCAACAGGGCTGGTAAAGGGTCTGGAGCACAAGTCTGATGAGGAGCAGCTGAGGGAGCTGGGGGTGTTTAGCCTGGAGAAAAGGAGGCTCAGGGGATACATTATCGCTCTCTACAACTACATGAAAAGAGGTTGTAGCCAGGTGGGGGTCAGTCTCTTCTCCCCTGTAACAAGTGATAGGATGAGAGAAAATGGCCTTGAGTTGCACCAGGGGAGGTTTAGATTGGATATTATGAAAAAATTGTTCACCAAAAGGATTGTGAGGCATTGAAAAAGACTGCTCAGAGAAGTGGTGGAGTCACCATTCTTGGAGGTATTTAGAAGACATGTAGATGTGGCACTTTGGGACGTGGTTTCACGGTGGACTTGGCAGTGCTGAGGAAACAGTTGGACTCAATGATCTTAAAGGTCTTTTCCAACCTAAGCAATTCTATGATTTTTACATCAGCTTTGGGATCTTGTTCTATGACTAGGATTCCTAGCCATTATTGTGTAAAACCAACAATAACTTTTGTGAGATTGCAGAATAACAATAAATACACAAAAGCATTCTCCATTCCCATGGGAGAATATAAGGGCACAGCATTCCCAGCTTTCACAGCTTTTGCAAATACTACAGCCTGCAAACAATTTCAATTCTTTCTGCAGTGGCAAACCTGTCAAGAGAGAAACTTGTTCTTAGGACTGTGTGAAGATGTTTGTTTTGGGAAGTTACTCCACCTGACTACAAGTTCTAAAATGTTTGACTTCCCTGCTTACTTTTGGGTCTGAATACTTAAATAACGGGTTGGCTGCAGGGGGTATGAGCATCCAGCACCAAGTGACAAATGAGAAATCAATATTACTCTCTTCACTTGACAGGTTGATTACAGAAGGTATAACAATGGTACCCAAATTCACAATAAAATAAAAATGTATAAAACTTACTGTGCAAAATTTCTCCTTTTAAAGTTTTACCATAGTGAATTTAAAGTACACAATATCTCTCAAGCACAAAGCAATCACTTGGTGTTGCAGACCAGCCTGTTTATGGCTATAACTGCGAAAGAACATAGTTCCCATTTTGCTAGATTAAGGACATGGGCTGACATCTTATTTTGATTTATCTGTGTTAATGAAAGGCATAAAGTCAGGACTAGTGAAAGGCAGGCCCTTCATCTTAAGAGTTCCTAAGTTCCCAGCTGACAACCTCCTTTCCTGCATGGGCTGCCCTACTGCAGTGGCGAGCGCTCCCACAGCGTTCTCAGCTGCTGTTCTATGAGGGACAGGACCTTAAGTCACAGCTTGGTCTCATGAGCTGATCAGTTCCAAAAGAGAAGGTACCAGAGCTACCAAGGCACCATCTTTTTAAGGTCACACTTTAGTTGGTGATAGTTTTGAGGCTTTACATGTCCTTGATAGTTCAGGAAGCTGGTGATGCCCAAGAGGTACCTCAGCCTAGTCTATTTCAGGCCACAAAGACCTCAAAAAACTCAGCTGAAGGCTGGCATGAGTGGATGGCTCTGCTTTTCCTTCAGTGTTTCACATTTCCAGCCAGGTTTTCCACTCGATGAAATGTCACAAAGGCAATAAATCAACACACTTGTCTTCCTTCCCCTTTTCTCTCACACTGCTGCCATTTTTGGGCAACATCTGCTCTTCATTCCCAGCCCAATATTAGTGAAGGAATGAGCAAAACAGGATGTGCTTTGGGAGGCTAATGGACTTTAGATTCTCCTGGAGCATGAGCATTGGGAAGCATAAAGCAAAAGGACAAGAAGTGTCACTCCTCAGGGACCCTCACCAAGCTAGTGTCCTAATGAACTCCCGAGGGCAGCTCACTGCTGCGAGAGAACAGCTCATTATTTTTATTTGAGATGTCAGAGAGAGCACTTGTAACAGCAGATCCTATAATAAAGAGCTCGTTTAGTACAAGAAATGAGCTTAACCACAGTCAGATACTGTTGGGAGACATCCACGTTAGTGTTTGTCGGTCTCCAGAGAAGAACTAGCTATAGTGTCATGAATGAAAGAAAGAAACCATGAATGCTGGGGAGGTGCAAAGCAGTAGGGGAAAGGGAAAGGAAGAAAAGAGAAAATCTCGGAAATAATGGTTGAACTTAAAGGTGACAGCTCTCAGTATTAACACTGTACATGTCAGAGAAGAAAGGACTACCTTTTCTCACTGAAATCATTCTTCTACGTTTTAGTCTGCCTCTGCCATGCACTCCCTTGCAGGGAGCAGCCCCACGATCCGCAGTGGGGCCAGGGCAGCGGGAGCGATGGATTCACTTGGCCATCCAGGGATCATCAGGCATGGAGAGGTGGGTGAAGCAGCTTACGTCAGGGTGGGGGCCCAGTCAGAAGCAACAGTGGTAAGGACACTTGCAAAGGGAAGGCTCTGACGTGCCTTGCTCGTTGCAGGGCTGAATCCAGCACCATGCCAATACCATGGGCTCTCCTTTGAGTGCCTAGTAGCAAGATAAAGCCCATGCCCACCGACATTAGTCACAGTGATGGTTCTCTAGGGCTTGCTGTTTTATTTTAGAAGATACCAAGTCTCAGGAAGTAAGTTACAGTGAATCTGCTTGAGATAATTTTAACAGTTGTGTTCAGAATTAGACTTCCCTTCTCAAGTAAAAGCCCAATGTTTAAGTGTGTGTAAAAAAGCTAGGCAAGCGTCTTAAAAGTGGGACTGACTCTCAGTTATTTATGTCTGTCTCCTATGCAAGCACACACAGATAACCTCTTATTTTGAAAAATAAACTGAAGTGTAGTAAGTTTCAGGTTTTATACATAAGGAGTGTAAAGAATAAAATGAAATTTAAAAAAAATAAACCGTAAAAGACACAAGGAGCAGCTAAAACATGTTTTCTTTTTATACATACCATTAATGTCTTGAGATCATATTGATAAATGCTAAGTAGCAAAATAGGAGGCAGGGGCAGGAAGAGGCTCTAATTCCCAATCTTGCAGCATGTCAGACTGTGCTAGGAATTTGTCTGGTGGGGCAGGGGTAAGGGGGGTGATGCAGGAAGCTCTCAGAGTCAGCACAGGATCTTCATCTGGGAAGTATCTCAGGTCTGAGGAAAGCAGTGAGGGCTTCATCCAGAGAAGGAGAGGAGCCAGCCCTTTCCTGCCCTCTGGAGCCAGCCAGGCTGGAATCCCTCACTCAAGCACCACAGGCTCTGGGCAGCTTTGAGCCACCACTCCTTCTGCAGCACAGTGCTCCAAGTGCTGCACTCTAGCCCCGAGCAAGAAATATCTAAAGGCAGATAATCCACCAGCTAATCATCAAAGATGTCTTTTTTCCCAAGTTATTTACAAGCAAGACATACCAGATTATTGAACACCAGGTTACTTTGTTAGGAATGTAAACAGGGCCATGGTAGCCTAGCGGCGATGAGATGAGATATGATATATGCAGAGACACATTTGGCGCCTGTAATTGTTTCCTAAGCCCTATACCTCTGGTTTTCAGCCCTTTTTTTCCTACTGCCACAGCAGTATCAGGCACTAAGGAGACATAATATACTCAGACAATTTACATAGGAGAGGAAGAAGGGAGTTGTACTGTGCCTTTCTATGTAATTTCACTCTTTGTGTTCACATCTTTTCCCTGAAAGTCCCAGTCCCTCTACTACATCCTGCTTTTAAAATGATATAAACATTCCTCCAAAACTGTGAAAGCATTGTTTGAACCCAGGATCAAAGCCACGAACAAAGACTAAACCAGACTTCCCTCTCACTCATTCACAAAGATCTCATTTCTCAGCATCTGCCGCTTTATTTCAATGTCACCTTTCAGCAGCCCTTTGGCAAGAGTTCTGTATTTATTTATAAGCTAGTGCATTTATGTTTGGCTAGTATATGCATTATGACATTAACCAACCTTCAACATTATTCTTCTCTCTAAACTTACATGCCTTTACACGTGCTAGTTTTAAATGTTAAGTGACAGAGTCAAAATACTTGGAAATAACTGCTTGAATCTGTTTGAATTCTTTGCTCATATGCAAATTCAAAATTCCATATTAGAATAGAACATTTGCTCATTGTTTTTTTCCCCCTCACCTGATCATTAGTTTCTCTCAGGGGAAACACACTGGCAAAATCACAAAATAGCAGTGCCACAATAGAAGAAACATGGAAGAATGCCAGTGAGTAAAAATATCCTCCCCAAAAGCCAGTACACAGGAACATAAATATATCTGGGAACTCCTGGAACATCATCCCCCAAGACCAGTCACCAGGGCATGGTAGGCGTTTAATCTACTGCGGGGCACAGTGTGGCCCGACCACAAATACCAGTAACTGCAAAATGTAGGGGTTTTAGTACAAAACACCAAAAACCCCACAAAATCTATAGTGCACCATTAAACAGTGAACAAGAAAATTATCAATTTCATTGCCAGCTTCTAAGTAAATCTATTGCATGTCTAGAGGTAGACATATCAAAGACATTTTCTTGGCCCCCCTAGTGTCCGAATTGGTGCTCCAAGGTGTCACCCATCAAGTCACTTCGGATGAGAATCAGCAACGTGCCACCTAGAATCAGCACTTCTGCCTTCATACAAAGAGAAAGAGCATTTGTCCAGGCCAAGTGCATGCCATTCAGAATCAATATCTTTAAATAAAATCATGAGCAAGTTTAATTAGTGAGTAGCAATAAAGTAATTGAACATTGATGAATATAGAGAAAGGTAGCACAAAATAAGAGTAACACAAGGAGTGATGAGAATAGACTCTCACGAAACAGCTGAAAGGATACCTCCATTTAATACAATCAGTTCAGTAAATTGGAGACTATTAAAAACATTCTTCAATTGCCAGTACAGAAGCTAGCTCCTTCCTGTTTCAATAGACCTGAAAAGGGAGCAAACTGCTGAAATGAGAATTATACTGAGATAAGTCCTTAAGACTTCTGCTACCTGCCTGTGGAATGGTAAAGCCATTTCAAAGCCCTTAGGCTACTGTGCACCCCCACACTTAAACCAAATTCTCTACCTAAAATATGAAAACCAGAAAGGAATGTAGTGAGCTATTTACAATTACTTGGTCTGAAGCAATACAGTGTAAAAAGAGTTACAAAAAGCTAGCCAGGAATGCAGCTGGTAAATAGGCACCAATGTTCAAAACAAATTTAAGCCAGATATGAGAGCAGGGTTTTGTTGGTTTTTAGGAAGAATAATGTGCCCAGTAAGGCATATTTTATAGCCTTAGGGTCCCTATACAAATAAAACAAGCAGATCTCATAGAGGAATGCATGCAAAATTATTCTGAAGTTATGTGTTTATTATTATAAGGCTGAAAAAAGAACCGAAGGAAATGCTTTAAGAGGAACCATATGCTGAAGCATTATTCACCTTTTATCCTCAAAAACATATTTTTAGTGTGGGCACTCTGAAGGCTCATTTCAACAAGCAGTAGTCTCTGCAGCTGCTGACCCAAGAAAGCTTTTAAGCATGGCAGTCGTGGAGGCTTATTTATGAAATCCATCAGTAAATTTAAACTATTGCAGCCTCCCATTCCACGTTCAAGACTACCCTACTATTGCCCTGAGCGCTGATCTGTGTGGCACAAATTCTCTTCTGAGTTAAAGGAAAAAGTGGTTCCCTGTGGTTCAGGAAAATACTGCTGGGTTTGTTCTACCCATAGGACTGAGATCAGCCACTCAGCTGTCACTGAGGATAAACAGAGATTTTAATCCAGTGTTCATCGCTTGGGCAGGGACTGGGGAACCTTCTTGCTCTGGAGCTGAAGTGAGAGGCAGCACAGCACAGATGTGGTGACTGTTGGTCTGAGGGGTCCTGCACACGACGGGGATTGGCATTTTTAGTGTTCCCGAGAAGGGACAGATGGACGTGCGTCGGGGCTGAAAGGATACCTCCTCACAGAGGGAAAAGCAAGCTATCCCCACTTTTTCCCCAGTCAATTTCCTGCCCTCAATGTCATACTGCAGATTCTACTGCTTACTCCAGATGTGATCCAGCAACCTCGTTGCTGTCAAGAAGAGGGAAGTGATTGTTCCGGTGCTTCTTTAAATGATAATTACCTTTAAAGGCTAACCTAAGTCACCAGCCTGTACAGCTCTTCAGCTTAGGGTCACGGACACTTGTAAAATATTTATTGTCATGGCATTTTGTGGAAGACCTATTCTAATTTTAGCTTTAGCTAGCAGGTTCAATCCTAGCAGGAAGATGGGAGATTTTCATTAGAAATACTGTCTGGAGTAGTGAGGCATTGCCAGACCTCAGTCCTTCTGCAAATACAGTTTCCACGCAACTGTGAAGGGAGGGAGGAGGCTTTATCTGCTCCCTTTCTCCACTCACCCTGGCTGGCAATATGGTCCTGGCCTGGATACTAAGTACATGTTATTTTCTCTCTTATATCTGTGGCCAATAATACAACTTGCAAAAAAGTTAGGGACCAAGCAGTCTATGAAGGCTGTTGACCGAAGTTTGCCTCTGAGCACGAGTCCTCTCAGCCAAATCAAGACACTACAGCCCTCCTTTCACCCAGATGGCGATCTTTTATTTTCTTACTTGCAAAAAAATGCCTTGTGTTAATTTTTATGTTATTATGAGATGTCTGTAGGGACCACTAAGACCTGGATGTTGTGCAGTGCGCAAGGACACACTGCAGAGTGTGACCTCAAGGCTCTCTCATGGTCGGCTTGATGTCATATAGGACATCTCTGGGACTACTACTGCCACTGTCAGCAGGAGCAAACATTGAGTTTCTAATTGTCTTTTCTAGTCCTCAGAAACCCTTCGGTGCCACAAGGACAGAGCTTGTGTTTGTACAAGAAGTGCTGCGGTGTGTTCACTTTCAATATGCAATATTACCTGTTCTGAATGAAATTCAATTATTTTACATATAACATGGCTATGTAAAATTAATCATAAAGAGTTTTAAAAGAAAATCCTGCTTATAATGTAGCTCATAAACCAGATTTTCATTCAGATGTTTTTAGTCTGTCATTGTTGCCCCTGCAGCTATTATTGCTGGATCTGAAATGTCAGAAAATGGGCTTCCTATCCATCACTTAAAGGAACAGTTGCTCTCAGCATAAGGACAAGACAAAATAAGTAAAGCTTCAAAGGCAGTGTTAGCAGGTTTCTTTCGGTTTAAAAATCTTGTTAAGAAATATTACTCAACAAAATGAAAGAGAATACTAGTAAAAACTACTATTACTTAAGTGCACACATGCATGCACACAGGCATACACAGACTACTCTCATACTAGTACCAAATAAAAGGAAAGAGTTGAATAGGAAAAAACTGCAAGAAAGGGTGTGGATTCAATACAGAGTGTGGAGCTGTATAAAACCACTGGAGAAGGCAATCCAAGCTGCTTTCTCCTGACATGGTGCCCAGTGCTAGCTCTTGTACTCTCACTGTGCAAGCAGAAATTCCCACTGATGTGTTGATGTGTGTTCTGTGAATTAGATGTGGACAGTGGTGAATTCAACAAGGGCTTTTTTTAAATGTTAGCTACACCCTAGAGGTGACATGCTGTCCAAAGGCAAAGGGTAAAATCCTGGCCCCACAAAAATCCTGGCCCCCTGTTCTCCAGGTTATTGACACCTTTAACCCATTATATTGTCTTCTGAGAAGCAAAGAGCTGTGCATCTGAAACCTCTTTATGCAGTGTCTTTGACTCTCTATGTGTTCCTCTAGGAGCCTGTTAGGAGGGGTCCTCTTCTGAGAAGTTTGATACCCCCATTCCCTCCCTGGCCTGGGATCAGCAATTACATTTCAGCAACAAGCACTTCATTCAAACAGGAAGAGAAATATGGCCCCTAGAAGGATGACTTAATAGCAAAAATCAAAAATAATCTTTGCAATTTTCAATTGTTTAAAGATGGTAGCAGTTTGAATGTTATGCAGGAGTTGTAGACCAAGAAATCACATCGTCCAGCAATCCTTCAGAAGATTAAATCTGTAAATTCAGCAGTATTTTGAAATGTTTAGTATTGTTTAGACATGTAAGGTAGAAAAATTCTGTCTCTACACATAGCTATTTACACTCAGTTGCCTCAGGGGGAGAAGTTTTCCCTGTTGTGCCTTCAGAGAGAATTAAAACTACAGTCCTCAGGTGCAAATGATTTCCTCAGAGTGCTTCTCTCTCAAGCTCCATCGTTTACAATTTGTCATGTCTTCCTGCATATTTCCAACTTTTCTTCCTAGTCTCCATAGAAAGATGCCCATAAGAGGGATGTTAAGGAAATTTCCCTGTCTGACCGTTCAGGAGCCATGCTGGCACCACCTGAGCTGGGACTAAGGCCCCTTCACAGCTACACATCCCACACTCACATGGTCAGACCAGGTTTCCTCACCGTCTTGACCCCAGATTTTCTGCAGCAGAGTCTCAGACATCTCCACCCTTAAAATGATGTCATTGTGGTGAAATAACAAAATAACAGCTCGAACTGGGTGCCTCCAAGGAGGGACCCGGAACAAGGGAAACCCTGGGCTTTTGTACCATCACAGTCTAAGTGCTCAAGAGTCTGGAGGTCGTGGCTCCTGCCGCGTCTCTGAGTGTCCCTCAGCTGCCTGAGCCCCAGGTCCCCAAGTCCTTTGTTATGCAAAGGGTCAGCGGTTCACGGGCTCTTTTCTGGGCTTCCTTCACCCAGAGCTCAACCTGCAGCTCGAACTGCCGCTGCACACCGAGCTACCAAATGGCTTCCTCAACACAGGGGACTCCTTGCACCCATAAAAGAGAATTCCCCTGCTTTCGAATGCTCCTTCTTGGAAGACCAATGACAATTTTGGAACAGAGGACATGATAATATGCCCATTGTTCACAATCTAAATAACAATGTGCAGCATCAGCTTCTAAATGTCAAGGTCATTTGTGGTATTTCTATTTTGAGTAAAATGGCTCCTTACAGTTTCCATGGTTTCACCTGAAATATGTACTGAGCCTCATTGTTAAGAACCTTGAAACCCAACCATTCTAATAAGAAAAAAGAGATCCTCTTCTGTAGGCAGTCAATTTGACTTTTAAATGTAAAGCAGTCTGTATTTGCCCTGGATAGGTTTATGGATCTTTACACTGCATTTGTGAACAAAACCAGATGTTTGGATTATCCAATTGCCCTTCTTTTTGGCATATTGCACAATAATACATTTAATTATTTCTACAGCATAGGGGTTTTTTTCTACAGTGGAAAGATTGGCTTTATTGTTTACTACACATAAGGAAATATCAGCTTTATTAAAATAAACTACTGAGAAAACATAGTAGGTCACAGTCATAATGAAAATGCAAAAGAAACACAATATGCTTTAGACAGATTTTGAAAGTTTAGCATTGCTTCAGATTGTATTCTGTATGTCACATTCAGCTGTGGAAATAGTAACAGTTATTAGAAATGCCAGATTTTACATGACAAGATAGTAATTTTTCTATTATTGCTGTTACTTAATAAGTATTAATCAGAAACAGAATGCTGGAAGGAGATTGGAGAGTGACTCAAATAAGGAAAGGAATAGTTTAATGAATTTTAAAACCTCGAAATGGAAAATTAAAACTGTGGATGCTAAAAGACAGAAGATTTCCATATTAAGGCCTTCAGTACTGTTTTTGTTGAGTTGCCAGTTTCAGAATGCTTCTCTCTGCAACATTACTGGCATAAACACTGTGTTTTGTCACCAAAATGGGGTGATGCATTACAGTGATGTAGCTCCACTGATATACATAGGATTGGAGCAGACACTGCATAGCAAGGAAGTCCATTGTCTCATTAAAGGGACACCTTTACAGTCCATTATAAGCATGTGGAACTAGGTCATTATTTAAATTTGTCCTTCTGTATTCTTTCCTTTCTTTCTTTCTTTTGAAGACTATCTATTAGTGGACTGTCATCTGAAGCCCTCATTCTGAAGCTCATATCTTTCTCATGACATCAGTCTGTGGTATTTTTCTCATCTGCTAGTTATTCTTTTTACAAGCTGTAGAAGATGCAGAAAATGTAAGAACATAGAGGAAAATTGCCATTTTATCTCTGATAAAGTGTAGTTTCATGTTGCGGAAAGTCTGTTCATTTTCCCCTTATTAGGCCAAGAGATTTTTAAAAGCAGTAAGTGGGATCTAACTCATCCAGCTGTAGTTGTCTTAGATGTGGCCATTCATGCTGGGTTCATGGACTGGACTCTGTATTCAGCAATACAGAGAGAATTCAGTGGTTGACCTGCAGATACCTTTTGTTCTTTGCTTTATATACATACAACAAATGGTTAGTTATTCCAATGTGAAAATGCTTAGAATGTCTGTACAATGACATAGCTCTGAACAGTTTTGCTTAGTGTCAACAGAATTTTGTACAAAACTAAATGCGTGAGGACTTAAGACTTTGGTTACCTATTTTGTATTATTTAAAGAGTTTACATATATTTCTATATCCTTCGGTGTTATTTCTTGGTTGATAAATTTCTCATATGTGGGATTTTAGAGTCCTTATGGTTTTAGTTATTAGAGGGGAGGAAAAGAAGAAAATAAAAACTTTGCATACCATGTATATTTTCCTACTCTCATTTCATTAGAAATCCTAAACAAAACTGTAAAACACTACAATAATTAGTGTCAGGATTGCTTGCATCCTCCATTCTTCCTATCCATCCCTATGGCCTTCCTCATCCATCCTTCCAAAAAGGTCTGTCCCACTGTTCTGCCAGAAGTCACCTCGTAGGTGTGCAGAAGGACATCCAGCTCCTAGAGTGTGTGGTCTCTGCATCACAAGGGAGTGGGTGCAGACCACAGAAGGATGAATTGTTCCTGTCAGCCTCACTTTGCATAGTTCTGTACTCTCCTCATCTTGTTCAGCCAAACCAGCTGGCCTGAACCTAGCTTTTGGAGCAAAACTAAATTGGTCAAGCAGAGCTTGTGTCAGGGCATCAAAGAGGCATCATGATGTAACAAAGTATTGTGTCTGATACAACAGATGTGTTAGTAAGTGCTTTTTTTTTAAGTACAGAGAGACCTTATAAACATGCAAGATCTGTCATATCCTTTCTTATAGCTCAAAACACAGGAGAAATGCACAAGTTAGACGGTTCAAATTCCTTCACAGCTTTAATGCCTAGGAGATTAACAGGTGAAAAACGCTGAACAGTACTCTAAAGTAACAGAAATGACTGAAGGCTGCCACATCCTAGCACATCCAAATAAAAGCATAGGATGTTACAACCAGTGAAGACTATGAGAACACTGTGACTATTTCAGAGACTGATCTATCTTAGGCAAGCTTACACTTGGGGCAAGGTGTAAGCTAAGAAATCTTTTTTTTTCCTTTTTTTTTTTTTTTCCCCAGCTTGTTTTTTGCCTTCACCTGTAAAAAAACTCTTTCTTAAAGCTCAGAATATGCATGGTGCATGAGTATTGAAACTTCATATCTTTTGCTAGTTTTGCAAAAGGCCACATGTTGGGTTCTTTTGATCGGAATTGCCAGCCCTTGGAGAAAGAGAAATTTTCTACAGTCACTTGGCCTATCTTGCCTGCAAAATAAAATCTGTGCATCCAAGAGTTTCAGTCAAGAATTTATAGGGAAAGCTTTAAAGCACTGTAGACAGAGAAGAATTTCAAATATCTCTTAGCTATACGGAGCCCTTACTCTTCCCTAAAAGACCATACGGTTGGTGCTCTGCTGCCAATTCAGTGAGTGGTAAGAAAGCACAGATTTTTAATCAGCTGTGTTAAAACTCAAGCAGTATTCTGTTGCTGCTTTTAGTATTAAAGAATGTAAATATTTTTGAATGGGTTTTACATGAATAACATGAGAATACTTTTTCAAAAAGTTGATGCATTTTAGTGTCTAAAGCATAGAATCATAGAATGATTTGGGTTGGAAAGGACCTAAAAGATCATCTGGTTCTAACCCACAGTGACAGCATCTACGTATTCATCTAAGTTTAGAATTCCTTCTCTAGTCACTGAAGATAAACTTCTTGACTCATTTCCCAAATATAGATACCAAGTGCTATTGGAGATGTCACAGGACACCTGGGTGCACTGCACAAAGGTGACAGATGTTGCACACATTACAGAGGAGACCCATGACTTTCCAAGCTTCAGCAGGATATCAGTCAGGACGCTCAAGGGGCATTAGGTGAAGTCAGTAGAGTTTGGAGCTCCTCATGCAGGCTGCTGTTTGAGGGTGGCTTGAAGAGCTCAGAGCAGCGGGCAGTCTGTCAGCTGCCTTGGTTAGGTTTCCACTGAGTGTAATGAAGATTAGACAGCTCGTTCCCATGTAATTAGCTACATCTAGGTACCTAAATCTTAATGTCTGTGACCTGTCGCTGAGTCTCACCATGGATGTGCAAGTAAGGACACAAAGTTGTTGGGATTTCTAGAGAGGTCAAGTAAAATGGGCTGTGCATCAGGTAATACTGATGTTCTAGGGAACAGCAATTTCCAGAATTAAACAATACCTGGAATAAGTTGATGGATAAGGTCCCTCTCCAGAAAAGTATTTACCATTAATCATGCAAGAAGCTTTCTGTATTCAGTGAAGCATTGCAGCATACTCTGGGAATTCAGCATGTGCTGAACAGGTCTGCTGGTTCAGGACTCTAGCTCCATCTGCATACACACATTCTGCATTAAATCTTGTGCTTGTGCACAAGGCTTTGCAACCCCTGTCCACTGTGTGTAACCTTTGTGGAAATGGGAAAAAAATTAAAATCAAATAAGTGGATTTCTGAGCACAGCCATAGGATAACTAGAAAATCACATCCTCATCATGTTCAAGCACTCAGTTTGCTGTTCAAGCTGCCAGTTTGCAGACACAGAGCAGCTGATGAAATTGCCTTTGCCTGAGCATCACAGGGGCTTGCCTTCAGTTGCATGGCCTTAGTTCTCCAGTACACATGCAATTCAGAAACATATTTTTGAGTAAGGAGTATTTGAATTCAGTTTTAGGAAGCTTGCAGACCATAATTGATTGGCAAAAGAGATAGGAAACTTCTCTTACCAAGAGATTTTTTGTGAGTTTTGGAGGCTATGAAATCAACTTTTACCAAAAAAAAAAAAAAAAAGGATATAAAAAGCACTTGACTGTGGGATGCTTATATAGTCAATTGGAACTTTGTAATAAAAATATTCATTTATTCTTAGTTCACCCAGGATTTCACTACTGTGAACTTAGATAAAATTCAGATCTCTTCACTCCCAGGGTTGAACCGAAAGATTACAAAAATAAATGGTCATGTTCTCATGGAACAACCAATTTCTAGTACCAAATTTATGGCAAATAAGAAAATACAGGTAATTTAGCCTAATTTAAAAAAATAAACTAGTCTTATTATCTAACTTAAGTATGGCTCCTTATCAGAGCTGGAAAGATCCTTGACTCGAATAGGTTCTCTAGACCTGTCTGAGCTCTTAGACCTGATTTGCTTTTTCAGGATCTGTGTAATTGGCTTAAAATTGAGAGAGGAGGGGGGATTGAGACACATGGGAGGACGCATGATAGATACACATGACACTGGCAAACTTCAAGTAGCAATATTTTATTTATTTCATTTTATTTATTTTATTTTATTTTATGTAAAAAAGTCCATTCCACAGTAAAACGTCTTAACAAAAATGTCCATCTTCCCAAACCAAATATGTGTTTTGTTTTCAAACTCGCTTTTTAAACCAAAACCAAGCTTTGCTTTATTTGGTCTCCACCAATGTTTTTTCTACACTGAACTGAACTGCCAAATGCAGTTGCAGTTAATAAATTATCCAGAAGCTTTGCTGATAATTCTACTGAAATAACAAGAGGATGCTGATCTGCTCACCTTTTCACTGTTCTCCCCAGACAGCTTTTGCCCAACCTCTCATTAAAAGATTGTTTCTTTAATTTACCTGTTACAGTGAAATATCTGGTTGTTTCCCAGATCTTATTATTATCTTAAGCCATGAACTTCATAAGCATGAGAACAATCATTAAACCAATTTGACACTACATAATTATGTTAAATCAGTAAAACACTGTTAATACAACCCAAAAATACACTATCAATTGAAGTGCAAAAGTCCAAAAACATCTGGTGAAAGACAAAGCTAGGAGGACTCAAACACTGGTACTATCCACTAAGGTTCAAATATCTAAAGGGACCTTGTTACTTGTGATGTGTAGTCTACTCTATTTTATTAAATCCTGGTCCTGTAGCTGTGGCTCTGGTATTTTCAAGACAAATCCTTCATCAGTGTTATAAAATTGGGCTAAACTGGCTGACAGTCTGATCCAAACTAATCCTACAGAAACGTTAACAAGTCCCAAAAGCAGCTGCTATTAGTAGCTGCTCTGCTTGAAGAAAGATGGACCAAGTATGATGAAGAGGTTAAAAATAAATGCAACAACCTGCGTGCTTGGCCATGCAGCTTTCTGTCTCTGTTATCTAACATGATCACCTCGGAAGAAATCTCTGATTTAATTAGAAGTACCAGTCTGGGATTCGTGCACTTATATAACAAATCACCTTGGGAAAGAATTGAAACAAGACCTTTCTACCAGGAATACTATCCCCCAATATTAATTATTTATGCTTGTAATAATTACAGCATGGAACCGCACAAGTGGCCAGCTCACAGTTTTGCATATGCTGAATTGCAATAGTTGCAGACAATTAAGGCCAGAACCTGAGTGATAATGATCCTACTGCAGAAATATTATGTGTTTCCTCTATCTTTCATTACTCACTGCTATAATGAAACTTTTTCTGTTTTCTAAAATATATTCCGGCCATTGTATTTTTATTATTTTTTCTTGCCAGATGATCTGCCATCTAGCCAGAAAGCTGAAACTGGTTTAGCTTCTATTTTTAAATCTCTGCATTTGAATTAGGTTTTCTTGGTTTGTTTGGTTCGTTGGTTTTTTAAAACTCACATCTGCCACCTAAAAAAAAAAAAAAAAAAAGGAAAAAAAGCATAGGCCACAGTTCAGTTCAGTGGATTTATCTCAAGTCCTGGCAGGTTAGCTTGACACGTTTTTGCAGAACACGTAGGACATTTGGGATTAAAGTTACTCGTTGTAACTGTGTCATTAGCATTGTAGCAGCGTGCAGGCACTGATTATGTTCTCTCTGCCTCGCCTCCACACCTCTAATCTCAGAGCTGACCCGATTTATATCACTAGCTTTACATGAGCCTGTACATATTGAAATCCAGGAGAGGGAAAAGGGCTGAGACTCCCTGAAAATAAACTCAGCTGGCAAAGAGATTAACCCATTTATAAATGCATTTTTGCCTGTTGCTGAGTGTGCAGAGTTTCATCCATTTAAGGAACATAGGCCTAAATCCAGATACTAACACTGCTTGGAAAGGGAGAAGAAAGAAATAGATGAAATGGTATTTTAAATGGTTATGTTGCCAGCACACCAATTCATATGATTTGGGGATTTGGGGGAGAGAGGGAAGGGAGGAAACAGAACAGTGAATTTGGAGTCAACATCTCAAAGAAATCATCTACAGCAGTTGGTGTAAGAAAATATTCTTTTCCTTTCCAAGTCCCACTCATCATCGGTATCTTAGGAAAACCCAATGTCCTCTTAAAAGCATTCCCAAAGTAGGTGCAATCAGTCATCGATGGCAGGGGTTTATGTAATCTCACATTTACAGTGAGGAAAGCAGTTTATGGAGGAGCATAAACATGAGACACAGTGGCCCTCAGGCCTTTGTCAAAGGATTCCCAGAAAACAACTTGGCTGACACGGAAGTTACAAGTACACTTCACAAGAGTACTTGTACCCTTCTGAGCACAAAGAGTCTTACCCATTTGATGATCCCAGTTCTAAATGCAGGTCCTTCTGAGATTTAAAGCACAGAACACCATATATTCATGTGAAGACCATTTTCCACCCTTCTATAAAAGGCTTCTGCTGAAGCACCAAATACACTGGACTAGATTTAAAAACAGTGCTTTGAGAATTACATTCACACATAATCCCAGGAAACAGCGAGACATGCAAGGTATTCCCTGAGCAGTTTATGCCAGATGTGAGTGGATGAGATGTGCAGATGCCAGATGTGCTCATGAGATCTCTTTGCGCATGGGGAGACCTTAATGAGTGGGGATCCATGGCTGGGCAGGCAAAGCATCCATGGAGCTCTGTTGGGCTTCTGGAGTTTCAGCTCATTCACCTCTGACTCTGCTTCCCTCTTCTGGATTGAAGGCAAGTCCAGAACATTTATAGCTCTAAACTGTGTCTTAGGCACTGTAATGTCATCCCCAAGAGCACACCTGACTGTGGAACTTCAACACTCTGCTTGATAAGCCAAGGTGCATCTTCCAAGCTTGTGGGTGAGAGCAGGGATGAGAGCTTGTGGATGAGAGCAGTTCTTTCCTCGGGCCTTGGGACTAAGGCAGTAGCTGTGCCTGGAGCAAGCACACTGTGCTTATTTGGTGATTTCTTACAGTGACAGGGCAGTACAGGTCATTGTACCAAAAATACTGGGATTATTCTCATTTTTTACCTAAAAATATCTAGCAGTAAAATCTTCTTAAATTCCAGAAAGTCCAAAGCAGGAGAATGAGTTTTCCAAGAGGCAATTCAGATAGACCCCTAACACAGGTACTTAGAATAACTTCCAGCACTTCTAGGTCAGATCAAAACTGGAATAAAATTGGTATAGGGTTAGGAAAAATTGAGTGTGACCACAACTCTCATAAAAATCAGCTATCCTGAGACTGTGGGAAGAATCATCCTTCCCTTGTCAGCCAGAAAAATGTCATGATTGTATCGCTGTCAAATCTTTCTCTAAATTAAGAGTGTCAAGTTTATTTCTGTACCTGTTACTATTGCATGCCTGGTGTGTTTTAAATATGTGCAAAATTCCATCTCAAGAGAAATTTTGATTTAAAAAGGAAGAAAAAGGTAAGATGAGTTTTAATGTGATAAAAAGAATAAGCAAAAAAAAGAAATTGAGTAGGAGATGAGGTAACAATCTCATTTAGATGCCTTGTCATGAGTCCATAGCCAAGGGTTTTTTCAGACACTTCCTTCATATATAAATGTAAATATTCAATAAATACGAATACTATATTGTCTCTGAAGGGTAATAGAAGAGACACACAAGACAGTATAATGATCAGTTCAGAAATCTATTCTACATTTAAGTGGATTTAAGGTTGAAAGCACTTGTCAATAATTCAAGGGTAAAATACATTAAGGGACTACTGTAATTATCCAAAGCTCAGGCAATGTAAGCTGGGAAACTGAGAATCAAGGAACTGATTATAGAACATCCAGCCATGCAATCATCAGGATTTTGTGGTTACTGTATAGTGTTATGACAGAGCAGAGTTAAGGATAGCTGCCTGCCCCTGTTGTGCCTGCTTTGTCTTCGTGTATGTTGATTATTTTCGGTGTAAAGTAGCTATACCTTTAAATGTAGTTGTTTGCTGACCCTGGTGCCTCCGCTAAGAAGCAGTCAGCCCCTCCAGTGACTGTCAGAACACAAATAAGGTTATTCTCCTATCCATGCAAACATAAACAACATACTTCAGTGAATTAGAGCAAGAAAGATTAAATTAAAAGACAACCCCTGGTCTCTGACAGCTGTGTCTCCTTCCCCTCACTCAGCCCGGAACAGTACATCTTGTATGTTTGAAAATAGCCTAGAAGAAAGTGATCTGTGTGTAAAATCATAGAAATTATCTGTGTGTGAAATCACAGAAAACAGGCTGAAAGGGATCTCGGGAGTCCTGCCTAACATATTGCTACACCCTAACTCCGTGCAATGACTCTTGCAGTAGGTCACTGTCATAGATAGCAGCAAAAGGAAATATTACTCTTTCTTAATGCTTTGCCTTCTTAGCTATGGCTAGTTAGGAAAAAATACCCTTTAAATATAAAGAAGTGAAGAAGTTCTCTTGGGAAAGTGCTGAAACTACAAATGACATAATCGAATGAAGTAAAGCCTGTGTTCTGGGCATTAGTCATCCATTCTGCGTGTGTCCAGTCTGTTCAAAATGACAGAGAATGCCTTTGGCTCACTTTGGCATTAGAAGAGAACTGTGATTCCACTTTTGACTTGTTTTCTTAGTCAGATGGTCTGCATACGCTCAAACAAATCTGAACAGCTGAAAGAAAAAAAAAAAGGAGAAGTAATAAACATCTTTTTGCTTTCTTCACCACCGCTCACTGTGCATCTCAAATCAAGGCTAATTAATTCTTACAATTCATGTTTTCTTCCTGGAGAATGTGCTGCCAGATCAGATCAAAACAAAGAAACAAAAACTCTCCACCTGGAATGCAGCCTCATTCAAACAACACCGACACAGATTGTCCCTGCACAGCGCCACGACAGCTGTGCGCCTTATGCGGAGCACGCAGCTGAGGGCAAAGCAGAAACAGGAGCGGCACGAACTGAAAACCGTCCACTCTGTTTAGTCTGTGGCTGTATGGTTATCAGGAGTACGAGAACATTCTGGATGCTTTCCTGCCTGCTATCTTCACCCGGAACATTCCAGTGACTGCTCTGAAGCGTGTTGTCGCAATAATGGATGCTCTCAGCCCTATCTGCCTTCCAGCTGCTGGCTGCTTGCTGTCAGCTTGGCTCTGGCACCTGCCAAGGGCAGGTTCCCTCTGTTCTACTGGCAGGGAGTACCTGACCTCACCAGTCCCCAAGTCATCCTAGAAGCCTGACAAAGAGTGTTTTTACTTTGTCCCTCCCTCTGCCCGAGGCTAGGTGGTAGGAAGTCTAGGATAGGCCAGCTTGGCTGTAGATTTGCTGTTCCTATCATGTTTGTTACATAACTTTGAGTACACTTTTATTGCTAGATGTTCCACAAACAGACTAAATCAAACTTGCTATATTAAAGTGCTGGGCTAAGGGCTGGGCTGCAAAACTGAATGCTAAATTATAAAGAGATCAAGTGATCAAATGGATTATAAATTTCTAACTAGTATATCGGCTTCATCTCTCACCGTTGACAAGCCACAGACACAATAGTGAATATGTTCCTGGCCAGCATTTCCTCGATTTTGGTCACTTATTTTGTATTCCTCTTCACTTAGGAACACAATGAGTTCAAAAAAGCATGAAAATAAATCTCACCATTCTCCTGGTCCTTTGGGGATAGGAGACCATCCTGTCTTCATATGTGTCTTCTGTTCTTGCTGTTCTGTTCACGGAGTTTGTCGTGTGTTAATAGGAACGGAAATTGAGCAATTTTTTTCTCCTAGATCAGCCAGTTTGAGTAATGCCTAACTTCTAATATAAGTGCTGGGGATGGATTCTTGATACTTCATTATGCTTAAATTAGTTCATTAGCCAGAGTTCTTTATTTTGTTATAGAACACCAAAAAACATGTATGGTTTTCCTGAGCTTTGTCCACTGGGCTTTTACATCTCAGTGGCATTCCACTTTGAGTCTCAGAAAAATGATAAGCAGGATAGTGGAAACGATGTCCATTGTAAAACCTCTTGGAACAAAAATGAAAGTTGAACCATTTTCATAAGTAATTGGGCTGGATAGAAAGGAGTTACTGTAGCCCCTTCTATTACAACTATGTAGCATGGTATATGCAAAGTTCTGGGCAGACTACCACAGCTGAGCACCTCCATAGTCACTGCTGAGGCTGAATCCTGTCCTGTCTGTGTATATGTTGCACACTTGTGTTGACAGCATCAACATGGAAATCTTCCATCTAAGGCTGACCAACATTTTCTGTTACAAGCTCCATGTGCAAGCACTTAGGAATTTACATTAAGGGCATATATAAACATATTTGTATGGGACTTCCCACTTCATTCAGAACAAAAAGTTAAAGAAATAAAAAAATCCATTGTTATTGCCAGTAAAACATCCTGATGCAGGAAAGCATTCAAAAAGCGACTGAGCGTATGGAATTAGATGTAAGTTACTCATGTAAGGATAAACTTAGATGGTTAGCTTCAAAGATGGCTTCATTTGATTCAAAGAATGATATTGCTGCTTTGGAAAACATCCAGCAAAACATGCCTGCCAATTTAACCTCCCAAAGGGGACAGCTTGATGAACATTACAGGCAGGAAGTCAGGAGGGCGTAGTACGGCTTTGCTCCTGAGCACCTATTACAGCTGCAGTCACAGTGCAGGGCAGCCTGAGGCTGCTTCTCCTCCACGAAACAGGGGTTCAGGGACTAGGCAGGAATAGCAGAATTTGGGCTGAGTCTGACTGCTGCCCCTCAGGGGTGACAATGTCACTGAGAGACAACGGCAGAATTTACTCTGTGCTCAGAGCAGTGGCAATCTCTCCATTAAGTCTAGTGTATTATTTGCAGGTAGTGATCGAAATTACCCCTCAAATATATTCCTTAGAGGAGTTTGATTCTCTGGTGGTACAAACTTGACTGAGATTATAGGAGCTCTGTCAATCAATTAAGCTATAAATCTGGCCTTTCAACTATCCATACCCAAATACTGAGTAAACAGAGAAACTCTATTAATACACAGTAATAACATTCAGAAACACCTGGATGAGTCCAGCTGCAGCCAGTTTTATCCTCTGTAACCTCTCTTCAGTTCTGCCACACACCATTTTGAAAGTTGACCCCATGCCCCTGGCTCTTGCTGCACTGCTTAATCCCACAGTCTCATCTCCAGAAACAAAGAAAAAGAGCTAAGAAGAGATCTCCTCTAATATAACTGTTAAGGCTGTTAGCCGTACATTGTTTATCGGGCAATGCATTTCACCAATGCCACAGAGCTGCTGCTAGAAAATCAACAGGGCTGGTGCTATAAGCTGCTCTCATTTCCAAGAAGAGCATTTGAGATAAGCTGTTCCTTCAGCAGCCAGAAAATGTTTAGTGGCTGTGAATCCTCTTTGTGCTTGGCTGCAGGTACGTTACAAGAGCTCACAAGACAGATCCAGTGAGTGATATCCTCAGGGATGATGCCTTCCAGAAGATATTCACTTGAGCTGTGATAATAAAAGACACAAATAAACCAGTGACTCCATAACCCTGAACCTGCTCTAAAGACACAGAGAAACCAAGTAGAAGAGAATTCATAGCTAGAAATAAGACATACAACTGGGACATTTCAAATTGGGAATTTTCTCTGTCTGTCCTGATAATTGATCCAAAGTCCACTGACCAGAAGCTATGCAGGTAAAGTTGAACCACCTGCAGCTCTGAGACCGGTTGGATTGATTAACTGTGCCCTCTTTTCTGTCTGTGATTAAACTCCGAGAAATGGGATTTACTTGCTGAGGCCACAAGACCTCATGCACTGCAAGGCCTGTGTTTGCCTCCCTTGCTTTACTGTCTTGCATCCCAGCTCTGCCAGGGACTCATTTAGCTTTTCCCCATGCAGACTCCAGTTCTGTGCCTGCCTGCACTCAACCAGTGCTTCTCTCTAACACACCCCGGGCCCAGGGGCTCACAGATGCATTTGTGGGGCACATGGGGACTCTTTCTGCAATGGGCTCATTTTTATCCCCTTTATCTCTGTGGCCAGATAACACAAGCCTCCACTATAGTAAAGCAACTGTTCTGCATTTTTAACTCACTGCTAATATAGGAATCTACCACTCATAGACCAGTGAAAGTTGTTCCTCAAACCTCTGAGCAGTTAGTCCTAATGTTTATCCCAGGTCATGAAGCAGCCTATTGTGGTGCTCTGTCATGTTTCAGGAACCACATAACACAGGCTGTCTGACCATAATGGATAAAGCAGGCTGAAATTAATAGATCTGCTACAAGCCCAAAATTCGTAGGTCTGTCCTGCATGATATGATGCTGCCTACAGGTGCTCAAGCCAGATTTGGCATCAAATGTCATCTAGACCCATAGCAAGACCTATTACTCGTGCTTTTCTATCCTAGTTCCCAGATGACAAATAGCACCCAAATTCTTCCCAAGTAACACATGAGGAGGAAAGAGATTCAGAAGATATTTGTTCAAGCTTGGGGAGGGCAGCATGGTACAACAGTTACACGGTTAATGCTCCTAGCACAGACTCCCTAAGGATCATCTGTACAAATAAGATGGTGAAGGATCCAGGCCTTTGGGCGAGATCCAGCATCACCAGTTCCAACAGAAAGCTCCTACTCATCTCAATGGATTCTAAATTAAGCCCTCAGGCCCTGAAAGGCAGCTGCTCAGAAAATTATGCTAGGTCATGGCTAGAGACCAGGCACTGCAGTCCCGGGGATTACTGAATATTTTATGATTCGGTTATTAAAAAACATGTGTATCAGACATCTATCAGGTTGGGCATCCATAACCCTGGCTGCTCCTGGGGAATTGAGGGAGGATATTAGCAGAAGAGCTATTTCAGGACTGCAGGAGTCTGCCTGCAATAAGCCAATACTTTGGTTCAGCGAGGGACTTTACTGGATATTCTTGTATCTGTCAGTAGGTGTGGGGCTGACTCACGCTCTGCTGCAGCAAATAGCCCTAGCAGATTATTCAGGGGTGAGCTGCCCTGTGCGTGTCCCTGGCTTCCCGGAGACAGATCAGGGCAGGGCCAGGGCAGACACCTGAGAACAACCACCTCCTCCCAGGCTTGTGTGCACACGGGGTCGAGGCCTTCTGGGTGTGAAGCAGAAGGAAAAAGCTTCTGGGAAGAGAATGGCTGCAGGGAGCCGTGCACAGCGAGGGCAGGTTTTAACAGGCATCTCAGGGTACAGCTGTGATTTCAGCAGTCAGTTCATCCAAACTGAATCAAGCTGTTCCCAACACAACCTTAGATGTATTGCCATTAAAGAGCAGCTGGATAACAATCTACTTGAAAAGTAGCATCAACAATAGCACAGTTACATAGGGTTTTTTCAATGCAATACGTAAACAAGCTAAATCACTGTTAATTACTTTTTAATGTTAATCCTGCTATGATATGAAATGCCAATCAGTTTGCTGTTTCTCAGATTCTTGAGAATAGCAGTGCCTACTTGATTAATTCTAGTCCTAACCTAGTTGATCCAAGATGAATAGCAAAGGAGATGTAAGAAATGAAGCCTGTATTAAAAAAAAAAAAATTACTGTTTTAGTCTGTGCGCCTCATGTCGATGTTTTCTAAGACAATTAAATATTTCACATGTAGATGCATGTAGTCAAAGAAAGAGCTGAAAGTACACCAGAGCAGTAAAGTGCCTCTGATTTCTTTCCCGGTCTGACTCGCTGAAAATAAAAATTTTTATGAATCTCACAAGAACTACTATGAACTCCACCTTGAGGTGGTCTGTAGGGAAACCCCATGTTCCTGAGAAAAGTGATTTAGATTGTAACATGCCAGTCTGCAATGTTCACTAAGCCAAAAGTGACAGTGACAGTGTTAAACAGACTTTAACACCTGGTAACATTTATCTGTCCTCTGATTTCCACTTCTGCTCCGGAACAGCTACTGCAAACACTGATGCTTTGGAAATTGTGGCTAGAAAGAGTGGATCAGACCGAGGAGCACCATACCAACAGAAGCAGACATCATTTTCTTCAAGTAGTGCTGCAAGAGAAAGGAATCTGGCCCAGTATCTTTATTATAAGTAGTAGTAATGCTATGTGCTCTGATTCAAATGTATCACCACAGCATTGCAGTCATCCTTACAACAGCATTGTGCTTTCTGCCTGAAAGACAAAGGGCAGAGAAAGCAAATGGGGTCAGTTTCTCCTCCCAAGTGCTCTACTTTGAAACACATTTTGGTTGATGACATTTATTCAGCTCCAGACCGAGGAGGGCTGGGTGCTGTTATCAACAAAACAAAGTGTTCAGGCGAGTTGTAACTGCAGTTAGTGGTCCTGTTCCCCTCCCACGTCTCAAGGCAAAATAACGTGAACAGAAGCAATGGCACTCAGCTCTCTCTAGACATTGGTGTGCATGTGGGAGGGAAAACAAAACATGCTTCCCATGCACTTACCGAACTAAACTGTGTGTGCCTCCCTGCCACCAGACTCCGTGCTACCTTCAGGTCAGGGACACCCTGGATATGCTGCCCAGCACTGCCAGGGGGCACCCAGGACAATGGTCCTCTGCCATGCCAGCACAGAGGGAGCTGAGAGCCTCTCTAAAAGCCACCCAGCACATAATAAGAGGCCTATCTCACCTCAGTAGCAGCAGGCAAACCTAAGTCAGGAGTCTGGTACCCCCAGATGAGGGAATGCTGTGAGTATGCAAGGGCTGATTTCACACCCACTGAACCAGAGTGAGAAGTGATACAGCCAGGGTTGCATGGTGTTATATCACAGCAACTAAACCTCTGGATACAAATAGACTGAGTGTTCATGTTAATTAAACTGTTTTAAAGGTCAGACACGATGGTTTCCAAGTGCAACTCCTGGATGTCAAAGCGCATCCTGTAGCAATCAATCCCTCACTGACCTCGCTCAGCACCGGTTACTGCCCTCACGCAAGTTGCCCGGCTGCTCGGGCTGGCTGGGATGAGACAGACAGCTCATCCATCTGGACACCATCTGCCTCTCCAGAGCACCGAGTCATGCTGCTGAGGGCTGAGGCCACCCCGTGCAAGCTGTGGTGTGCAGAACACACACAGGCAAAGAAAATCCATCTGCAATCCCTGCAAGGACACCACAGATTTTGTCCTAAATCTCTGTTGCAACAGGTGGTTACGCTGACCGGGACGCCCGCAGAGTCTTGCCCCCTGTTTGCAGTGATAGAGGGAACTCTGCGTGTTTTGCGTGGCTCGGTGTGTGCATCTCTTCTGGATGACAGGCTGGTGTCTGCCTCACAGCTGACAGACAGAAAGGAGATTTGATTATTTGTCAGATGGAAAAAGCAGCAGTGATCCTCTCTTTCAGTCTCTGGAGAGGTGAAGAGGGAGTGTCTGCTCTTAATTATAGCCTTCAGACTGGGTTGTGTCCTGAGAAGCTGAGAGCAGGATGATACAGATACATATACTTGTAGGTCATTCTAAAAGTGACTCTATGTTGGCATTTGTGGAGACCAAAAAAAAAAAAAGTAAACCAACATGGCAACACTGTACTTTATTCACTGTAGCCTGCATTATTTCACTGTGCATCAAATGTGCAAGAGCCATGCAGGAAGGATTTCCAGAGAAACACCTCTGTCTCAGCTGGCATTTGGTGTCTCATTGTTGCAATGCCTCTCACCATGTCTTGCACAGGTAGGGAATCCTGACTACCCCGCACAACACAAGTGTCAACCTGGCCCAGTGAAGCCAAGAGAAGAAAAGCAGAAACTAATGCATTTAGGAAGTCTGGGTATTTTCAGATGATTGCATTAAGGAAAATGAAATGTTTTCAAAGGATATTTTTAAAGCTTGTTTTCATTAAAAATAAAAACCTCTGTGATCTTTTAAAGGGCAGTGATAGTGTGGTAGATATAACTGGTCAATAACTGCAATAGCAAAACAAAGTCTTTGTAAATGCTATGAATCATTTAAATCACCATTAAAAAATAGCATTATAACAGCGCTTCCTACTTCTGGAAATATTAATGAGGAAGGAACTCAAAGTGAAGTTAACTGTTTGCTGGATTATAGTCAGGAACCTGGTTCTCCTGCCACAGGAATTGATCAAACTTTTGCCAGTGTTTTCTGCAAGCTTTGCAATCCCTGAAAGAAGGGTCTGTGCCCCACAGTCACTCCCTGATTTTGTTGGACAATCTGAAGAGGATCCATCTTGCCTAATTGAATCCATCTATAAGTCAGGGTTGCAGCCTAAGCTGGCTTTGGGAGCTTCTTTGTCAGTCAGTGGAAAGAAATAGGCACTTGAGGAAGGCAGTTCATCTTACTCTAGGTACTCTGTTTAAGGCAGGACAACACATCCTGTGGAGATGTTTACCTGCTGCTGATTTTCCTACTGGTTGCTTTTAAGGGAAGAGATGAACTCGGTAAGATGAGAACCTTCCCTTCATAACCTTGCAAAATGGAAGGAATGACAGGCACAAATAGACAGCAGCAGTGCCCAGCTGGACAAGTCATACTTCAGTACCTTCTGCCTTGCTCTGGTTTCTCCTGCCAGCCCTGGGGTGAGCCCAAAAACTGAGTCACCAGTAGTGTTATTCCATGTTGCCTACAGAGCCTGCTCCCCTGTGGTTGTGGTCGCCTAGTCTGACCTCTGAGCTTGGTGTCAGGACAATTGTTTTGACAGTCCCACACTGAAATACAGTACCTTGCACAAGGAGCACTGAGGACAGCTGATTTACTAGTTCTCTTGCCTAAGACAAAATTTAAATCATTGTTTTGATGTTAAAAAAGTGTTGGTATCTTTTTCTTAGTGAACTGATTTTCTTGGAATTTGGATCTTACATGTGAAACACTTTCAATGTCAAAAATAGGAGTGCTGAGTTCTCATCTTCAGCTGCCCCTAGATTTTTTTCACTTATGGGTTCCTCGTGTGAGTAAAGAGCACAGCTTTCTTACGTTCAGACTTCCCTAGACAACATCTGTCTTCATAACCTTCGAAATCACTACCTGGCCAAAAGCTTCTAGGGAGAGCATGAGGGAAACATGAATATGCACACACACATGATTATATCATTGCTAAAGCTTTGTTGGTCTGTTGTGGAACAAGAGAAAAGTTAATTTCACGAGGTCTAAATGAAATTCTGTCTCAACAGAAAAAATATGAAATATTGCTCTGTAAACATGCAATTTTTTAAAATGAGACCTTTGCTCAATGGTCTCAAAAATGTAAATAATCTGACATGTTTTTGTGAATTAAAATATGCGTTTTTCAGAATGAAAGGAAAGGGAAATATCTGAGTAGTCTTCCTCCAGCTCCAGCTTATATCCTAGTTTTTTGCCTGAATTTCTTTTTCAGATTCAATGCATGAGAAAATCCACTCCAAGTAAAAAGGCTGTGTCCTACAGAACCATCTCTACAATTATTCTATGGTTGGTCTCAGTCAAATGCCAACGTGGCACAACAGGGACACAGAAACACCTAGGACTTGATATCCAGATTTACAGCAGAGCAGATTTATGTTCATGACCAGAGACAGCAAGTCAGAAAAGAGATTTTGAACATGCCCCAAGGAGTCATGTCTCTTGACAGTGTATTGATTGTTTATATATACTATCTGATCTCAGAACTGAATGCATAGATCTGCCTCACAATTCTCATTCTTTGCCTGCTCATAAATATGTCCAGAACCCATCTATGTTTTCATTAGGCATATATTACTTATGACTGGTCAAATTATTCAATATAATTGTTGTTCATACATAAAGTTTATAGCAAATTAGAAAAATGTTTTATTCACCATAAAACTTTCCCCTCCCTATACTTAAATGGTGGGTGATTTTCATTATTCTGATCTATAACCAAGTCTTAACTACTTTGACAGCTCTTTTCTATCAACATGTTATATTACTGTGCCATTATTTCATTTGTTTTAAATCTTCACCTTGCTGGGCTCCAGAAACACGAGCACTTCTGCATGTTTGAATGTGCACTGTTGACCAGAGCAGACCAGGAGGAAGAAAACAATGCCAATTTTCTGGTCTGTTTTAGAAAGAGCTGGTGTCCTTTCATCCCCTCTTCCTGCTGACTGGTAAGAAACAGTGATGACCCTCTTTAAAAAGATTAGAAAGTTGATTGCATTGCATTAAATATACCTTTCCTACCCCAGCTGCAGTTGTACCTGCAGCTAAATATTTGAACCATCTGTCCTGCTTTGACTAAAAAAATGAAGACATGAAAAGACATGTTGACAAAATCAGCAGCAGCTCCTATTGGGAATGTTTGTTTACAGTTGCTGACTTTCTTGAAAGATGTGCAAATCCCAATGTTTTCACCAGTGCTAACACCATTCAGCAATGTACCAGACACAATTCTACCTATTACAATATTTTCCCATTTATTAGATCTAGAGTGTTGGGGATCTAGTCCAGAAGTCTGAAATGTGGGGGTGTGAGCTGCTAAGCATTATCTTCGCAGCCTTCCATGCGGTGGTAACAGTGCTCTCAGCAAACCATTCGGACAGCAGATTTCCACTCTGTTACCTGGAATGCTGGAATGTTTGTTATTTACAACTCACCTGGAAGCATTGCCTTCAGAGGATGGTATTTGCAGGGAGGATGTCATAAACAACAGCAAATAGAAACAATTACTTGAGAAATTGCTTCTAAGTTCATTTCTCTGACTTACCAAAAAAAAGCATCTTCTTTAGGAGAGATGCTGGAAATATCTCCATCAAGGGAGATTTTGGAGTAACAACTCAAAATCATGATAGCTATGTGTTGCTCTGGTGTTTGAAGAATATGAACATTTCTTCTCTAGATCTGCTGTCGTACATAGCTCTGTTATCCACACCAGTGAGTCAACCCAAGTTTCTGTTGAAGTCATGCACCAAAGTTATCCTTGGAGTCACACCACGCTGATCAGCTGGAGAGAAAAAAATCTTCAACTGGTTCTGGGAAGAGAGAGGATGAGATTCCTAATGTTCACCAAAAGAGAAAAATAATATCTAGAGGTATGCAGTGACCCTATTTCACCTGCATAGAAAGTAGACAATCTGTGAATAATGAATTCCACATTCGGCAATAGTTACTTGGAAGCTCTCAGATTTTGGGACTTTATGAAACAGATACTGCAAGTAAAACATTTTACAATAGACTAAACAGGCCAGCTAAGGCTGAATTATTTTTTAAAGATGAACGTTCTAAGAGTGTGGTGTGTGAAGTTCCCTACTTAGAGGCCGTGGACCCTTTACAATAAATTGCCGCACACCCAGTTCAAACAGAGCTGCCAGGCTCATCTCCAAAACAGTCTGGTTGCTACAAATGTGCCATGGTGTCAGGACAAAATGAAGCTCCTGGAGAATCAAGGTATTACGTACACAGGGGCCTTGCGACTCTGACGAGAGAAAGCTCACGCAGTAACAGAATAGCTGGGGTGGGAAGGGATCTCTGGAGACAACCTGGTCCAAACTACCTGCTCAAGCAGAACCATCTACAGCGAGTTGCTCAGGATCATCTCATGATGGCCTTGGAGTTTCTCCAAGGATAGGGACTCCACGACCTCTCTGGGCAATCTGGGCCAGTGCTCGCTCATCCTCACACTGAAGAAGTGTTTCCTTGGTGTTCAGAGGGAACTTCCTGTGTTTCAGTTTGTGCCCATTCCCTCTGGTCTTAGCACTGGGCACCAATTAAAACAGCCTGGCTCTCTCTTCTTTTCTCCTTCCCTTCAGGTATTTATTATATACATCGATGAGATCCTGAGCCTTCTCTTCTCCAGACTGGACAGTCCCAGCTGTCTCGATCTTTCTTACAGAAGAGATGCTCCAGTCCTTAAATGACTTTAGCTGTCCTTCACTGGACTCTCTCCAGTGCCTCTGCATCTGTGCCTCTCTTGTGCTGAGAAAGGCCTCGGTAACAGCAGGGCAACAGCCCTCTCTGAGAGGCAGGAACCTCAGCAGCTCCTTCAGCATCTTGCTGGCACTGGCTGTCTGACTGCAATATTGGAAGAAATCCTAGATTTAGTCCCTCACTAGAAGAGGACTTCCTTCTTCAACTCATTGCAGAATGGCTCCAGTCCAACACAAACATCTGTTGCACCTGAGTTCTGTTTCCAAGCTGTCCTCTGCTGCTGCAGGGATAAAAATTGTCCATTTTGTACCCAAACATTTGAATGATGCTATATACTCCAGAAGTGAGGCACAAATCAGAAATTCATCTTCATTCATCCAGACTGGTATGTTCTGCAGCATGCAATGGCAAATGCTTCCCATAGAATGTTTCCCCATAAAGTTAAAAAAGCCCAAAGAAATGAGGGGGTATTTGGTTATAAGCTATAATGGGCTCCACTTCATTTCAGGAATAGCCTCCACGTGGGTTGTGCATGTTAAATGTAATCATAGTCTTGAAAAAGGAGAGTGCATTCAGCACTTGGCAGTCCAGGAATAGGAGACGGGCAAGGCAATGGACAGGGACAAATTGACCTCAAGTCAAGTCAATTACTAGCTGGAGAATTTTAATAATGTAGATTATACTATTTTCCCAATTTTAATGCGAGTCTTGAGATTTTATTTTATTCATAAAGATCCATCTCTTGAAAACAAGCAAATATGCAGCATTCTGACCTTTTTTCTTCTTATGAAAGTACAAGATCTTTTCCATTTAATGTTCAGGATTTTTGTTTTTATTAATAGAACAGTACCTTAGAAAATTCACTTAAAGAGCAGAAGACAGAGGAAGGAAAAAACCACCTCCGTTTGTGTGCCTGTGCTGATTTTTTGGCTCTCTAACTTAGACTTCCCAGCAGTTGCCTCATATCCAGCAACATTACTTTGTGGTTATTTGCAACACCTGCTTGCGTTCGTGCATAGGAAAAGCCGTGCGCGGTCCATTCTCGGTTACCTAAGGCCTGGATTGGTGAGGCTGAGGAAGATCAGTGCCTCGGCTGAGGAAGATCGGTGCTTCGGCTGAGGAAGATCGGTGCTTCGGCTGAGGAAGATCGGTGCTTCGGCTGAGGAAGATCGGTGCCTCGGCTGAGGAGGCACCAGCGCTCGGTGCTTCCAGCCGCGGGGAGATGGGGAAGCGCCCGCAGTGTTGTACCCAGGCAGCGCTGCGACACGGGGGACACGGAGCTGCGGCTGCTGCTCTCGGCGCTCTGGTGCTGTCACAGAGCTCTCCCCGGCCTGAGGGACCGTGACTGGCGCTCGGTAGCTGCTCCCGCCCGAGCCATCCCCGCGTTCTCCCCGAGCCGGGCTTGGCTGCGCTCCTGAACCGCCACCAAAAAAGCCGTTTCCACCTTTGGCCAGCAGAGGGCACTATTGCGTCAGCTAAAGCAGCCTGCGGCCGGGTCCCTCCGCAGGGACAGGAATCCCTGGGAGCTCACGGCACGGGGGAGCCGCAGAACCGCTGAACGACCGAATCCTGGAGTGCTCAGGGCTGGACGGGACCTCTAAAGACCAACTCGTCCAATCCTCCTGCATCGAGCAGGGCCGTTCTCAACTCGGTCAGGTTGCTGAGAGCCCTGCCCAAGCTGACCTGGAATGTTTCCAAGGATGGAGCACATACGGCTTCTCCGGGGCGACCTGTGCCAGTGTTTCACCACCCTCATCGTAAAGAATTTCTTCCTTCTATCTTGTAAAAATCTACCCTCTTTCAGTTTAAAACGTTTACCCCTTGTCCTATTCCAAAAGGCCCTGATAAAATGTCTGTCTCCATCTTTCTCCTAAGTCCCCTTTAGGTATGGGAAAATTGCAGTGAGGTCTCCCTGGAGTCTTCTCCAGGCTGAGCAACCCCAGCTGTCTAGCCTGTCTTCATAGGGTAGGTGCTCCACAACATTTTATACCAATATAACACAGCTTTTCTACTCCTTTTTGCAACTCTGTTGTGTTTTGCTGCTTTATACGGTTCATAGCAGGTCCCGTTAGACCCATACTCACCATAAGAAACCTCAGCCTCCCAACCCCAAGCCTGCTGAAGCTGCCACCTGAGGGTGGGAAGCTCAGTGATTTATCTGCAGAAAGCAGAGGTTATTGTAAAGCATATGTGCAAATACTCTTGAAGAAAGGCAGAAACAAGCAAAAAACTTTATTTAGGTTTTTGAAAGGTCAGAAAAGGGAGAACAGTGGTCTCTGTAGAGGAGTTCAGCTCTCACGCTGCTGTACTGACAGTGCAGACCTATATGTGTGTGAGAGGCAATGACCACGTGAATTCAGCCAGCTCATCAATCCCTTCATCCCCCACCTCTGTTTTCTGCCTCTCTGGCTTTCTGCCTCCATTTCCAACCAGTCTGTCCTAGTGGTCTTCCTTTCACAGGCTTGTGCACGCATCAGGGGAATTTATCACTCTGTGCTTCTTCCTAACCCTTCTTTTGCTTCCCTACTTCAAAATTTTGGGGCAAATATCTCCCTTACAGACCCTGAGGAACAGGGTCTGAGCCATAAAACCACTGTGGTGGGGATCCTCTTAGAGATTTTTCTCAAACCCCCTGGATGTTATTAATGCACCATTTTGTGACAACTTTGGCAGCTCAGAAAATCTCCATTCACTCAATTAGAGAGGTGAGCAAAGTAATTTCATGTTCTCAGTGCATTTCCAGTGCAATGAGGGCCAAGGGGAGGTTTCCTCTGTGGAGCCAGTGGTCAGGAAGGCAGACAAATGGCACAGATGAGCACACAACCCACACCCAAATGTGTCTTTGGAAGCACCTCATATTCAAACAATTTTTGCCAAATCTGGGGCAAGTTTCCTGGCAGACTGTGCCAGGGTTCCGATCTAGCACTCACCCACCGCAGATGATCTTTATCAAGATTACCCCAGGGCAGAGCAGACAGACAGCATCCTCTGAACAATTTACTGGTTTCCATCTGTCTAATATTTTTTCATATCAAAAAGTCAAATCTCGCACAGTTTCCTACAGAAATGTTGCTTGCTGAGTAACTATAAGCAAAACACTATGTCTAGATTCTTCTAAACATTTTTTCATGTGACCTTTAGTTGTTCTGAATTACAAGAAACCAAGTAACCTACTCCTGCAGAAACACCTTACACCCATAAACAGCCATGGCTTGAGTGATTTGCACCTCGTGTGCTTCAAAGAGCTGACCAGAGTTTTATAAACACTAAGTAATGAAGTACATCAGCTCTACTGGCTAATAAACCAAGGAAAAACAAGGCTCAGCTGACATACCACAGAAATCCAGCTCCCCCTTAAAAATTAAAAGGGATTTTCCTTAGTCCAAACACATGTAGTTTGACCTAGATGCTTCTGTGAATGGCTCCTTGGTTTTTCAACTACTGTAAAACCAAGAACCTATTCACTTTCATCCCATCAGACTGATCAAAGAAGTCATTGTGGGATAGTGGCTTACATGGAGGAGAGCTGCCTATTGTGTCACCAGCTGCCGCAGCATCTCAGCAAACACACGGAGTCTAACTAGGATCAGCTTGGCTAATCCAAGTGCTCTCACGGGGTCACAGCACAGGCAATAAGGCTGCTGTCCAGAACCTGGGAGAGCATTGATATCAACAAACATTTCCTTGACCATTTCCACTTCATGGAAATGCCTTCATAGGTAACAGCGAAGTTGCCGCATTGATGCATTTGCACCTGCATAAAGAAGGACTCAGGCAAAGTGAGCTGGTTGTGGACCACACTAACAGAAATCATGGCATGTCCCTGGCAAGGTCTGCACTACCAGAAAACTCAAAATCACGTAGGTGGTAAGAGTAGGCAGTTTCCTGGATTTGTGCTGTTGTTACACAGACATATAAGAAGGTTCAGTCTGTTGGTGAGAAGAAAAACATGATCCCTAGGCAGAGCTAGTAAGTTGTTCTCTTATTTATTTTATACTTCCCTTTTTCTTAAGAGCAGGAGGTGTAAAACTGATGCCTTGAATGGCCACCTAAAACACAGAGACCAGACAAGAATTAAGAGAATAAAAGAAGGGATTTATTTGAAGGGCCTTCAAAGGTACACCCTGGGCAGTCCAGAGGCTACACCCAAGATGGACCCTGGGGCACGGTTCTTCACACTTTGATAAGTTTGGTTCATTTGCATCTCAGGGTTCATTCTCCAATGATCACCTCAGTTCATGATGGAACTACCCCAAGTTTGCCCCCCTTTAGAGGCTTTTAGTTGACACATTTTGGGCCTGGTGTCTTTGGAGTGGAAGCCTGCAGAGGTTTGTTATGTCTGACCAGCATGAAAGAACAGCAGCTCACAGGCCACAAGAAACTTCAGAGTTACACACCAGGCAGTACAGGATTTCAAAAATATAAAAGTTAAAACCTAAGGCATCAATACAACTGCGATGTCTTTCCTTCTGTCAGTCCTCTCACTTCTAGGGATGTCTGAACTTCTTGATCAATTGCCCTCATAGACTGAGAGACATAAAGGCCTCAAAGATCTTATGTTGATGCAGTTTGGCCAGTAACTGCAGTGTGGCTGGAGAGAAAAGAGCCCAACCCATCCTCCCACTGAGGAAAGGCAGTACCCAGCAGCTCCTGCCTGGGCAAAGGCCCTGCTCTCACTCAGCAATCAGGGACTCAGCAGCAGTGTGGGAGCTGGACAGTACTGGATGTGGAAGATGGGAAGACTCACATCACACCTCCACTGGAAAGCAAGCTTAGAGTTATTCATAAAATTCACTATCCTTAGATGCACTGTCCTTTTTGCCTTGGAATGATACAATGTACACATTTTTATTGGTTTCTTGCATTTTGCTTTCCTTATCCTGACATCCAGCACCTGAAATCTACTTAACTGTGTTTTATCTCCTATTGCAATAAGCCTCTATTAAATTTACTGAAATCATGAAAGTTAAGTTTGCCTAAAATATCTCAACTCCATCTTTTTTACTACCTGGAGGCTGGTTTGTGCCTTTATATATATAATGAGCTAGCCAGCTATATTAACTTGGCCTTGTGTGATTCAGTGTGTATTTTCAAAGCTCTGAGAGACAAAGCTAACATTTTGTATGCAGTGCAAATGACTCCTTGCCACTGCTGATTGCTCTTCTTCTGGCTGGAGACATCTACATTTTCCTATCTATAAATTTAGAAGCAGAAAATCATTAGTTTTCCTCAAAGAGTTCAATGATTTTGAGTCACCTGAACCAAACAACATAAAAAACAGTATCCAGACCACGGCTCACTGGAGTGCATAGGGCCTTGTCTGCAGTTTATTGTCATGAAATGTGTGGCAATAGGAAGCTCATGTGACTTCCTCCTCTGTACATCATGATTGCTCCTTAAGGCTGTGCAGTGAGCACTTGAGGGACCTGCTAAAGATTAAATGATAATTTCTTTGCACCTGAGAGAGGGAAGATATGGTTGGAATCTCCACATGGGGTGTAGCTGAAAGCGAAGTGGTTAACTGATAGCAGACAGACTTATACTATAGAACATACAGGACAAAAAAAGAAAAGCAAGGAAAAAATCGTTCAAGTTCAAGTAGTCTTCTGCAAAGATGAGATAATATTGCAACTTGAGCAATTGCAGAATGAAATCTTCAAATCCAATTGGACAAAATCAATCAAAGTTAAATACTTGGTTTTTCCTTTTTCTTTTTTTTTTTTTTTGACATTTTTTCATATGTGTCAATACAGACGTACAATTGCTGGTTTATCATGGCATAATAGTCACGTCAGCTAACAAATTATTTCACAGATTGAAAAATATACATTTATGAGTGGTACTGGTGTAGCGGTTTGTGGGAGCCAGGAAAGTGCTAATTCTGCTCCCACAGAGCCATTGACCAATGTCTGCGGTCAGATAACTTGACCTTCTCTTCCCTCAGTCATCCCAGCTGGAAAGTGTGTTAAATGCCTCTCCCCTGGAAAATGACAGTGTGTGTTCATGCTTTAATGTGTGTTTTACTGCATATAGGATGTTGCACTTCTTCTTCCCCTCCAGTACGGGGTTTCTGGTTTCCTAAAGTGTTATGCAGAATCCCGGTCAAGTGATGTTTTACATTTCCTAAACCTTTTACATCCTTGAAGTTTAAGAAATTAGATAGCATTATCTTTCCTCTCTTGGATTTCTAAAGACATTTCAGGCTTGTCTTTTACCTAAATCATTTTATGGCCCATTAATTGAATAGATAATGTTTCTCAGCAAAGTCTTAAGGGTCATTTAGCATTTTCAGCATGACACAGTGTATTTTCAGCCAGGGATGATTTTTATTTTACTGTTTTAGCACCAACAAGTGAGCCAGGCTTTGATATCCACTGTTCTTGCTACATGTAAATCTTTGTGCTGAAATTTAAGCAGAAGAAATAGGATTTTGGTTGAAATGGCATGTCATCTAATACCATCATTGAAAATTCTGAAAAGGCAAGGGAGACATTAACTACTGCTTTTAATGAGACAGGATAAAATCCCCCAAAGGTCTAGCCATTAGTTCTCATAAAATTCAGAGAAAGCTTTAATATTTTGGGCAGTAAAATAGGTATTTTCAAAGAAAAGTCTAGTTATACTACACATTTCAACTCAAAGTCAGTTTTGTAAGCCAGTTTAATCTTTTCTGAAGACCTCTGTTAATCACCCAGTTCAAAGTGCTGCCAGTAGTGGCCTGTTGGCACAAGGAACCCTGATGCCCTATGGCGCAGTCAGAGAAAGCCAAAGAGATAAGTCAAGCTTGGTACGGTTATCGATGTTATTCTGAACGTTGGGCAGTATCCAAAGCAGTCAGCCCAAGCTATGCTGAGGCTACTGAGCCATTAATTGTACCACCTACCAAGGAAAGGGGAATGTGCGTCCTCCTTGGGGCTCTTCTGCCACTGCCAACTGGGACCCAGTCCTGTAAGGCCTTGGAAACACACTAAGCTCCACATACCTTTTCCAGGCAGACATGGACAGGAAGATAAAATCCTGCTGATCAACTAGATGGATATTTTATGTTTGGAGTCTGTAAGACTTCTTGGCTCTTGGGAAAATAAAAGGAAAACTAGGCTTAGTGGTTCAAAAAGGTCTGCAAGTCTAGCATCAGACCTTTGGCTAATCATAGACTCATAGAAAGGTTTGGTTTGGAAGGGACCTTAAAGATCATCTAGTTCCAGTCCCCCACCATTGGCAGGGACACCTTCCACTAGACAAGGTTGCTTAAATAATTATCCTTTCTAAATTTAATGAGAACAATTACATTCCATTGTGCTGCTTCTGTGGACAATCTTTGCACCTGAGTTGTCATAATTTGTGGTGGGTCTTTAATTTTTAGTTATTTAGTAGCTACTTTTGTGGAGGATATTTTTTAGTGAGGTTGAACTCACTAAAAAGGGGGAAGGAGAAAGAGAGCTGGTCATTTATATAGATATATGTTCATATGCATATATATATATGAATATAAATACCTATAACTAATAGTTAATAGCTACTTTAAATCTCTAGTGGCCACATTCGACAACTACAGCCTAAGAATATGGCAGATTATAGTCCATTACATAATTTTAAGTCATGATAACTTCAGGGTGTGTTTTGAAAGACTGTGAGCTCTTTTGGTGAGTAGCAAGTAACTGCACTTCATTTCTAGAATTAATCCGTATGGTGGCAGTTCAGGTGGAAAAGATCATAGCTGTGTACTCACCTCTTACTCCTCCTTATCGTACCGTTGCTCCAGGGACTGCTTATGAATTCACACTAAGTGTTTATTAAGCAGATCATTCAGAGCTTGCAACTTCTATTTCAGTTCCTGCCATATCACAAAGGAACAACAGGGCAAAACGGGGAAGAAGCATCATAACGTGTAATGTTATTTTCTCTTTCATGACTGCAGGTGCTAATGCAGGGCTCAGATTCTCTGTGAAATGAGAACAATAGATCACTAAGTTGTGCCAAGAGGTGTCAGGGTGCCAAAAGAAAATTCTGTACACTTATGATCTTGTAGAGAGAATGAGGGCACTCAGAAGAAATAATCAGCTTTTAAAGTCATCTCTGATCTCCAAGTTACTGCAGGCCCTGAAATAACTTTTAAAAGGATGTTTCCTGCACATCTGTTTTTGATGAGCCCCAACACAAAAGGAGAACCTCAAAGGAGCATTTGCCCCACATGATCAGAAGCCCTTAGGGTAGTAAAAATACCCAGAAGGCTCATGTGAATAAGGCCTTGTGAAGCACCTTTTACTCTGAAAATATTACTTGCCTCCCAAGGAACAGGAAAGTCTTGTTTTTTTTAAATACTACTGATGTGACTGCATGCTCAAGTTGGAAGCTGTGCAGTCCATTGTCAAACCATGAGCCCACCAAAATAGCTGTCAATATCACCTCCAACCATAAAAAGGCAAGAAGTAGGAAGTTACAGAAGGAAAATTTGGTTTGTTGTAGCCAACAACTGCCTGAGCGTGACGTGGGGCAGATTCTCTAGGAATGAATGTTTCTGATTCCATATGAATGAATGACACCTGATTTCATGTAGGATTTAATGCCCAGGCAATAAAGGAACTCGGCATCCAACACAAAATAAGTCAGTGTCTATGCTAGTTTTTCTAGAAACACGATTACAGCAATGTAATCACTGAAAGAACTGAAAGACTGGATATGTCTTAGCTTTGCAAAGTTATCACACAGTGCATTTTCAATGTTTTTAACAAAAAGCTGCATGTATAATATAGCTTAATAGAAGAAGAAGAAATAGTGACAAAGGTATCAGACAGACTGCACAAGGTGCTGCCACGTGAGCAGGCATGGCTTTCTGAACAGGGCTGTGGCCTGATACCAACAGAGAGATACTTCCTGGGGGAACATAAAAAGTCAGAGGAAGGACTAATGGGAGAAGGAGGGTAAAAAAGAGCATTCATGGACTCCTACACCCATTTTACAAGCAGTAGAAAATATGATGCATCTTACTCATGTTGCATGATTCAGGCAGTAGAAGGAATCACAAAAGCAGCCAAAGCAGGGGTCACTAAGCATCCAGAGACATATGGATGTGCATATTTTCAACGGTGTGCATATTTTTACCTCATTCAGCTCATTGGTTCTTTGTTCTAACCCTCTTTCTTTCACTCCCTCATTTTCTTTCCCTCTGCTTTGCTCCCCCCAAGCCACTGTACCTAACAATGTTTGCTGTCATCCTGCAGCTAACTGGGCTGTCTCATGATTTCCTTTTTCTCCCTGTGCACTTATCTCATCCATTTGCATTGAAAGGTCTCTGGGACAGGGGACATTCAAGCATTGTGTTTTCCCGATACCTTTAGGCCAACTCCGGTTCCTGTACTGATTTATAAGGTGCTAATCTACTCACTATAAGAAGCCACAGAGTAGTATCTTAACTGATAGCACATTTAAAATAGATTATAACCACTCACTGCTGAGTTTGAGACCAAAACAACACAGTATACCTACTTCCTGTGACAGTCATGAGAATACTTGCAGTGTCCCTCTTAAATGTCAAAATAAAACGGGCTCTTTTCTCATAATTTCTTACTTACATGTATCTCTTTTTTTTTTTTTTTTTTTTTTTTTTTTTTTTTTTTTTTTTTTTTGCAATGAGCATAGAGGACTGAAGTCCTTTAAGGGAAACGTTTTTACTGTGAAATGAGCTCCTCTCTGTTTTTGATCAGGAGCATTAGCAACAAGCCCATGTGCACTTTTTCAAAAATTAAATAGGCAGATGATTTGTTGGTAGTGGGGTAAAGGCTTGCAACCCCAATATTTTGATGGGAAAAAGGCTATGAGACAAGTTAGAATCAAACTCCTCAGAACCTGGAAGGAGCTTGTTCCTTCCTGGTGAACACTCAGCGAGGTCCTGCTCTCAGTGGAAGCAGGAAGATCCTACTGTAAGTAGGTAGAATTAAATTAGAGACGAGCAGTAGATAAATTAGATGAGAGAGACACAATCTGAGATAAGTGATTAAAGAAGCAAAGCCATTCCATTAAAAATGTGAAACTAAAAAATATGAGCTCAAGTCCATTTCCTTTCTAAGGATAAGTCCGTGTTTCAATCAGAATTGTGGCTTCAGCCGCATGCACAGACCTTTACCTTTGAACTAGCCAGATGTTGATATCCATGGAGTCCAGCAGGAGCCACCAAATACCCAGGACAACCTTGAGTTTACCATCTGTTGATCACACCAGTGGTCTAAGCTACCACAACACCGAGTTCTCATTCATTTGTTACAACAGTGGCCTAAGCTAAGGCAGGTACCTATAGCTAAGGGATTTGACAAACCATGGTGTTGTCCTAGAGACTTTTCAGGTTCTTCCATACTGGAACTTCTGCCCCTGAAGGCAGAGGATGACAGCAGAGAAGGAACGGACGGCGAGAGCAGTTGCGCAATTTATATAAAAGTGTGAATGCAGTTATACTGCCATTTTCTCTGGGGCAAAAAGGTCTTTCTTGAGAAGTTTCTGGTTCTCGTTTTTTCACCCCTCTTGACTTCACACAGTTTGCTTCCAGTGCTGCAGGTTAGAGCCCGCCACAGCGTACTAATGCAACTCTGTGGGGCAATGCTGTGAACAAAATCACACAAGACAGGAGCTTCCCACACTGGCTCTGACAGCAAGTGAAGTAGAGTACCTATACAAAGAAAGCAGAGTATCTCTAACATGTGTCTAATTTCTCCTACCAGAATTGTTGCAATCCTATGAGTTGATTTAAAATCAGCTTTCCTCTTGTTGTGGGAGCCAGTGTAGGAAACCTTGGTCCCTAAATTAGACCACTGCTGTGCATGAACTTGAAGCTTCTGTAGTCTTATTTGTGCTTATCTTGACCAAGTTTGCAAGCTCAGGCTTGCCTATCTTATTTTCCCAAATTTGAGGATGGTAATGCAAACATTTACCAGAGAACGCTGCATGAGGAAAACTCAATTAAGACTTTGTGAAGTGCGGTATTCTACCCCAGGACTTTGCATCTTTTGATTCACCAGAAAAATTTTAAATAGACAAGATGTCTGTATGCACTCGCCCCTCCTCTCTATTTAAAATACAGTGCTGTCATTTATAATTGCATTTCTGTATTATTGTTCGACCATATCTCCCAGCTCTTGGAAGCACTTGACTGCAAAAGCCTGTGTGACCAAACATTTGTCTCACTGATATTCATATAAGAATACTGGACAAAGCTGGGGCATACACAAGCTTTATGATGAAATCATTTCTGTTTTGTCCTTATTTGAATTTCCGTATTTACTTAACAAAAGGTTTCACTGGGGCTTTTCAGTCCTTATTTACATAGATCCATCAAAGATGGCATAGTTAGACACAGGATGTAGTTGAAAATAGACAATAGCACAGCGGGGTTAAGGTATTGGGCTGCAGCTAAAGTGTTTTGTTAGGAAGATCTGATAAGTGCTTAGACTTTTTGCTAAAATAAAGACCCTAACAACAGTGGGAATTCAACAGGGTAATCACACTTAATGCAGACTGTTCAGAGCAATTAGAGGTGATTGGCAGTGTCTTAAAGCCCTTAAACAGAAACAACATATAAAAAGAACTGACTTCAATTGGATTTCAGCTTCGTTGCCAGCTTCAGTCTAATGCATTATATCTATCGTTGATGTCCGTAAGAGTAAAGAATTTTTCATTGGTACTGTAAAGTATCGGTACTGAGACTTCCTATGCCATGGAAATATCAAAACGCTCCACGTGATATGCAGCCCTATCAGTAGACAGTGTAAATAAAGAGTTCGTACTTGCCAAGGGATAAATCTCTCTTCCCCGATGTCCATGAGGTGTTTATCAATGAATGGATCAGGAATGCCGCGGGGAAGGCAGGGAGACAGTGACAGATGATCCAAAGGCAGAATGGACTGCGAAGTGTGTTTTTAATGCAAAACCAAAGTTTGCAAAGACTCATTTACAAACGACTGTGTATTTGTGCTTATAGATAACCCACAGATATTTAATCTGCAGTGGGTGCCATACTCTAGTGCAGACATACTGAAGTCAGTGAAATGAGGCTGACTTTTCATTTCCCAAAGATTTAGCTCATAGCTCTAAGTGGAACTAGGTAATGTAATGAATCGCCAAGGCAGTCACACACATCTTAGGAGCCTTGGCAGGATTTCTGTGATAGTGTCTTTAGGACAAAATTTGCTAAGACATGGCATGCATTGACGTTGCCAAATGTTGAGTACTAGGCTGGCCTTGGTAGAAGAGATGTTGGAAATTAAAAAGTCACACTTATCCAGAGAGAGAGTATGGCCAGAAAGACAAAACATCTACCTGGAACAGTTTAAATTATGTTGGCCCAGGTAAGAATTGCCATGTTTTCAGCTGAAATACACAGCTAGAATAGTCATGTGCTCCTGTGTTGTTGCAGTGCAGAAGCTGGGTATCTTAAAACCTTCGTTTAGGAGGCAGCAGCTTTTTAAAATATGCTGTCCTGTTAACTTTTGAATGTCTAATGCCACCCAAGTTTTTAATATGTTTTTTATATTTATATTATTTATAGTTATACGATGGTCGTGCGCATAAGATGTCTTGTGTTCATCTAACTTAATCTGGTCTGAAACTATCTGTATTACTATTTTGCCACCATAGTAGCAATATATCTGTGAGTAGGGTGTTGTTGGAGTGGCTGTGGAGTGATGTGGTGAGGGAACAACCATTCTGTCATGACAGTCGCCCCAGCCAGTACTTTTTGGTCTCTAAGGGAAGGGGCAATGCTGAAATCCACAGCTGGGAACACTGCTTTAGCAGCAGAATTTATGCAATGTAGTTTGTGTGTTTTCACAAGTGCAAAATAATGACCCAAGGGAGCAAGAATCCTCTGACAGTTTGAATGCACAGTGAGGTGAGTATACACCAAGGGCCTTTCTCTGGACAAAATCTACAGAAAATGAAGATTTGCTCACAGACTTTGCCTTATGACAGACAGCAAAGAAAGCTGCTGGTTTAGCTTTCTTAATCAGAGCCCTACGTTTAATCAGTAGTCAAGTAATCCCATCTACACAAGGCTGGGAATTGCCTTGGTTTAGCCACCCAACAGATAAGCCTTTCTTTAAGTCTGACCCACTCACCTTGGCTCCCTCCACAGGCAGTGGAGACAGAATAGGCCCCTTCACAGAGATGTTCCTCCCACCCCAGGAAGGCCTGTAAACCAGGTGGGACACGAGGATGTCCACGGTGGCCGCCTGCGAGAGGGACATACACGATTAACTCATTGCAGGTACTTAGCTTGCCGTGATTAAAGTTTAGGTAAATGTTTGCACAGGGTGTCTAGCACTGTCAGATACAGTCAGATACAGAGACAGATCCCTCATCCTGCACCTATAGGTACTAAAAAGCCTTTCCTCTGCTTTCAGACCCAGTAGGAGCAGAGTTTTCTCTTGCAGTTAGATGCAAACCTGCCTGCACGCAGGTGTAACTCCTGAGCCGTTTGCTTGTTTCACTTTGTTCCTTACTGGTTATAAGCCAGATGTCTGAAATCTCTGCTCATGTACACATTTTACTCATAGAAGAACAGGTAATAAACATTTCATATGGTTTCTACATTAGGAAAAATAATGTTCCGTTATTTTATGACATAAAAAAGAAAAAAAAAGTGAAATTAAAATAATCTCCCAAAGGCAAGCTCTCAAAAATAGAGAAACATCATAATTTCGGTTGCTTGGCTAGTAGCATAATTTTGAAGCTATTTGCTTTACAAACAACTTCGAGTTTTGTTTCCATTTTTAATACATTAACTGGAGGCACAAGCTTATGGCTACTTAGAATGTTAGTTAATTAAAACAATGTTAAATTACCATCCTTTCCCTTGCCATGGGGAGCAAACAGCCAGAGGATAATGAGTTTTATTAACTCTCATAATGTCAGTGTTGATTGCATCCAAATATTGGATCCATTATTTGTCAGTCCCCAAAGAACCACCTAGAGAAGTAAATGGGTCAAGGATTAATTGATCAGTGTGAGGATCTCTCCTTCCAGTCACAATTTTGCTACTAAATGTGCCATTTATGTGTGCAGGAGAAGAGAGTCAAGGTGTTTTGAGGCTGGGTCACTTCTCCACAGCACCAATTACCCTCCTTTTGCCTGGCTTCTCCAGTTGCTGTTGTATGGTCAGTGACATTCCTGCAACCTTTCAGCAGCTGCCAAATATCTTTACAAAAACCACTGGTCTCAACTGGCAACTATCAAGGAATTTTCTAACCAAAGTTCTGGATTTCTTGTTTTGCTTTGTTTCTTAAGCCCCATGCTAATTGGTGGAGTTGGAGTCATTACCTGGGAATGTGCCCCCCTCCAGGAAATTCTCACCAGGAAAGGACTCTCCAGCACAGAAATTTGGAGAGACATCTGCAGCCCAGACTAAGGAATAGATCAGTGATTAGGACACTTGACTGGGCTGTTGAAGACCTATTCTTCCTCTGCCCCTGCTTTGCACTAGTCCTGGGCTACTGCAAGAGGAAGGGAATTTTCCTCAATCTCCTCCAAGGGCTTTCCACTTGGAATAAATAAACCTTTGCTTGCTGGGTGATAAAAACTGTGTCATTTCATAACACAGATAAATTTGTCAAGCATCTGTTTGCTGCTCATGTAGCTCCTGCAAAGACTTTTTCACTAAATTCCTGCTTATCTGCAGCATCGGGAACATTTCCTTGGCTCTATGTTCATGGGTGAATACTAAGCCTACAAAAATTTCTGCTCTCTCAATTGTCTGCTTGTAGAGAATCCAAGAATCATCAGTACAAGCACAAAGAAAGCAGAGCACAACCAGGAATGAAGGGGCAAAACTGGGTTTTTTTGGGAGCAAGTAACCCTTAGTTCACTTCATATGCATTAAGTGATCATATCACATCTTGACATCTCCCTTGTTTGCTTCTTTTTTTGAGGGGAAGGAAATTGGATTTTGATTTCTTTTATTCTTTTAAAAAGACTTGGTTTCACCTCACTGAGGAAAAGAAGGTTGGGAAGAAACATTGTTCAGCAATTTTCCATAGTAAGAGATTATTGGGGATTTTATCCAGCCTTTGTTATAGACACCCCTGAGCTGGAAAGCAAAATGACAAATCCCCATGAAGATCACACTGGTTTGGTGTCAGAGATATTTTCTAATGTGTGAAGAGCAAGTAACCCTGCAAAGCCCAAAACCACCACAAATTTAGAAGGTGCAGGTAAAAGCAATTGATTCCACTGTACATTTCTGTCCAATGTGGGTGAATTTTCAGGAATTTGCCTCATTCCCCATACTGGGTCCAACCATGTTGACTTACCCTCTGACTCAACTGGTGAGCCAGCCAGCTCTGCAGCCAAGACATGTAGGTTCAAGGAGGGTGTGTCTCATCCTTCTGAAATTAAACAGAAATGCAGTATTTCCTACCCCTTAAACGGTCCATAAAGTGGATTTTAGGTCATGTTCAAAGGAAATTTGAGAAGCAAAATACACCATGATACTAAAAATAAGCAGAGAAATGTATGAATATAAGAATATATATATATATATTACATATTTAAATGATGCACAAAATCCTTCAGAATACGTTAAAAATAGGAAACACTGGAAAATACAGCACTTTGCACTATGTTCCAACAAAATTAAAGTCTCAGTTCCTGCAACCACTGGTTTTCAAGAAAGATGTCTTTCAGTGGTACATCTTCCCATGAGGCTAAGAACTGAACGACACATTTATAAAGTTCCCAAGGTATCCTAAATGAAGCCTTTTAGGAACTCATTTCCAAATGTCATTTTTGCCATTTCCACAAACAACTGTAGCTTAACGTTGGGAGTATGAA
>VZTA01010799.1:145780-277096 GCA_013398855.1 Mohoua ochrocephala
TTTGCAATCCAGCTTGTTTGGGTCATAGGTCTGAAAGAGTAAACCCCCAACAGCAATGGCAAATTGGGACCCAGTAACAACTGGCACAAGCGTCCATGGCTCCACATCACCGAATGGTAAGCGATGTGACCTTATAGCATATCCCACTCTTCTCCTCTCATTCCAGTTCCTACTCAGTCTTACACTGCTCCCTTAGCTGATCTAATGTGGCTGCTCATGGGCACATTGTCTGCATGACACTGGAGAGTTGACCTGATTTTTTGAACATTAAGTGAATTAAAAATTGCTTTAAAAACTAATAAAAAAGCACCCACATGCCAGCTCTGTGGCTTATATCAGCAGAAAGACTACTATAGAAGGAAAAACAAAGGGGTTTAAGGCAGTCAGTGTAATAAACCTCGTGCTTGCCTATTCTCAAGAGGCTCAGCAAAACTTCCACTTAATACAACAAGCCAACCTCTCTTACAAACAGGAGATATTGGTGGATATTAACACTCAAAGCCGTCTGCAACTTGGAAAGTTGAATGTGTTTTAGTCCAAGCAAATCCTCCAGAGTGGCCTTGTTTGTTAAAATGGATAGAGAAGCAGGTTAAAGGGTCTGAAGATAAATAATAAATGAGCGCCTGCTGAAGATTACAATTAGGCCAACATTAATAAGCATCAATTCCGAAAGATAAGTATTAATCTTTAGAAGTGACCACCACATAATAAATGTCCTACTGCACCTTAATGGATAAACTCACTTAGTATTACAGTTGAATATAGAACAGCAGTAAGGTTATACACAGGAAAAGTCTAAACACTTTTTCTCCCTTTCCTTTTCCCTTGCACTGCCTCAGCAACAGCCTTACAGTCATTCCCACAGGGGAAGAAGATATCTGAGTATTTGTTCATCCTCTGTCACACAATACTAACACTCAAGGAGGGATCTTTCAGGCATAAGTAGCTTTGCCCTGCATGCTATTGGCATGCCATTCTCAACCCTAAGGGGACCCCCTTTCTGCAGCACTTTAAAATTTGCTAACTATAAGAATTATACTAAATACTAAATGTTCCAGCCAGACTGCTGGGTCTTCTCAATGCAGTTGAAGCAATTTCCAAAGCAAAAATGGTGAGTTAAATTAAATCTTGTTTGTTTATTTGTTGGCGTGTTTCCCTTCCTCTCTTCTATTCTTACTGTTTATTTGATCAAACTGTACTGAATGGCAAAACATCCCTCTGATTAAGTCTGGCCCCTGCTGAGCATATTAGCTTATCTGTCCCTTCACTCCATCCTTTACAAAATTCAGTGCTGTGACAAATCACAACATTTCAAACTGTTTTAAGTTTCTCATCTCTAAGTGATTTACTGTTAACCTTTGTTAAAAACCGCAATTCTTAGAGACAAGATAATGACAATGTGCGAATTTATTACATGATATCAACATGCAACAAATAATGGCTGGTAAGAAACAGAACTTTAACACGTGATAATAACGATGAAGATGTAAATTCTTTCATTAGTCAGGATTGACTTTATCCCTTGTCCAGCCTCCAGCAGCGGAAGTTTAACTTCTAACTTGGAGCACATGAGCCAAGTACAGGTTTCCATTATGCTGACTCCAAAAGAGTTGGTTCTGTGGTCCCGCCACAACCCTGGTTCACCATAAGTCAGTGGAGTGATCCTTCAAACCTACACTCTGAGTCCAGGGGGTATGAACCCAATTTTTTAACATGAAGCATTGGAGTCGGGAAGAATGACCCCTAAGGTACAACACTGCAACATTTACGTGGGCACCCAGGAGCACAAGTACCTTGTTTTACTGATGGACAATAGCACTGTCTAAGTAACATAGATCTTCTTTTACCTATCATATAGCCAGGAAGAGAGTTGCTCTCTAGTCACAAAGGTGTCTTTGGCTAAAGCATTTAGAATAAAGAGACTGAATAAGACACTATATCATTGTTCCCTTAAGGAAAAGCAGCACCAGGAGTGTTATGTAAGTGTGATCAGATGCTTTAACAAAATTATGTTCTCCAACTCTCAAGAATTTAAGAGATGAACATTTTTCTTATTAAAGAAAAGGAAGTTTCTTCATGAAACTGCAAAGTCCATGCCAGCCCTGGAATATAATACTGACATTAATGTTAATACTTATACTAAAATTAAAAATAGCTACTTTCCTGAAGGTCATTCAAGCAAGCACTGTTACTGCAGTCATTGTTTCTGGTGCTTGAAGCAATGGAAGAGACAGTGGAGGAGCTAATACACTTCTTCAAGTGAAAACAGTCTTGTCAAGGACCCAGCACAAAGCTGTTATGCTACTGGCACCTCCAGGGAAATATCAGGTGGTATCAGCTCAGGTAACTAACCTATCTCAGACAAAGGATTAAATGGATTATGTCCTCATTTCACAAACAAGAGGGATATTTACCCAACTCTCAGTGACTCAGTGAAAGATTTCAGTTTCCACTCTGTTAGAAGTCCAGTGATTCTAAAAACCAAATTAATACTGAAGATAATAGACCTATTTTCTTACATATTTAAGTATAAAGTCTTCCCAAGACAATAAATTATTACTTTATTTGCAACTGCTCTATTAAAACTGGGTGTGGTCTTTCACAAATCACTTCGATGATAGCTCTCTCTATGAAGGAAACCGGGAGGAAGAAGCAAATACCATCATTAAACTAGGCATGAACAGGAAAAAAAATTAACCCCATGCTCTGAGCACTGAATATTTCCAAAGAACAAAGAAAGAAGTAACTGGTTATAATTTTGAAAGGCTAACTCTTAAACTACTTTGGCAATGAATGATTAACGTGGTCTAGTGTCCCTGCTCATTGCAGGGGAGTTGGAACTAGATGACCTTTAAAGGTCCCTTCCAACTCAAACCATTCTATTATTCTCTTGCTCTGTGATTCTGTGATTCTATTAAAAGTCTGCTTGATGTCAAATATCCCTGCTTCTCACTGTTCCGAGTTTCCCATTCTCCCAGCTCACACCATTGAGCCCTGTCTGCCTGAGACAGAAGACTGCAGCAGTTATTGGTGTTGCTGTGATAAACTCAGCATTAATGATGTACGATGGTGTCAGCGCTGGCGTTCATGTATCAGCTGCCTATAGACCCTGCACGCTTCCAGCAACAGCGATTGTGTTCGTGATTGATGCATCCGCTTTTTGTCCCTTTAGATCGATCCAAACTGCAAACACCTATTGGTCATCTTTACTATAAACCTGGCTAATGCAAATCTTGCTGGTGTTCTCAGAGTGTTCTTAATATTTCCTCATATTGCCCGTTTTCTTTGCTCCAGGTCCCTGAGCAATGGTTTTGCATTAGGCCATGTATCCTTCATACCAGGCAGAATGAACACATGGGCATTACTGTCTCTGTATGCAGGCTGAAATTCAAAACACCTTCACTCTGCCTCCAGTCTTTATACTTCTGAAATGCCCATTAAATCAGTTGCAGTTTTCCCTCAAATGAGCACGTGAAAGTGCATGCAAGGAGAGTTTGGCCCTACCTGAGAGGTTGTTTGGGTGAGGATTATGTTCATTAGAGTTACTCACCCATTGGTGAAATAACTGGATTATTCAGGGACTGCTAATGTTTGTTGAGGTTTTCAGCTCTGTATTACTGCTGTCTAGAATATAATTCGTGGTGGCACCAGGTGCCAGCTGTTCAGTGATCCATGAAAGATGAGCCAGTAGTAGATGTCAAGTCCTTGGGAACCTGACATCCAGGCGGGAAAGGTGAGTGGTTATTCTACCAAACCCATCAGAGTCCTGATGAATGAATCCTCAGTGTGAACTGCCGATGTTATGGCTTCATAAGGCCAGGAGGGCCCTGGCACACTGCAAAGGAATGACCCTGCTTGCAACGTTTTATTTCCCAGTGCTGGTGGAAACCTGTGCTGTTAATTAACCCCTCATTTACAGCTGATAAAACAGCTACTTTGTTGCTGTAGAGACATAGATATGGGCACACTCGGTCTCTTGGCGATGTGAAATTTGGTTAAGTTTAAAGCCATTCACATAAACCTTGGGATTACCTCCCTGTAGCACATGTGGTCTTAAGTATATATTCTGCTTATTTTAAAATGAAATTGTTAAGGAGCAAGTCTAAAAAGCAGTAAAAAGAAGAACCCTTCCCACAGAGTATAATTCCATTTATTGCTGTGGTGGGGTTTTTTGGGGCAGTAGTAAAAGTTGCTCCAAAAACAACTTGATGAACTCACACTAGAAGTATTCCTTCAAGGACTGTGTTAACAAAAAAGCTGAATGCAAACTCACCTCATGAAATCCTCAAAACGCAGGTGGCAGGAAACTTGAAGAAGTATCAGAAGCAGTAGTTTTCTATGTCTGTTTTAATATTTTCACTGAACATGGAGAAATGATCATTCAGAGATACTATTTCTTTTTTACCTTAGATCTGAACCAGTACTTAATTTTTTAGTTCCCAAGAAAGATAAAAATTATCTTATGTCCTAGTTCTGCTTATATGTGAAGGAAACCTTAACTGTTTCTGGACATCACATTTGTTTGAACTTATAAAAATGTAGGCTTTTCTTCCTTTTTTTTTTCATACCTTTGAAGTGTATCAAGGATGCCTCATAAAATAGGTAGCATTTCACATGAAAGAGATATTAATGTATTTCCTATGTTTCTACCAAAATATTAGCCAGTAGACTTTATACATTTCTTACAGCCTTTTTCCAAAACATTGACCAGCAGAGCTGATGCCATTTTCTGCAGACTTTCTCCAAAGTGTTAGTCAGCAATGTATGTAAAGATGTCTTCATTGTTAGTCATATCTTCCAGTATGTATCTCTTTAAAACCACTGTTACTCTGTGGTTCTTACTGTGGTTTTCCAAGGCAAATAGGATTAGAAATGCATATAAGTGTACATGTGTGGAACAGAAGGAGGTCTTTAAAGGGAGTATCCTCTTTACAGGCAGACATTAAAGATAACTGGATTTTCCTTTTTGGTTTCAGTAACCTTTTATTCCTAATATCAGTGATTGTGCATTAACAGGGTCATTTTATTTTAAAGACAACAAGTATTAGAAAGACATGTTTCAATATCATCCTGATAAAGCCCATCCAAGCAAATACTGTTTAGTCCAGGTTGAAAATCTGGATGTGAGACACTGTGTGCTGTTTGCTGATAACTTGAAGCCATGGCTCATGAGTGAATGATTGCACAAGGCACCACCAAACTTGGCTATGGGACACATGACAGGTTTTAGCACGAGCAAAGAGCTTCCTTTCTTTTTAATGGACAAGCCTGTGCTCGTGAGTGCCAACCGCTCATCAAAACACAGAACTTAAATCCAAAACTTGATGCATGCACCACAGCTCTAGCATTTCTCCCTTTCAGTTCCATCTAAAAACACAGGTGAAATTACCTGAGCACTTTTCCCTAATACACAGAATACTCGCTGCAGGCTGAATTTATAAGTTAGTATCATTTAAACGTATGGATTTAATCTCCTACTGCAGAAGCAGGTTCAGTCTGATTTCATCTCGCTCCAAAGCTGAAAATAAAACAGACAAAAAAACTAATATCTGAATCCCACATGTCAGGCCCTAATTATTAAACATGTCTATGTAGAGAGCTACACAAACAGAACTTAATTTCTTAAACTGTTCTATTCCAAAATACGTATTTAAAGGTCATTACTTCATTATTGAAGCATACTTAGTCTATACATACTTTCTAGCTCACAAATCTGCATTATTTTTCTGTGTTATAAATGTTTTACTACAATGTTTGTGGGGGTTTTGGCTTGGGTTTTTTTGTTTGGTTGGTTTTTTTGCTAGGCACTTGTAAATCACAGTCCCCTCAGGTAAGAACATGGGATGAGAATGTCAGCTCATGAAAATTCATCTATTCCTTTACTACACTCATTTCTTTAGTGCCAGTTCCTTTAAATACATGTCTGAATTTTCCTTCAAAATATTAATTTATTTATTTTCATAATAAAAACACTTAAATGTGAGTATTTTAGTTTTGAAAAGAGAATGAAACTAACCATAAGTTACTGAATTTTTTTTCTGAAATTTCCAGTAAAATAACACATAACTTGTCACTGGATATTAGTGACCTGCTACTTCTCTCACTGTGGCAAGTTGTCACAAAACATTAGACCCATCATTGACTATAAATGTGCTATTTTTAGGCCATTAGTAGTTATTTCTTGCATAGCCTTTTAAGAAAAAACCAAACCCTTGTCTGAATTATTGTTAATGTGAGATGGGCTGCAAAATACAACCAGAAAGGCTATAAAACCTGCTTCTTAATGAAACCACTAAGGTTTTCTGTGGTGCTTAGATTACTTTCAGCAAAGCAATTCTGTAAAGAAAGTTTGAGATTTGGCCTTCTATAGTGAGCACTCAATAGGCCACAAAATAATGCTTTTACAAGAATCAATTTTGCCTTAACAGACTTTTTTTTTTGGTAAAAATAGGTTTATAAGCCATGTTGCTTCATTCCACATCCAGCAACCTTGGGATAACAGTCACAGGCAGTAAGAGATTGTGAGGTAGGCCTTGATATTGTAAAAAGCCCCAGCTTCTACCAGCAAACATAGATTTCTTGGCAATTAGACTAGCTGGACTAAATTCCTCTCTGACATGATTTATAAATTCATCCAACTTAATTTGCTGATAGGAAGCTGAGCACTGTACCCGGGTCATTTGATCTGATTTATACCAGAAAAGTGTGCAAAAGAAAATGGAGCTTCTCTATCTTGCTCTCGTCCTCTCCTAGATTCCTGTTACTATATAACAGGCATTCTTTTCCTTTAATTACCTTCTTCACGGCTTGAGTGCTTTGATGACTTGATTAAGCCTTGCGGTGCAGTTCCAGTCCCTACCCATCTGATTAATTAGCCCAAACCTTATTAACTTCCTAATTCCAATCAATAATGCACTGATGCTGAACTGTGGAAGGGCAAACTAAGGATAGCAATTTTATCTGAAGACACAGAGCCGTGTACAGTTTGTTCTTTACTTCTTCATAGCTGCAAAATTATAGCTACCCATCAAGAATGTGTTTGCTCAGGAGTGCATTTTGTCACCACCTGTCTTACCTGAACCACGTCAGCAATAAAACTTATACTGATGGAGGCCTATTGGTGGCACCTCTGTGCTGAGCTGCCTTCTTCCGAATATTTAGCTGTTTCTTGTGGAAAATGGTACCCACTGTGTTGGAGTTACAGTTTCCTGCACAAAATGCTAATGGCACTGGGAGGGCATGGCAGACCCATGCTGTCTCCTGTACAGCCCTCCCTCAATCTGTCCAGAAGCAGGGAGAGCCAGCAGTGCCTTTCACTGTATTTTAAGAATGCCTATGGATATATTTCAGTGCTGAAGGATTATCTCACAGCTGCCAACCCAGTCAAAACAGCCCATAGATAAGTCAGGGCAAGTGTAACTATGGGTGGCTGAAACAGAGCTGGGAGGTGATGGCACTTTCGTGGCTCTCAGCTCCTCTGTCCCAAACTCTGTCACTGTACTGGTGCTGGAGGTCTAAATGCTTACAAAGGCTTGGCAAAAGGAAGTCAGGCTTTTTTTTTCTTCCCCAGGATGTGCTAGCAGAGAGTTCATGGCTGGGACAGCCGCAAACTGTCAGGCAACTCCGTTTCTCAGGCTGCCGCTTTCCCACTCAATGATTGACCACTGCCATCATTTCACATATTTTCATTACAAGTGTATGTTAGACCTCACTTGCACAGTCCATAGCTGTTGTGTCTTTTTTTTCTTTTTTTCTTGCAGCAGCATTGACAGTGAAAATGGGACTCAAAGGTCTCCAAAAGTCTGTTCAGCAGAGATTTCGCATTACAGTAGCTCTACCTGTTACTATGAAAAGTACTGCTCTTGTCTATGTTATTTGGGTTGGTCTAGCTTTCTTCAGCTATTGGGGGAGGTGGGGGCGAAATTGAGAATCATAGGATATCCTTCGTGTGAAGGGAAACACAACGATCACTGAGTCCAATTCCTGTCTCTACACAGAACAATACAAAAAAACATGCATTGGGTTTGAGAGCAACGAAGTGCAAGAAAAAGTAGGAAAGACGTCAAGGGTACAGCTCACAGCACTCTTCCCAGCAGTGCACAACTGGTTTGCATTCAGGATAAGAATCAGTACCTGAGATTGATGCTGGATGCTAACTATCCACCATTTAGCCTCCAAATAGAAACACACAACTTCCAGACCAAACACATCTGAATAACAAACCTTTAAAGCACTGTATTGTGCTAAGAATGTCTGCAAGAGAGGAGCTGCACAGGTAGGATGTGTGGGAGGACCCAAGGGCTTCTCATTAAATGCCATTGTTATTCTTGTTTTCACTGGGTTTTCATTTTCTGATCACATAAGCAGCTCTTTTGTTCTCATTAATGTCTGCCTTTCTAAACAATCCATAGTAACAAGTACCTCCATTATGCTTTCCACAGGCCGCTGACAACAAACCACAATTCTCTGTACAATACATTTTCTTGGGGGTAGTGGGTATCAAGGACTCTTAATAGTGCTGTGTCGAGGATCAATTGTTCGGCTCTATAGTGCAGGAGTGTCTCCTGAGCCTTTCAGTGCCTGCCTTTGTGTACAGTATCACTGATGGGGAGTGACATTTCTTTCTTAGGGATCCTTTCCATTAGAGAGGCTGCTTCCAGGCAAATCCAGTTGTGGAGCGTTTGGAAAACAAAACATGGCTAGAAGTGGGCTTTTATCACATTTGGTCATGTGATTGATAAGGTATTAGACACTTTTCCTGCTACTCAGTAGAAAACTCTGCAAAAGCACTTTCATTCCTGGACTGTTACTATTTCTCTGAACTTTTAAATATAAATACATGGCACCTCACTATAAGGGTAAATTTCCTAAGGCAGAATTTAAGAAAAATTTAAAAAATTCCTTCATGTCTGCATTTCCTAGGTTTACATGAGCCACTAGTATTTGGGTACAGTGGCTTCAAACCTTTAGTTTCCTAAAGGTATGAAATCACATTTTTCATGTGCCTGTGCTCAGTTAGGCCAGGTTGCTAATTATGCAAGGCTTATAGTGAAGAAAAGCTGTACATGAAGTTTCTGTCCCATGCAAACCATAGGTACGCTGGAGGTAGATCTGGTTTTGAACATCTCCTCCTATCATACCCATGTAAAATCCTTCTGCATGTGTGCTAGTGGGTTTTGAGTCCAGCATCATGCTGAGAGTGCCAGGTAAGTCATGAAGATTTCATCTTTACTGATGATGGCCTTCACTGAAGAAGCAGAATTGGTGTTTTTCCTTGCATTAACAGCCCTCCAAAGCCATCCTACGAATCCTTGATTCCTAGCTTCTCCTGGGGTATTAGGAGAAATCAAGCTGTAGCCGAGATCAGCAGTTGATATGTGAGATATGGGACTACTCATTTGTTAGAAATTGGAGTCACATTGTCCTGGAAGAAGCTTATGAGGAGCTTAAAATCCTAGCCTTGGTGGCTAAACACCAGGAGTCAGGAAGATGCCTCTGCATGAAAGAGGCTGTACGGCCTCGCCATGCCTCAGCTTCCCATTTGCAAGCCAGAAAGGAGGGGCGTGCTGATAAATCCTAACAGAGTTTAGGAACTCCAAGGAGGAGGTGAGCAACATAATCTGGCTTCACTAGCAGGTGGCTCTGCACAGCTAGAGAAGGTGTGAGGTACTTATATTGTGGCAGAATTAAGGCGTAAGTAGGATTCCACATTAGCCCAAACTAAGAACACTTCCTCCAAGCTGCTGAGTTTCACGAGCACGTGAGGCCAAGCAGGAAGATTTTAAGCCGGTTTTGTTGCTGGCAACTGAGCTTTGCAAGGGAATCTCATGCCCAGCCACTGCCAGCAGAAGATCCCAAGGGTCTGCCAGGCTGGATGCACTACCCAACCTGGCTGCTCTCCCAGGGCTGGCACAGGACGGGGGCAGGCATACTTCACTGGTCAAGATAAGCATTTAAGCAGCTTCCAGTAATCCTTTCATTCATTAAACCACACTAAGCAGATTTGCTTGGTCTTCAAAATGAAGTCAAACATGTGAAGAAAGGAAAGTGCACCTAAACTGATCGTACAAAGTCAGCATGGGCTCTTGGCACCAGGGGCTGCCTGCCTGGGATGGAGGCACGAGGCTGGCTGCAGCAGTCAGAGAATCCAATGCTGGAACAGGTCATGCAGGCTTAGTGAACATCCACTGTTCCCTGTCACCAAGGGGTGTTGAGAAGTGATGTGACTGCAGAGGTCTTGGCACTCACAGCTTATAGAGAAGTGCACAGGTCTCCAGACACTTTTGGCTTGGGTTTCTCAGGGCCAGTCGAGAAATTCAGGCAGCTATGGCTCAACACCTATCAAGATTCCAATCCACCTCACCCGATTATTCCCACCACCCCAATTCCTTTCTGTTCCCTGAAACATTCTCCTCTCCTCTCCTCAGCTCACCTCTCCTCACCTCCCTTCCCCTCTCTCATCTCCTGTTTCCTACCCTCCATTACCTCCTTCACATTTACCTTGCTCTGGTAAAAACCCAGCCTGTTTTTTACAAATATTCCGGTAGCAACCAACACCTTCTTCTTGTCCTTGTTTTCCATTACCTGATCTCCCGTTGTTCCAGTTGCCCCTCACCCCGCTCATAAACATGCAAGCCAGATAACCATCACAGGACACAGACAGCAATCCTGATGGCAGACAGCATTGAAAGAACAATCAGCTCCTGCTGCCAAGCCCTTACACTCACCACCGAGTGCTGTGAGGCTGAGCACAACTGGCCACAGCAAGAGGAGAGGAAACACGGGTTTGGTGAGGCACAAAAAGAGAGACTGACATTCCTTCCCCAGAGCCACTCAGCGAGAGGCTGTTTCTCACTTCTGTGCAGACACCGATTTGCAGGGATGCTGGTTTTGTCCAGATACTGCCACCAGCCTGGTGACCTCCACTTCTGACACCGGGATGTATTGTGTCTTATGGGATCCACGCCCTCAGGGATCCATGCCCCCAAGGACTATAGGGTGAGGGTCTTCCGAAACATTGTCTGGGCAAATGCCCTTGACACCAGGAATGGCGTTATCTGATCTGGTATGCATTTCCCTGCAATGCAACCGGGCCTGCTAGGTCTGCTAGAAAAGCCTTCCTCAGGTCATGTGGAACACGTCCATCTAATGTACTGGGGAAGGAATAGCCCAGGAGAAGGCTTCAAGGGCAACCCATTGTGTGCATGGTACAAACCACAGCCCAGAGCTGACTCTGCTAGCACCCCTAGACTGCCCAACAATCTAAGTAATACCAGCAGTAATTACTTGGAAGAAATTCAGTGAAATTACATTTGTTTTCACAATACTATTATCACAAACTATTTATCCCATTCCAATCCACGTCACCCTGTTTCGATAGTCACTGCTGAATGTTCTTTCCTTGTGTTCCTTGAGACCGCAACAACAGGCTAGTCAAAATCTGCCTGGACCTATAATACTAAAGCTGCTCTTCAAATTATGCATTTTCATATCAGGTAGTTAGTTACCTGCCAAAGCATTCATAGCTTAAAGGGAGTAAATCTGCTCATCAAATGTGGGAGCTCCATGTTTTGGTAAAATGTTTTGCATTCTTCAGGTGCTCATAGGATGGAAAAAACATGAACACAACAAAGTGAAGAAAACTAGGAAAATATCTGATTATATATAAAAGAAAGGAAGAAGTATTTTATTGTTTTTCCGTATATTCTTTCTCTCGAGTATGTGGAAATGTTATTCTAAAATACATATAAGGAACGAGATTAAAAAAAAAAATTGCAGCAGGAAGGAAAGATCTGATGAGCATGGTATCACCCCAAAACCAAATCAAATATTTCAGGCTGGATCTGTCTCACTCAGCATGTATTTTAACAAATAGACTGCAGTGTAGAAAGGACAGTGAAATTCATCCCAGGAGCCTGAGCTATAGCTTTCATTCTAGGACATTAATGGAAGATTTCTAACCAGGCTGAGTTTACTGAAAGAAAAACATCTCAAGGTCACACTTCTTAGGATGAGATATGGTCAATAGAATCACTGAAAAGGGCACATATGTTCCATGCAGATATACTTACAGATGTCACTCATATATGTTCTTACTTTTTGAAACCTGAGGTGTAATGGGAGCATATTTATGTTAAAAGGCATTTAAAAAATCAAGAAATCAATTTCTGGTAAGAAGCCTTCATATGAGGAAATGTTTTTTCCATCTCTTTGGGTTCCTTTCTTCTTTTTTTTTTCCCTGGCTTACAGACATTGTGGCAAAGTACAGCCGGGGCTTTGTAACAGTTTATTGATGAGGAGTGGCCAAGGACATCTGTGGTCTAGAAAACCCACTACCAATGCAAAACAAAACCCTCAACCTCAAAACCATGAAGCGAATTTTAAAAAGACCACAAAAAGCTCCAGCTCTCTCCTCCTGGGATCCCCCATGGGAATTCTTCGAAACGCTGCTTTTTTTTTTTTTTTCTTCTGTTGGGATTTCCTATATCAGTGAGAAACCAGCTGATCCTCTGGAGCCTGGAAGTATTCATCCTGTTCCTTAGATAAAAGATACCATGGCCAGAGGAAGCAAAATTGCTGAAGTGCCATACCTGGAGTGCTGTACTTCTTCAAAAGAAGCAGAATAAAATTTTTCAGACGTGGAGATGATGGTCTCTCAGTTCTGTGCTTATCCATGAAAATCCCAAGGCAAATTTCACAGACATTGGGAAATCCTGTCATGAAGAAGCAGTTCTAAGATTTAACCCTCAAAGCTGTGTTTTTATCCAAAAGAAATCTTCACTGTCTGACAAATGTTGGACCTAGAAGGACAGTTTCCTTGACTTGCTGATAGAAAAAAACCAGGAACTGAAATGGTCAGTTAAACTGATGAAAATTAATAAAAGTCAGAATGGCAGCCTGAAGTCTGGCTACAACAGCTTAAAAGGCACTGGTATCACAGTTTTATTAGACTTTAATTTATACTTCATTAGAAATACAAAATGACTGAAAATTAATGTGTTCCCATTACCTTTAGTGCTGTCAATTCACATATATCAAACCATTTATTAAAGGCTATCAATGTACCTATTTAACAAAGTAAATCCTGTGTACTGCAAAACATGAAGGAAAGTGTGATGGCTCATTTCACTTCAGGCTTCACTTCAGACTCCAGGCACGTCATTTATTACTCTGTCATTGCAAGTTTAGGCTTTTCACTCAAGTAATGCAAAATCAGAGCTGTTTTGTGCAGCTCTGGTGAACTGTAAACCTGAAAATACGTAACGTTCTCATTATGGCTTATACATTTTGACTGTCTTAACTTCAACACGCCTTTCTAAATACACACACACATGTATGTTTACACAGAGCTAAATTCTGCAATACGGTACATCCTGCTTTCTGTGCCTGAGGTGAAGAAAACACTTTTAACTCAAAAAAGTTTCTTTGCACTGGAAGTTCAACCATCTCTCCATCAGGGCCTTGAGAGTGAGGTCAGACGCAGAGCAACTGCTGAATATTATTGGGAAAGTAAGAGGTGCAACAGACAGCAAGAATTTTGACAGAAATATTAGGGCTTGGTGTTGTTTTGGGTTTTTTTCTTTTTTAAAGAACTTGGTAATAAAGGAGCAGATTCTAAGCATCATAAGTGACACAGCAGACAGTAGAGTTTTAATCAAGCAATCCATACATCTGATTTTCTTCTAAAAATTTTGTCTGTCTTGGATCCCTTCCCATATATGTGCTAATTATACTCTTGAAAGTTTAAGTAGCTACAAAGTTGTGCCAATTTGTTCACTATTTAAAATAACAAAAGGGCTTCATCTCCAAGAAGAAAGTCTGTGCAAAAGAAAATTCAGCAAGCAGGGGAAGGAAATTCCAAGTATACATAAAATCCTATGAAAAATAAGTTCATTAAAGAGGGGCAGACGCGCAACTGAAAGCAACCTGAGTGGGATATTCAGAACATCTACTAGAGCACCAGCTGCAGTGGGTTGGATGCTCTACACTGGTGAATTCCATTTGAGGGAGACATATTAGCTAAGCAGATTATTAGATCGGTTTCTGAACGTGGTTACAGAGGAACATACACAGTGCTCCAGCAAAGGGCATCGTCAGGCATGTAAATGCCAGCTCTGCCCATGGAAAGCCAAAAGGAATGGAATAAATGGGATTAAGAAGGTATTTGCCGCAGAACAAAGACAAGGACCTGTGAAACACTAACACACCAAAATGCTCAAGAGGAAAACTTTTATTGCTTTGGACTGAGTCAATGAAAAAATAGTAAACAGTGGTTACAAATGTGTTAATCTGCTGATTGAGATGCTGAGATTTAGCATAGATCACTTGCGCCGGTGACATTGTTCCTTTATTGCTCTTTCCCCACACACCCTCCACACATTGAGAGGAGCAACGTGTTGAAGGGCACATAGAGCAGAGGCCGGTCCCCAGCAGGCTGCGGAGATGACACGTGCTGCTGCAGCTCCCTTCGCGGCCATGCTCTGAGGCTGTTTCCCTTGGAGAACATGTCACGACGGGAGAAGGACGCAAAGCTGGCTGTGGGAAGTACGTGTTTGTATCTCACTTCTGTATAGTAATTTTTTCTGAGGTCTGTTAACATGGATTTGGGCTCTACTTTCGGCATCAGTCTCTGCAGTGCAAAAAAAAAATAATTTAACTGGTCTGTGGCTCTTCCTCCCCTCCTCCTTTGGAAAATAAGAACTGCTATCCTCATCTGTCTTTACAGAAGCCTATGAAGAACTAAGGACAAAAAGTGTGAATTGGCATCACACTGGGACTTATAAAATATAACTACTCTAGTTTTCCCGACTTTCTGGCAGGGACAATCAGCCCTGGTGCCACTTTAAGCATCTTGAGAAAGCCCTCTTTCAGGAGGGGAACCACTGAGTAACAGAAGGTCACCAAAATATCTCCAATACTTACCTCTATTGCAGGGTTCCACCTTGTCCTGACTGCTGTAACAGTGCCTTGGAGAAGGTGGCACTCAGAAGTCAGCAAGAAAGAGGCTTGGAAGAGACCAGCCTGGACCAGAGCCTGCTCTACACAGCTGGGAGCCAGTGCTGCAGCCCAGACCAGCTCAGCCAGGCCAGAAACTCCAGGGCTGGGGTCATTGTATTGCAAAGGAGCCATTGTAGCGAAATCAATAGGGACGTTTTAAAACACCCCTACATGACAATTCCAGTGTCAGAACAGAGCAAGTCAAAGAAGGTTGTTCCTCATAGCAGGTTAAACTCCTGAGGGTGGAGATAATCTCTCAGCAGGAAGGGAGGAAAGTGCTGCGCCTGCCTGGGCCAAGATGCTTTCACACTCCCCATTGCCAGCTTTAGGCTACAGAGCCGGCCATTATCAGAATCATTGTCATGATTATCCTAAAATCTGCTGCCTGACATTCAGGCATCTATCAGGAAAAGACCCAAGGCCCTATTAGTGCAGGCAATAAGCCCCCAGGAGGAGGGAAGGAAACTCATTCCTAGAGAAATTAACGTTCCTGCTGGCTACATTCCTATCAGCTTTGTTAATTCTGAAGTGACATTCATTGGTAAATCTGATTTTACCATCCTCTCCCATCAATCAGCAGGACAAGTCTCCTAACAGGTTTTTTTTATTGTCACGCACAATAATTTGTCTCACAGACACACAATCTACTGGCCCTGGGGGAAGCTGAGCATCAAGCCTCCGTTTCTATGTGAAAACCATGTGCCCACCACCATCAATGTGTCCCGGCTGTCTGCGATATCTGCTTTCCTGCTCTCAAGCAGCAGTTCAGGAAGTCAGCATTTTCCTATTAAACATATTAATCGATTGTGAAAGAATGCCACTCCCTCCCCAAGTGATGTTTCCAAAGAACACGATGTTTAAATATTAGAAAAATCCTTTACCTGGAGATGCTTCCATTGCAAATGCCCATTAGAGATTTGAAAACAGTGGCCAAAAAAGCCTGTGTGTTTTCCTGATACAAACGAAGGTGTTAGAAAAATCGTGAGTTTTCATCCCACACCTCAGCAAGTCAAGTCCCGCTGAGATTCTAATTCCTCAAGCCGATTCAGGAATATTTTGCCCTGTTTTAGATGGCTGGTCACAAAAGACAGTATCTGACAGGTTCTCATTTGCAATTATAAGTCAATTGAATATTTTACTAGCAACTGCATAAAATACAAAATGAAGTAACGAATTGACTGCACACATGTGCTATTTCTTTTGGGAAATTAAATATTTGATTGTGATAGAATCTTTAAAGAGCCGGGTATAAAAACCCCAATAAACTTCTTGATATATTTCTATCTAAGTGAATGGAAACAGATGAAAGCCTGCAATGGTCTAATAGCTGTTTAGGGAAAAAAAAAGGAACATCTTAATTTGTTGCAGATTTATATAAAATAATCCAACCTCGTGAATCTGTGTGTGAAGAGCACAGTCTTTAAGGTGATGAATAGTACTAAAAGACCTCCTTACCACTCTGAAGGTAGTTAACTGAGCTGACTGCCTGGAGCATTGACACCTTTAAATGTCATGTTTATCAAGGGAAAGATGGGCTGAATTTGTAAAATATTTGTCCTCCTTCTGGGGCCATACACTAACCCACTAAACCGTGTAATTGCTTAATTTTCTTCTTCTCCACACCCTGCAAGTGACGACGAGCAGCGAAGAGAAAAGAGAGCCTGATGCTGAAGGAAAGTAAGTTTTAACTGTCCGCTGGCAGGCGGGGCGATGGTCAGGGGGCTGCTGCGTGCCTCCCTCCCATGGGAATGGTTCTAATAGCGGGTTAAAAGCTCTTTCTCACAGCCCTCCGGGGACTGCCATGTGTACAGCAGCACATAATGCCGCTGAGTGCCGCTGGCTGAGGCAGGGATCTGCCCAAAAGCAAGAAGAGATGGGCAAATGGTCATGTGGGACTGTACAGGCAGAAGGGTTGAGCAGAGGCAGAGCTGTTGGCCTGTGCCCATCAATGGCCCGTGCCCATCCATGGCCCGTGCCCATCCATGGCCTGTGCCCATCAATGGCCTGTGCCCATCCATGGCCTGTCCCCATCAGTGGCCCGTGCCCATCAATGGCCTGTGCCCACCAATGGCTGTGCCCATCAATGGCTGTGCCCATCAATGGCCCGTGCCCATCAATGGCCTATGCCCATCAATGGTCTGTGCCCATCAATGGCTGTGCCCATCAATGGCCCGTGCCCATCAATGGCCTATGCCCATCAATGGTCTGTGCCCATCAATGGTCTGTGCCCATCAATGGCTGTGCCCATCAATGGCCCGTGCCCATCAATGGCCTATGCCCATCAATGGCTGTGCCCATCAATGGCTGTGCCCATCAATGGCTGTGCCCATCAATGGCCCGTACTCATCAATGGCCCGTGCCCATCAATGGCCTGTGCCCATCAAGAGCCCACCGCAGTGCCCGGGCTCTCACAGGGCCACCACGTAACCAAGCTGCAGCCAAGGCACCTCCGATTAAACCACAGCAGGTTAAACTTCTGGTGAGTTTCTAATGACGGTAAAAACTCCCCTTTGGCCTTGGGTGCTATAACTATTTATGAGGTTGACCTTTAATTACTCTCTCATGTAGAAGTCTTTGATAATATGTCTTTGAAAGCTTGACAAATACGGACCTACACAGCACAGATCAATACCAATATAGTAACATAGTAGAGCAGCTTCCACAAAAGCAGATGCTAAAAGGTATTACCAGCAAAGCTGCTTCAAAGGACTTAGCACTTCAGCTGGGCACCGTCGGCTCTTTCCCTTTACAGAAGGGTTTAGGGAATGTAAAAAACAAATGTGCAAGGGATGCCAAATATTAACTTGACATAAAGACTGGGAAGGGTATGAACCGTCATCCCACTGGGCCCAAGGGAACCGCAGCTGTCAGCAGCAGTAGGACAAGGGTGACTGCCATCTGCCGTTTCCTTAAAGTTTTCTGCTCATTCTCAGTTCAGGGCTGGGAAAAAATTGATAGTGTTGAGTATCTAGTTTGAATGTCACAGCATTTCTTAAAAAGCAGCTCCTTAGCAAATCCATTATCTTTCACAACATGAACGCCATCCAAAGTAGTGATGAAACTGAGAGTGGATAGTTATTAATGCTATATTCAGTTTACTTGAATATTCAGTATTGCTCGACTTCCCAAGTTTTAACAGACAGTATACGCATGCATGAGCATACCTGTATGTACACAAATGTACATATATATGTGTGTATATGTACACACAAATAAAATCGAAAAGTCAGTAACATTCTGTTAAGCATGCTAAATACACTTGGAAAATATCTACACCTTGTAGAGGAGGGGGTTATAAGTACAACCATAGTTACATAAAACAGAACCTCATAATCCAGAATACTTCATTGTGATTTTAACCCACCTAGTGTAACTTAGTATTATCATACAAGTTTAATACTTTGTGTCATAAGTATTACAGAAATAGGTGGGGGTTCTTCTATGACAGTGATTAAAAGCACAGAATATGCATCATCTTTGACCATCATTATACATTATAGGGAACTTGCCAGTGTTCTAACCTAATGAAATTTTGCTGCTGGGAGGATGATTCCCAAAGACGTAGATTGGAGAAAATGCAAAGATAAAATTTTAAAGATTTTACAATAGTTTTTATTTCTTCATCACTGCTAGAAAAATAATTGATCCATCTACCAGAAAGATATAGTTAAAGAAAAGCATCACAGACCAAAAAGCTGCACAGATTTTGGGGGAGGTTTTTAATGCTAAGAGTCACTTTAGTTTTCCTTCTCTTCTTAATTTCTGCAAAATTAAATTGTTTTCTCTTATTCAGAAGAGCAACTGTTCTCCTTTAGCCCTCTCAAAGAACTTTTTTTTGTCATAACAACAACCTGGCCAAAACAGCTCCCAGGAGACAAAATCAATGAAAGCCATAAAAGAAGAATGTTTTTGTCATGCCAGGCCCTATTGCTCATGTCTTACACTTACAAAACCATCAGCAACTAAACTGGCATAGACAGACCATCTGAATAGGTCTGGCCAGTCACTCAGTTTTCACCAGTTGAAAAAATCCAACAAACAGAAACAAACTATGTTAACACTGTGACAACAGTGTCACATCAGCATGGAAACAGAAAAAGGAACTTAAAAGCCCTAAATTCAGGGACTTTCCCCACGAGGAGCTAAGATCAGACTGGTTTTCTCTGAGGTTGCCTCCCTGCCTGCAGATCTGGCATCTGAACTCTCTCTTTGGTGGAAAGAAACCCAAAAAACTGCTCTACCTGAAAGGCTCCCTCTCCATCCTTCATTCTTCAAATCTCTGAAACATAAGGCTGAGGACACCCTTGGGAAGGGGCCTAGGGGCGATGAGTAAAGAACCCAGATGCTTGAGCAAATAACCAAATGTCTCTTATCCAGGAATTTTCCATTTTGATGGCATGTTCCTTCATGCTGAATTTTGTTTTGTGTGTGTTACACTAACTGTGTGTGATTTCTCTAGCTCTGAAACTAAGAGGAAGAAGTCCTAGAAGAAGAGGCGTGGGTTAAATAGAAGCCTACTGTGATAAATACAGTGCTAGCCATACAAGGTTTCATACCACTCTTGACTGGAGGTCTACCGAAGTTGAGAGAGAGAAAAACTCATTTTGACTGGTAAACTTCTGAATCAGCCTCAATGCAGCGTGTGGAGCACAGACACCCAGCAGGGGCCTGTCTGGGCCCCGCTGCCTTCAGAGCTGTGGTGTGACACCTTCTTTGGCTGCCAGCAGAAGGAAGGAATCTTTCAAGAAAACAGCTCCAGACATGCCAGAAAAGTAAAATCGTGCCCTCCAGGGGCGGGACTGTCTCTCTCCCAGCACTACACATGGCTTCTGGAAGGGAAAGCCCCAATCCCTCCAGCATCCTTCAGCGCTGCCATCTCCAGCGCTTCCTGCTCCCGTCTTGCCCATCCCCAGTAGCAGCAGGAGCAGGATGCTGCCAGCCCATGTTCCCACTCCCTGCTTACTGAGGGGTACATTGGTGGGAAACAGCCATACATCAGGCTGGGGGGAGGCTCAAGAAAAAGAGCAGATTCCCCTTTGGTTGTTTCATTGGGGTTTTCACATCAATGGGAAAAATAAGTAAAATTGAAAACCAAATCCACTTTTCATTAAAAGAGTTGTTTGAGTCTGTTGGTGAAACTGATACTACAGAAATACACATTCCTGTGTGCTGGCTTCCTGCTCCATAATGGCTCTTGCATTAGGGGCAGGGGGGCTGCAGTTGTCCATTTACTTTGGTAAAGATTGCTATTGAATGAAACCTTTAATGGGGTGTTTATGCTCCCGCTCAGCTAAGAGCTCCAAGCTTGTGGCAGAGTAGTCTTTCCCTCCACCTTGACAGCTATTAGAGAATCAATACAGGTAATCCCTCAGCTGGCCGTCAGCACCGCTGCTGTGGGCCTGCCCCGGCCACTGCAGTGGGGTCACTTGTGGGAAAGCGAAACTTCTCTGGGGAGTGACTTCTCACAACACCCCCACCACCACTGCACTGACCCTCTGCAGCTCCAGAGGGAATGCCACTGACCCCACTTAGATTAAGCTAGAGGATGGACTTACCCTTATTCTCTAGGAACTTTGGGCCTCACAGCTTGATTTCACTTCAGGGATTATCTGTGAATTGCACTTTTTGGCCAGTATAACCCAAGTAATCATCTCTTTCCCCTTCCTGCATCCCCAGCGGATGTTTTCCCTGCTCCTGCATTTCTGTTCGTGACTAAGTTATCTCCTACTGGCTCTGCTCAAGTCCCTGCAGTCAAAGTGGGAGGACTGCACTTTCTCACTGCCCCTTTGCAGACTGGTAACCCTGCAGTTTGCAGGACTGTGTGGCATTCTCACACTAAGGCATTCAAACGTGCTTTCTACACTACTGAATTGCTGGGCCAGCCAGAGCTTAGTCCTGTGACAAAGATTAGTCCTGTGAGTTTAAGTCTGGTTTGCCACTGCTGCAGTGGAGATAAGCTGGGGTTTCAGGACAGCCCCTACAGCAAGAGCTGCTGCAGAGTGGCTGGCTGGGGATGGAGATGGAAGAGAGTTGCCCAACTTCCACTGTAGCAGAGGCAGAGGCGCTGCTGCTCTCCTCTGGTGCTGCTGCACAGCACCGGTTGTCAACACCCAACCCCAGGAACCCAACACCCAACCCCAGGAACCTTAGAGGGGACTGGACTGGCTTTTCAGAAAAAGCATTCACTGGTGGAGATGAAGCCTCCCTAAAGCTTGAGTCAAACACCATAAAAACACAGACTGAAAGTCTGGACGTGTTTCACCTAAGGTTAAAAAAGAACGAAAGAAGAGAACAAAGAGCCTCACACCCCTCATGTGCCCAAGGCCCTGCACTAAGTGCGTTAAGGAGACACAGAAGGCAGAATGTGCAAGGGCACATGCATCAGGAGAGAAAGGGAAATGAAGGTGATGGTGACTGTGTCTGTAAGGGTGAAACAAACACCAGCACTTGCTGTGAAGGCCTGTAGGAGACTGGGGACCCAAGGAATGGCTTTCTTAAGAAGCAGACAGCCAGTCAGGGCTCCTCTGGTGAATGATCTCTCTTGTTTAATGGACGGTTTGGCACTGACCACCAATTGTTTGTGGCATTATCTTCAATTCACTAAGCTCCTTGCTGCTTTTCACCTTCCCTCAGTGGTTAACCACCTCCCTGTTCTCCAGGGTGAGCAGCACGAGGGGCTGGGCCAGAAGGGCCTGGGGACCAGGTGTTTGAAAAACAGGGATATGCAGGAGATGCTAGAGGCAGCAGATGTCGGTGGGCAGGCCTTTTGTTCTCTCACACTTGCAAGCCTGAGCTTTTGGGGCCATCTTTTTTGTCTCCCCATTGTCATTCACCCAGGAGGAGCATTTCAGGAGTTAGCCTCACACAGTCTCTGTCTCTGCACCCCTCTGCTCCAACAAAACAGTAGATTGCCCTCATAGTCTGGTTTCTATTTAGGTCACTTTCTATTAACATTTAAAAAGCTCTGACAAGAGTTAATGCAGACCACTTCAAATCAGCTAGTGTCTTACAGGACTGGTTAGTCCCAGGGACTTGTCCCGCCGCTCCCCTTGGCAGGACCATTTTTAATCCTAGTTAAGGGAAAGAAGAGCCAGGGTTCACACACATCCTTTGCCTTAGTGAATGCAGTGACAATGTGACCCCAGGCAGGGACATCACCCCACAGCCAGTTTAAACCAAATGGAATGAGAAACACGGGTACCTATCGCACATAGTGTATTACTGTACTTACGGTCATGGAAAATAACACTTCTGTCCTCTATTTGAAGATGCCAAGAAATGGAAGAATTGGATTTAGTGCAGCGTGCAAAGCCACAGCCCAGTCCCCTGAGAACTGCAGGGAAGTCCTGCTTTCTGCTGCCTCAGCTCAGAAATGGCTGCAGGAGCACGGAGCACCACGGTGCCTGCTCAGGGGGGACCTGGCACCCAAACCTGCCCAGCACTAGGACTGAGCCTTTACACTTGGTCTCCTTTCTGCTGAACTTGCAGTGCGCCTCCTTCGTGCACGTCCTTCTGTGCCATGCAGTCATTCGGGGAAGCTCCCAGATAAAAAGGTGCAGCATGCACACATGTTCCCTCCCGCTCCCCCCCTCTTAGCTGTGTGTATAAATACCCAAAACCCACTGCTGGCTGAGCTGCCTGGAGCTGCACATTCTCTCAGCTGCTGAGAGCACAGCCACAAAAGGTGCAAGTAAATGTGCAAATCCTTGAGGAGGAAAATCTCAGCTCGCTGGACACACAGAGTACAGGTACACCACAGGAGCATTCCCTAACCTCTCCTTACCCCTATCTGGCAAGAACAGCAATCTGTTTTCTCTGACAATCAGTGCATTTTCCTTTCAGGAAACTAAGATCTGCCGTGATCTATCAGGAGGCTCAGCTTGACCTCCCTCCTCCTGATCCATTTCTCCCCACCCTGCTGTGAAGTGTGCAGAGCCAAGTGCCATCCTCACTGTCCCCAGCCCCAGCACAGCTGGGGCTCGCTATTCAAAGGGGAGAGGATGACTCTAGAGGGTAGTTAAATGCTACAAGGTAGTTTAATTCCTTCTTTTAGTGCTCGATCTGGATCCATCATCTTGCTTGCAAGTGGGAATGAACTCAATCCAGAACTGAATGGCCTCAGCTTTCATGAACTGTTGGGGCACTTAAGACCCAATCCATCAAGACTCTGGGTGCCTTTGACTTCCAGTGCAGTCAGCTGCTGCCCAGCAGGACAAGGACCAGAATTCCCAATAAGGACAGTTTGTAATGGCTTACAAATGACACAGAAAACACCCTTCATCCATTGCTAATACCTCAAATACACAACTCTGTGCATCTGGCAGAAAACAAGCCACAGCCCATGAGTACACACTGTAGGCTCCAAAAATTTATTTTTGTTCTTTGGGTGAATGTAATTATAATAATATTAATAATAATAGGAAAGATGGGTGCTAATGTCTTTACAGACAACTCGATGGGTGAGGGTCTTTAGGACAAATGGGTGTATATGTCTTTGAGATGGGTCTTAATGCCTCTACCAACCTCAAGCTGCAAGTTTGTTACAGAACGCGGTTTGACTACAGCTTGAACTCCTGAACTTTATGGTTACAGAAAAATGGGTCCGTGCAAAGTCTGTTGCAGAACCTAGACAGTTTTAACTTCTGAACTTTGAGGGGAAAATGACACATCCAAGGCAGTTCGGGAAGGCTGTACCTCAGCCAATGGGGAAAGGAAGAGGGCGACATGCAGCCGGGAGTTTAGGATAAAAGGAGGCCACGTCCTCCAAAACCCCAGTGGACTCTCCCTCCTCCCTTTATTCGAATACAGTCGCAGGACTCCTCTGTCTCATTTATGGACACTGCCTTTCACAGCATGGTTTTCCACACAATAATCAGCATCAAAATTTACATATACAGTTTTAATGTGCAAGACAGCCAGTACCTTCAATCAGAAGTACAAGTATAACCCTCCACATTCTCTTTTACAGGCAACACATCAAATACTGTAGAAAGGTGCAAACATTTTAGCACAAGACATTCGAGGTTTCTTCAAGAAGAAGAAAATGCACACAAGAGCATTACAGAGGCACCATTTAAATAAACAACCTTCATTCAGAACAGAAAAGGTTACCTGCATGGGAAGCTAACAGGGCATTTCACAGTACTTCAAAGCCATTCCTAGTCATAACTTTTTTTCATTAGTAAGTAGTTTACTTCACCAAATCCTGATTTTTTTAAGAGACCAAACTAACAAAGCCCTCACACACATAATTCTTGTTTCTGTTGGCCAGGATTTTGTATGCTTGGGGAAAAGGATCTCCTAACAGCAGGCAGCTGGAAGAAAGGTTCAGTTCCCCTGAAGCACCTGTTCTTCAGCATGGTTTGTACACACAAGTACTGTGATAATTTTCTGCTCACGAGTGAATTTTACCTATTTAAGGGTCAGGGATTCAGCCTTCAATATGTACAAAATTTAGCCTGCTGTATTATAGTAATATTTGGTATTAAAATAAGCAAAAAACAATGATCAGAACACGATTTTCATTCTACCCTAAAACCTACATGTATAAATGCACAATACAAATGGACTTGCTTATTTCAGATACTGCCTAGTGCTGGGCCTCAATATTTTGTTTACCAGCAAGTGATTCAATAAATAAGTCAAAAATATTTTTACCATGGAGACGATGAGAATAGAGCAACTTAAAACACAAAAAAAATATAAAAATTAGTGCAAATCAATATGTTTAAGGATATAGTATTTGCACGATATAATTAAATGTACAAGTAACATTTTTTTCTATTTCTATGCTGTATTTAAAGAGACTGTTAAAACTGGCACAAAATAAAAACTTTTCTTTCTTATATTTTATGTGCAAAATTCTTGTTAATCCTCGCTGCTTTAGGATACTTCAAAGAGAATTTTATCATCCCAGCAACATCGAACTACCTGTGTTCATCAACTAGCTCCAGAAAGGACTTCCATTATTCCTCCAGGATGCCACACACAGTCCCACTGACCCAGTGAGCCCTCTCATATGCGCAGCCTCCTGCCAGTCGTGGTGGTCACTCAGCGATAATAAAAACTTCTATACCAATTACAGCACTCCCTGTACTCAGCAGTCCTTCAGCACAGGATTGTTGATAAGGCTCCTAGTTGAGATTTCACACTGATATGGAATGCCACTTTCTTAAGAATCCTTAACAATTTTGAAAGCACATAAACCTGCATAAATCACTCCTGACTATGGCCAGTGAGACATGGAGGATTACACCTTCCAGACCTCCCGTGGAAGCAAAGCCTTTCCTGCAGCCTGGGGAGAGAATTTCACATGCAGAGTTTTAGGTGCTGAGGAGTCCTGATATCACCTATTGGATACTTTAAATCTTATATTTTGAGCAAAGGCAGGGAGCGCCACTGTAACAGTCATCCAACATAAAGCCAGGAGGAAGCAGAGGAACCCACCCTTCACATTGGGGCTCACTGCAAAGACTCACCTGGCCAGGACCAGACAGGTTCAGTGAAATTCATAAAGAAGAGCCCATTGCTGGGACTGTGCCTGCTCCTGGCCTGAGTCCACAATGAAACACCTCTTTGAGGCCACTTGACTGCTCATTATCCACCCAAGAGCTCACTAATGCTTAGGATTATTACTATGTTTGGTCCTCCAAACTCTTGAGAGGACAGAGCCAACCTCCACTATCTCTCCTGTCTGGGACATCAGGCCTGCATCTCTCTTACCACACCCCACTTATCTCCCTCTGGGCTAACCAGCATCCAGCACCCTCTGGAAGAACTGGTCTCACAGTCCTGGAGCTCTCAGTGTCCCAGCAGCTGAATGAAGGATTTCAAGTACCTCTCTGTTGGTCCAGCAGTCCATATCTCTGAGGAAGTTCACATTTAAATAGAACATCATTAAAAGACAGGTTAACGGTAAGTAGACCATATACCCGTGGTCATGTATCCAAACAACACGAACAGGTTAAACCAGCTTTGAGAAATGCACCTGATAAAAACATCCCTTGCACAAGCTTTGATACAGACTGCACCAGGCAGGGCACAGACATGGTGCATTAGAGACACAGAAACACTTCTCACAGTGGTATTTGTGCACAAAGCGGTTTTGGGAGGTAGAATTCCCTCTTGCCTTTAGAGATTAGGGTATGGGAGGAGAGGGAGAGTGGCATTGGGGTGTACCCTGTCCCCCACGCTCAGTCATATGCCCTGGGTCCAGAGACCAGACCTACCCCAAGAGCCAGTGCAGGCGTCACTCCTGCGCTGTGCACACGCACAAACAGATACACACATGAGCCGGTCCAGGACACCTCCGCAGGGCTCCTGGCTAATGAGCAGCATGGATCTTCATGTGGAAGTTGTAATCCTCCTGCTCGGGGAAGTGCTGGCCGCACACGGAGCACGTGCAGCCCTTGTCCTTGCCGTGCGTGCGCCGCACGTGGCTGTCGTGGGCCGCGTGCGAGGCGAAGGCTTTGCCGCAGTGCTTGCACTTGAAGGGCTTCTCCCCCGAGTGCTGGCGGATGTGGGTGCGCAGGATGCTGGATGCTGTGAACGCCTGGAAGGGCAGGGATCATCGGAAAGGAGATGGAGTTGCGAGTAATTTGCTTTCACACGTGTCATCCCCGCCCTTCAGCTAACCCAGACCCCATCAGAAGCACGTTACCCTGAAAATTAAGTCCTGAAATAGCTCACGTCCTCAGGTGACTGGAAAAAAGAATGAAAACTCCCAGCAACGAGGAACCAGAAGGCAACAGCTATTGCTATATGGATGAGTCCATGGAGATAGATGAAGCTCAGAGAAAGATTTCTGACCAAAGACACCAGTAAATATCTTCTACATGTCAGAGGTAAGAAGTCAATACTGCCCTAATTAGCTTTGCCACTCCTTTATGTTTGGGAAACATAATGCAGGCTTTCCTTTCAGTTTTTATTTTCAAAGTTAAACCCTTTGACTGTCTTGGGATTCAGCTGCTAAAATTCATCCATGCGGTCCACGTACATCTTTTACAAGCTCATTTTCCCTGCTCCATCATACTCTGCTCTTTCTGCAGGCACACTTTCCAGCCTGTTCCCCCGCCACTAACACACACACTTGAGTAGCAAAGTCGTAAAGACTTCTCCTCCATTTGAGGATAAAACCCTCTGATCAAAATTTGAACAGGAATGTTGTGAAGTTGCCCATGTTTTTCCCATTTCTTCTTATCCAGAGAGAGACAATTTCAGGCCCTTCGCTATTTGCAGACCACACAAAATAAATACTCTCCAGTAAGTTTTCACAGCAAACAGCAATACATCTCAGATGCCTTTTCACTAGGAACCTTAGAGCACAAAAAGATCACAGGCTCCTATAGATAAGTCCTTGGAGGTGTGTATCAAGGGCCAAATTATGTTTTAGGGAGAGAATGGTGATGCTGACCCAACACTGTTCCTTTAATCTCACAATGTTGCTGAAATATGTTGCTTTGTTCCAGCAAAGGAGCTGGAAAAGCAAAACCACTGTTAAGAGGTAGAAGAGGAAAAGAAGAGTCACAATTGCATAGGAGGAGCAGGTAAGGATTCATTAAAACAGACCCTGGTTTTCCAGCCTCAGAAAGGATGGCTATGTCCCTGGATAGCTGCATCCTGCAGTCTGAGGACTAATAGTTTAACCTGATCCAATTCACAACAGTCCAACCAGAACAGGCTGAGGGCTGGTCAAGTGTCCCTAGAGATCTCTTTACAGAGCGACCTATAAAGCTCTGCCACCTCCTTTTGTGACCAGAAGACTAAGGATGATACTTCATCCTAAACTCTGCCTACAAGTGTGTTCAGGATCATGGGGAGACAAAAAAATATAAAAGCCAAAAGGAGCTTCCTCAAAGGTTCTTTACAGCAGGACACTTCAGCTTTGTGTTAGTCCAACCAGCCATAAATAAACTTCTCTCTCTACAAAGTCAGGAGCAGGTTACCACTGCTGATGGGGCTTCTGCATTGCACGGACACTCCATGGCACCTGGAGCCCTACCAACACTCATCCAGCAGCAGCCTGTGCATCCACATGCTGTCTGCTGGGAGAGCTGTCAGCAATTCCACAGGGAGAGCTCACCTGAACCATCCCTGCTGTGATGGGCAGTGACAGCAGAGCACATCTCTGATCAGGGCTGCATGGTTCCATTTGTGTTCTTTTTAAGTGAAACCTCCATGCCCAGCTGCCTGTCAGCAGCCTCAATATTTCAAGGTAAGCCTGCACAAATTTATATTGTGCAGGTTCAGTTTATAGAGCAGATCTGCTTACTGCAATCCAGAAGCAGTGTCACTAACACCAAAAATTACCTATCTGATGAAACAGTGGAATACTGGATCTAGCTGCATGCCTTGGATGGTATTTGAAATGCTCTCAAGCTTCCCTAGACCTTATTTCTGCAGCAGATCACTGAGCTGGGACGAACCACAAATTCCATGTCAGACGGAGACCAGACCCTGTTTCTTCAGTCTCATCCAGCCCTGTCACTTCACCTCACACAACTGCCCAGAACAGACACCCACTGATCTGGTTACCACTTCAATTCAAAGCATTTCCTTGAAAGAAAACAGAGAAGAAGCGAAGCACAGGATGGGGCAGGGCTTTGCCTTACCTTGTTGCAATAGACACATTTGTAGGGGCGCTCCCCAGAGTGAACCCTCATGTGCTTGTTCAGGCTGGAGGACTGAGAAAAGCTCTTCCCACACACAGAGCACTAGGGGAAAAAAAAAAGGAATAAAGTTAAAAGAAAGCATGTAACAGCACAGTTAAAAAGAAAGATTAAGTGTATGGATGATGTGCACATTTCTTACGTATATCTATATATACACATATTTATGTATTCATGTCTAAACACAATAGTAATTTTAAGCTGCAACAATTTGAAATGCCTGGAAGTTTAGTCTCGTTTTAAGAACAGATTTACATGTATATGTATGTGCATATATATATATATATACACATATCTTTATATACAAAAATCGTGCAATATTTCAAATAATTTGTGTTCAAATTGTTTTAATAAAAATTGTTTTCTTCAGGACAATATTGATCTTCAGCAATAAAAACATGAAAAATTTTGTAAAATCACTTAATAAAAAAATAAAAATCAAGCTCCAGGGTTTTTTCCCTAAAAGACAAACTTCCTAAATAAAATAATCTTCAATAGACCAAGGTAGGGGAAAATGAAAAAGAAAGAGAAAGGGATTACATGGTATTTAATACCTCATATTTAATAGAATATTTTTGATCTGTTACTAATTCCAAGCAGATATTCTGACATTGTAAGAAAGACATTTTAGTTATAAAACACTTTTCTGAAAAAAATCACACGGTAGGATGATCTATAAAACACGTATTTGGAGAATTTTGAGGACTGATTTAACTGTGCCAGCTCAGGCAGTAGAACTTGCCCTTCCCCAAGCTTTTAGAGAAAATCCGATTTTCCATTCCCAGTGCTGCTAGAGAAAACTGGTGCTAGAAGCAAGGTGTTTGGTGGAGGTGAGTTAAGTACCTCAAAGACTTGCTTTCATCAACTGAAAGTCTGCTTCACATTGAATGCAAAACTTTCAAGCCCTGTTTGTTTCAACAGGCGCAGATACAGCTGTGGTTGGTTCTCAGACCAAGGAGTGGGGTGCGGGAAACAGACATGAGACTTCTCTCTCCTGATCCTGGACAAGCCAAGCACCTCTGAACACAAGTTAACCCCCCACCCTGTGTAAGAAAAGGAGCAACACTCATATGTAAACATCCAAAAAGCCCAGGAGAAATTTTGTTTCTTTTTAAACTCTCAGTGAGACTGTGGGGTTTATTTTCCTAATCTAAATCCATTAAATTTCTTCAACCAAGCTTTGCTGCACATGACAAGCTCTTCCTATACAGGCAGAGCAGTCCTACCAGGAAACTGCCAGGGAAACTGCAGGAGGAGGAACATTATCATGGACCAAAAAAAAGACTTATTAAGTCCCCCCCTAGAAGAGCCAGTGACTGAGGAGAGACCCGGGAGCAGGCTCACCTTGTGAGGTCTGTGCTTTTCGTGAACGTGGAGAATATGGATCCTCAGCCTGTCTCTTTTTTCAAAGGATCGGTCACAAAGGTGACAAGGAAATTTGCGGTCCCCCTGGTCCACGCAGCGGGTGTACTTGAGGTGTTTGTCTCGGTAGTACTTGTAGGCAAAAACTTTGCCGCAGCGCTCGCACTTGAAGCTCTCCCCGGCTTCTGTAGCAGAAGGGAAAGTGCCACCTCTCTGTTACACCACGACAAAAGGGATTCAGTTCAAATCTGCGTCCTTGGCAGAGCTGGGACCCCTGTGGGGAATTTTAAGTCTCCAAGAGGGCAACAACTGTAAACGGATGCTGGCAATATCATTAACAAAATACGTGCCGTGTCTCCTAAACGCTCGCAGTGCTCCCCTTGCCTTTTTAACGGAGAGGAACAAACTAGAGCCCACAGTCTGCTAAAATTATTCGGTTTAGCTACTGACTTCAGCGAAAACAGGATTTCATCCTTGTATCTCCATAAATAGCAAGAAAACATGTGAAAAAACTACTCAAGAGTCTCATATAAAAACTTCTGCCCATATGGAACCATGGCAAGATATTTCTTATCAAGAATTGTCCGTAAATTTTACCTACTATCCCAAAAAGAAAAATAATTTTGCACACCTTTTCTATCGTTTTCAAATAACTATCGAACAAAATAACATGTTTATTTGGATTTTTTTTTTTTTTGCATTTCAATTCATTTTTAACTGCTGAATTTAGGAAAATCATTGGAAAATTTTCAGACGTTTACACATCTTTTTCTGTCTTTTATTAAAGTGGCTTTAGCTTAAGCCTTAAGATGAACAATTTAGCATCTGTCTGAATTAGACACTTCAATACAACAGGTACAAAATTTTCCATGCCAAATTTTCATGCCAATTTGATTCTCTCCCTTTCTGTTGCACCCAGCCGATCCATCCCTTCCCTGCTCCAGCTCTTCCCGTATCGGCACAAATCTCTTTTCTCCATACATAAGTTTTGCTTATAAGAACATCATACTTTCTGTACATCACAAGTAGAAGCACCCTTCCCCTCCCGTCACCCTGGCGTAAGTGCATTTGGCATTTCTATGCAAGCAATATTGGCATTACGGGATCGGAACGACTTCAGCCTGCCTCATTTACTGAGAGCGTTAATTACGCGAAAGTCAGGTGTGCAATCGTAAGATGAAACAGGACCAAAACTGGAATAACTCCGAAAAGCCCGTCTCGTCCCAAGACGGGACCCTGAACAACGGCGCTGCGGAGTCAAGCTCGGGCCAGGACCACCAGATGTTTTACAATCGTCAGACCAAACAACACTTAAAACTCCCCGAGGAACCGCGGACTGGGAGCGGACTGCCGGCGGAAGAAAGGGGAGCCTCTTGCTCCGCGCTGCCGGCAGCCCTCGGTGCAACCCCCGGACTCCCCGGCGCCGAGGGGAAGCTGCTGCTTCGGGGGGCTGGATGCTGCAGGAGGGGGCGGTCGAGGATCGGCTCCCCGGGAGGGAGGACAGACCCGAGGGACCGGGGCTGCGGGGCCACCATCCCCGCAGCAGAACCGGTCACTCACCACCGCCTCATCGCAGGGTCTGGGAAGCCTTTAAAATAAAACAGCTGGAAAAAAGGGATGCCTCTCTTTCTTTACCTCGTGTGAATCTAATCCCGGCCAGGCACACGTCCGTCGGAATAAGGGGCAGTGTCACCCAAGGGGTTGCTGGCAGGCTCACCTTCGGGGTGCTGCGGGGGTTTCTTCCCCTCCGCCATGCCCTTCAAGCTGATGGGGATGCCCAGGAACTGCACGTAGCAATCGCCGTACCACACCAGCAGCTCCTGCTTCGGGAAGATTTCCTTGCAGCTCTCGTAGAAGATTTGCCCCTGGCACTGGATTGCCGTCAAATTCTGCTCCTCGGGGAACCTGGCACAGTTCACCAGGGACATCCAGTTGCCAGCGGCGCCCTTCCCGTCTATGAAGTGGCTCAGGCCGCCGTATTCAAAGATCTGGAGAGCAGAGAAAACAAGATCAGGTTTGACCGACCCTTCCGCACACGTCCCGCTCCCACCAGTCCCACCACCCACGCTGGGCCGAGCCCCTCTTGCAGGCTATGGTAGAGGGGAGGCCGAAAGCCTCGCCCCGGCCCCGCGCTGGGGGTGCGGGGTGAGCCCGACGGTGCCTCGGCTACCTCCCACATCAACGAGTTGTCGTCGTAAGTCTTGATCTCGCTCGTGTTGACCACTTTGCCTTGGAAAGGACCGAAGCGGACTCCTTTCGGGATGGGGTCCGTACAGAAGACTCCGAGCTGCGACACGTCCCCGTAGGCCACCCGCAGCACCGCGAGCCCTGCGGGTGACAGGGGGCTGAGCGCGGCGCGGCGCGGGCGGGCGCGGCGCGGGCTGTCCCGGGCCCTACCTTCGGGTAGCTGCAGCGAGTCCCGGTCGAGCAGCGGGGCGGAGGAGTCCGCTGCGCCTGCAGAAGAGGAATTCCTTCTTCAGCACGGCACCGGCCCTCAGGAGCAGGTCCTACCTCCCCGACAGAGGCCGCAGCCTGAATCACCCCCGGCTTTTTCCAGGTGTGGCCTCGTAACGCAAGAAAATCAGAGGGCAAGAAAGTCCGACGTGCCGCCGGCGATGCCCCTTGAGCCTGGCTGCCTGCATCCCTTGGGGCTGCCCCCGAACCCGCCCGCACACCTGGCTGTGTGGGAGCGCAGAAGCGACCTGCCGCCCGTGTCACCCTGTGCCCCTCTCGCCGCCGTCGAATACCCCCTTACCCGAGCTGGCGGGGGACACCCGGAGCCCCGAGATGGCGTGAAGGTTCCCGGTCGGCTGGCTGCTCCGGAGTGCCCCGTACAGCACCGCATTGAGCTCCTCCTCGGTGAAGTGGTACCTGTAGCTCTGCCCCGCCGCCCCGTCTGCCCCCGGGCTGCGGGCAGCCCTGTGCGGGGGGCTCGGGTAGGGCGGCGAGAGCAACCCCGGGGCCCCCGTCCCGAGGGCCGAGCCCTCACTGGGAGGGAAAGGGGCCGGCAGTCTGGTGTAGACGGGCAAGGGGAGGCTGGGGAAGGGCTCGGGGGGCAGCGGGGGCGGCTGGCTCAGAAAAGCGGGGACCCTGCTGAAGGTGAAGGGAGGCAGAGGCGAGGAGGAGGAAACCAGCCCGCCCAGGGGTTTCAGGGGCTGGAAGAAGTCGGGGGCCGTCTCGAAATACTGGGTGGGAGGGAGGAAAGAGGGGTAGTAGGAGGCGAGGCCGGCGGGGCTAATCCCGAGCGAGTCTCCGCCGTCTCCGGCGACCGACTCGCCGGCCAGGGACAGAGCCATGTCGGGAAGAGATGGGCCGGGAAGGGGAAGGGGGATCTGTCGGGAAGCAGGAGGGCAGACACCTGGGTGCTGCCGCCGCGGGGTCCCGCTGCGGGGCGNACGGCTACTCACGGAGCGGCCGGGCCGCCCCTCCCCACGTCGGGGTAGGGGAGGGGAGGGGGGGGTGGCCCAGCCTCCCGGACCCACCTTCCCTACCGCCGGCTCTGCCCTCCGCCTCTCCCAGCCCCGGCCCGGGGGCCCGGCCGCAGTCTGGTGGGCTCTGCCTCTCCCCAGAGCAGGAGGCCGGGGTGCGGGAGCGCTGCTCCCCTCGGATGACCGCTTGCTGCCGGAGGTGAGGGTTCTGCGGAGCAGGACACAGGGCTCCCACAAAATGTCTTCGGGGGTTGCAGGTGTGTGGTTTGAATATGGAAAGGCAGAAAACACCTCTGAAACTCCACTGACCTGAACACACAAGAGCAGCACACTCTCAGTCCCTGCAGGTTTCACGGGCACTGCTGAGGTGCTTTTACTCTAGCCTGCGGCTTCCTATTAAGTGCTTAGCAGAGCCCTGGGCTCCTGCTGGGGTTTTCATGGCTCCTGATCAGGCCTGTGCCAGCACCTGCCCAGGATGGGACCAGAGGAAGACACCTGGCCCTTGCCTCCTGCAGAGGCGCTGGGTGATCCCCCCGTCTGCGGTTTCATCCCGGGTTTTTATAGGGTTTCTCCTGCCTTCCTTCCAGGTGGCTACATGGCACGATTGCAATGAAAAGGGGACTTGGAAGGGGCTGCAGGATCCTAGGGGCCCAGACGTTCACTTTGCAGAGTGTCATCCCCGCTGGTGCAGGGAGATGGAGAGATCTTCAGCCCAGGACAAAACTCCATACAGCATGTATTACTGCAGAGCTCATTCCAGCCTGGCTGACACTGCACGGGCAGGCATGGAGGGAAGGGACAGGATGGGCTCTGCTGCACTGTAGAGAGCTTGGGGACTTGCACCCATGGCTTTCTCTCGGAGAAAGGCAGCAAAGGCTTCCCGGGGCACAGCATAGCATGAGCCAAACTGCACACAGACACAGCTGGAGTGGGGAACACAGCCAGGCTTAGCTCCTGGAGTTTTAGATGCCATTTCAGTGGTTATATTTGGTGTGCTATAAAAATTAATTAGCATAGCTCCATGTGATCCTCTCTAAAATACTGTTTTCATCCCAAAGAAGGGATGCATTAGGAAGCACTTGAAGCAGCCCCAGACAGAGAAACCTTGGCTCCAGACACAGTCACTGCCTGCACTTGACCAGAGGTGAAGCCACCTGTTCAATCCTGATTTCTTATCTGGCCTGAGTGAAGTGCTCTGAAACAGAGAGTTTGAGAAAGGATCACTGGCTGCCCGGGGGAATGAGGGTGTTCAGCCCACACTCCCTCAGGCACTGCAATTCCTGCTTACCACAAGCTTTGATTTGCAATCTCCCTTTATTTTTTTCACTCAGGACATAAACACTAAGCCAGCAAATACAAGCACACAACCCCACTGGAGAGAGACACAGAGCTGATCCAGGCTCTCTCAGCTCCCAAGAGTCCTTCCATAGCCAGTCCGACACATGTCTGTCCCCAAAGTTGAGCAGAAACATTTCTGTAGTTTGCATTAAATGTATTGGGCTAATTCTCCTACCTACGACCTCATTCTCCATCCCAACCTCTGCAAGACAAAAGTACTGAATATACCAGGGAAGCTAATATGCACAAGTCTGAAGGAGAAGGTAGGAATCCAGCCTTCTAAAACTTGCTTGAGATAGTTCCTTAGCTTAAATGGCCTGATTTTTCAGTTGTCTTTTTGGTTTTAATTTTTTTTTATTTTTAATTTTCTCTGCTTTGTGCCAAACCTCTGTTATTTGTAAAACAGAATTGATGCTGCAATGCTTTAGGAACAGTTTCAGCCAGGCATTTCAACACGACTTTATTGATGCATCAGTAGCATAAAAGTAGTACCAGCATTAATCTGAGTTAGAGGAACAAGTCTTTGAGCTCCGATTGTACAGAAAAGTTTGAGTTCCAGTTAGAATTTAAGTGTTGCCAGATAATCTGGAATCTTCTGACTATGCTCTGTCCAGGTATCACAGCAAAGGAAGAGGGAGAGGGACTAGGGCAGGAGACATGCTCACATTAGAGGTTCAGGAGACATGAAGTCAAATAAGTACAACATGAATTTTAAAATTCTCATCATTAATTAAATTGTAGACATGACCACTAAAAAAAAAGTTTCCTTTTTCTAGGAGCCTGATGAGACAGAATCCAGGAGAGGAGAAAGGCTCGAGGCACCCTTGCCACTATATTGCAGAGAAATCTTTAGATGCTTTAACATCCTCTAAGAGGTTAGAGGCATTTAGTGCATTAAAAAAGTCATGACCCCGGGGAGAGACATGGGGGAAGCAGAAGTGCAGCCATGCAGATGCACCCCCAACAGTCCAGTCAGCCCTGTGGACCGCCCCAGCCTAGAGGGCCCCCCTTCCCTGATTTTATGTCTTTTTACAAAGTAATCAGAGAAGTCTATTAGCCTCCCTTCCCCACTGCAGGATTTTAGAGTGTATTCCTTCTTTGCAGTGATGTGGGGATGCATATTAGAGACAAGCACCAAGGGACATCCCTGCAGGCTGCTCACACAGCATTCAGTCGCCTCTCAGTTTGAACACGAGTTCTTCATCAATCTTATGCCCACTCCGCGTCTCCCTTACTCCAGGTTTAGAGCAGCCTGCCTCCTACACAATCCCAAACACACAAGTTACACCTGTGAGCATCCTCGTGATCCCCCAAAGACCACAGTGCCACAGGCACTCCCCAATGCTCATCTTCCCACTGTGGGCTCCCTGTGCCCCAGCACCTACACTGGTACCCAGCTGCAGCACGGGCATGGGAATCCCAGCAATGGCACCAGATGCTGTCATGGAAATAACCTGAATTGCAATTTAGATGAAGTCAGGGCAGAAACAGTTTATTGCTATGGCTTTAGAAGAGGATAGGTAGCAGAAGAGCAACTGACTCTGCTGGTCGACTATTAAAAAAAGGGGAAAACAAATTAAGGCAATTCAACTTTCCTTTTCCTGGACTAGTTGTTATCTTTAGATGCAGCAGCATTTTAATGATGTTACCATTAGCTCTGTGACTTCACAAAAGTAATTAATTGCTCTCAACTCGTTCTAAATACACTGAGAGTAGACAATTAACTGAAAAATACATGTATAAGAAAAAGGTGGGGAAGCCAGTCTAAAATTTGGATCAAACCAATCCCGTCATAGAGATGCAATCCTCTTCCCTTTGTTGGGGTGGGCCACTGAGTGGACACAAGCAAGGACAGGAATACCTGTTGTTCGTGTCTCTCAAAGACACTTTGCCAACAGTTTGCAGGGAGCTGAATAAATTACTCCAGTCAGGATCACTGTGGGACCTTCCAGCATCCCAAGTAGTTGTAGAATGAAGTGATAAAGTGAATTATAGCCTGAAACTTGGGTAGGAGAGACATTTTTCAAGCAATAGGAGAGTTTTCCCACATTTCCTCCTCTGTCTTCTCAGGAGCATCTCCTAGAGAGAAATTCCTGGGCAGATCACAGTCGTTGGAGCAGCTTCACCTCCTCAGCAGCGGTATGGGACTGGGGGAGTGTCTCAGTTTCCCCAGTCTTTGCTACCTTCATTATTCTTAAATGAAGTCTGAATGAGTTGAGTGGTGGTTGCTCCAGTTTAGAGCATATACAGTATGGACTGAAATATTCAAAGCAAAGTTCCTGCTGCTGTGTGAGTGAGCTTTACCTCTGGCTGTCTGGTGGAAGGAAGGTCTGAATGCTCTCTCAGTTCCTTTCCCTGCACAGAACCCCCCTTTCATCATGGAGTGTTTCTGCCTTTAGCGCCTAACTTCAGGGGAGGTGGGGGAAACACCAGTCAGATGGCATTCAAACTGTCACTTGGCCTGTCCCCTGTGCCCAAACTGCTGTTGTTCTTAAAGCCAGAATCTTTTAATGATCCACAGGATTCCAGCTCCCCAGGGATGGAGAAGGAACAAAGCATTCATCCCATCAGAGCAGGGAGTTATCCGAGCATCCGTGGACACGCTGACCTCTCGTGCTCCTGACAATCACGCTGGCTGACTCTGGGTTTTCCTGCCCACCCTCCCTTGTGCACAAGAAGGGTGGCAGCATTTGTCTAATGCCAGCAGCCGTGGTTTGCAGGTTCACCCAGTAGCAAAGCTGAGTACCAATGCCAGAGACACACAGACACGGGATGCACACACACAGGGGACACTGACACGTTCAGTCACACAGACTGCCATGAACAAGGTGCTGCCCTCAACAGCACCCACTCATGGTACCCACATAAGACACAAACACAGCTGTTTCCACCTCTTCTTCTAACTGGTAGAGCTCTCTGTTCACTGGTGAGAGCACACCCTGCCCGCCTCTCTAGGTTCACAAGCACACACTGCTTCATGGGTGGCCTCACTATGGGCACAGCCCTTCTGCTTGCCCAGTACCCCTGCCCACAGTCCTCACACCAGCTTTTCAGGTCCTTTACTTTCTGGCTGGTGCAGCTGGATGCCCCAAACATGAGCACTCACACAATTGTCCCTTGGGCACTCCACGTTCTGGTCATACTCAAGTGTACAATTGTCAAATTTTACCCTTTTAGGCAGAATGTTCTGTTTCAGCCACCATCAAATGTTTCTCTAACTGTCCTTTAAGATCCTCTACTTGATCTTACTTTTTTTTTTTTCTCCTGAGGGTCTCTCAAACTTCTGATTTGGGATTCTGTTTTTCTTTTGGTGGCCTCTTCATACCAATTGGAAAAGACAACTCACTGAAACTGAGGAATTACAGCCTTGGTACTCCAAGATGCTCCTTAAACTTAAACCCTGCAATGCAATCAAGTGTGTTTTTTTCATCCCCAAGGTAAGTATCCAGAATGAGAGACTGAAGAGAAGAAACAAGATATACAAGGGCTCCCTCCTGGTTACAACATCTGGCTTAAGCCCGCCACGCTGGCTGAGGCTGGAGTCATTAGCAGCAGTAACAAAGGAGGCTCAGACTGGAATCTAAGTCAGAGAAGGGTTAAATGGGGTCCATCACATCACCTGACTCTTTAACTCTTCTTCAGCTGAGACATGTCCCAAGAACCTGTCCTGAAGTGGCAAAGAGATCAATGCCCAGCCCTGAAGGACCACTGCTCATACAGGTTCACCCACACTGTAATTCCAACTTGGACCTTTCCTGACCTACATCTCCTAAGGACTTAATGAATTTGTGATCATTCTTCCTTCTTTGAGCTGACTAAAGAGTAGAAACTCTTAGTGTGACTCTGGGCTGACCTGTATGAAAAGCTGGAATTCAGCTGAAGTGCCAGCAGGGATTTCAAGAAGGTGAGATGACACGAGTCATATATACCCACTACATGCACAAGGCCAACAGAACCACTCAAGGCTGCTCCGAGTTCTGCTTTCTTCAGGACAAGAACTAATCCATCAGGAAGGTTTCACTGTGATCACTGCTTCAGGAGACAGGGTGTGAGTTTGGCCAAGAGGCCCACTCGGGCTGTACTTGGCATCTCTATCTCCACACTTCATAGTCCAAGAACCAAGGCAGAGGGCAGATACCACTGGCTGCTCCCTGCCTTTGCCATAACCTGAGCCCAAGCACGTGTGACACAGAGCCCTCCTTTTATACTGGAACAACACACAGAGAACTGCAAGTGGTGAGCAACAAGCTGGGGAATAATTCATAACCTCCAGGCACCCCTGCTCTACCCCTGTGGGAAGTCTGGTCTGCAAGACTCAGCGTACCATTTACCATGAGAAGGACCTTCAAAAGGCAGCCAGTTTTCCTTTGGTCATGACATCAGGTTAGAAGAACTTGCCCATCTGTCACATGCACTGGTCCCTGTCAACAAAGCCTGATCTAGAAAGGAAAAGGCAGCACTTCTCTTTCTAAAAGCCAGTTACATCAGAGGTCATCATTAGCTCATCATATTTCGATGCCAGGAGTCTTAGCTAAAACTGCTGCATCTTCTCTTCAATATTAACTAACCATAAGAATGTCTAAAGGCAAGGTTCCCATTGGAAACATTTTGCCTTTTACTACATGGATGTTTTCTCTACTTGCTTCTGACTCCACATTGGGAAGAAACTTCCTTCCTTGCTTTCCTTAACGTGGCATTAGGTTCTTCACATCACCAACATTTTGCTGAAGACAAGAGAACTGCAGGAGAAGCCTTGTTTTGCTAGGAATGGCAAAAGGTTGCCAGTAATTGAAGGTCTTTAAAATAACTTTAATTTCTAAAATTTTTTAATATAAAGTTTTCCTGCCTCATCCATTTCCCAGAGACAACACAAGATCATTCATGCACATTGTACCTTCTTGAATGCTACAAGCATTCTTGTAGCTCCTTTTATTTTTTTTTTAAATTGACCAATCCAACCTTTTCAGCTGTCTTAAATCCACCATTTGGCACAGCAAGGAGAACAAGCCATAACTCTACTCATCTCCACTTCACATTTGAGGTCTGCCTCTGCTGACACTGCCAGGAAAGATGCCCATTTCATCCTGACTGATATAAAAAAGTACTCATGATGAACTGTTCTCGTATTAAGCCACGAGATAAACATTTTCAGTTAATATAGCACTAAAAAGATGAAAGGGCTTGCAAGTAACAACCAGCTGGAATATAAATTCATCACCAAAGCCTGCTGCCTTTTTAAAGCCTAACGATCCATCTACCCTGGAGTGCTTTAGTGCTACATCTCATACCCTTCTATGAAAAAAAAGAAGACACAACAGAAACATGTTGAAATCTCTAAAGCCATGTAAAACCCGAAGGCATTAAAATTTATTAAATGATGCAATAACAACAGAATTCTTTATTTACAATAGCATTATTTAACATCAAATAAGCAAATAGCATCAGCAAAGCAATATTAACTTGCATAAATGTATTTAAAATTTCTCTGAATATATCTACCTTTGCATAAACTGCTAACACTAGAAATACAAACATCAATGCAGGTGAACAAAGTGATGTTCAGAGTCAACTCCGTTTTGAAAATAAATCACAACCTGAAACACTGTAAGCTTTCTCCTGAAGAACCATAGTTTATATATTGCTTAATTTTACCCTTGTATAATCTTTTCATATACACACATCTCAGATGCAACTTCATGATGAACTGTACAAATAAAACCCACAAATGACATAAAGGGAAAAAAATTAAATGACAGTAAATGTTTGAAGAAATGTGTCCATCATCTCTATTGAACAACATAAAGATTAAGTGATGATGCACTTATTCCAAAATTGTACACAATTCACTATACAAATATAATACATCAGACAGCTATGTAGGAATATACAAGACTTAAAAACAGATCTAAGGCATTATGCTAGATTTTAGCATTTTGAGGTTCTTGCACATAGCTTTTACCTGTAGTAAGAAACTTAAAAGATTTTGTTTTAGTCTACAAAGAAACACCAGGGAGAAAATTCTAATTAAAATCAAAGCCACTACAGTAAATTTTCTTTTGTGCAGAGAATGCTTTTGCTCTTAGGCAGCATACTACCATACAAATACTAGAAAACTTTTAAATTCACACCAACAATTAATGGCTTAAGTTGCATTTCAAAACTGATTGTGTATCTTTGGGTTCTGCAAGTGGAGCTGTGCCACCCATTTCATCTGTTAAGCCCATATGAATTCCGCTTTTAAACAAAGATTAAAAAATGTATTGTATAAACTGCAAAAACATTGCTTTTAATTAATACAGGCCCAAAGGGATACCGGTGTGGGACAATATTTTAAGGATTGAGTACAAATTAACTCCTTGTAGCAAAACAGCTCACTTCACTTTTTAAACTCACCACATTACATGAACACTTAAACAGGTCGTACGACCATGTATATATGCTTATTTTTCACATTATGCGCCTTTCACATTTAATAATGTAAATAGAACACTGATTAATTGTTCTCTTAAACAAAATCCAAGTACTTTCTCCGACAAATTTACTGTATACAGGATGAAAAATACTGATAATGAAGGGAATTGATTTGGCTTTTTTGTTTCTATAGTGATCAATATGATCAGAAGATTCCTTCACTCACTTTTCTCTTTCGTTACTTAGAAGACGACAAAAGTCACAATGAACCCAAACGGAGCCAAAGTGATAGGTACAATCTCCTTTCTTTTAAAATGGCAATGGATGACGAAGTATCATAATCACTACAGATAAGGGTTTGCAGGTCTGTTGTGAAATGGGACAAATTTAAACTATTTTTTTCCACTGTGAAAAAGAATAATCTATCTGCAGAGGTTACGGTTAAGAACCAAAAAAGAATGGAATAGCAACAAAATTAGTTTAGAACTCATTTACACTTTGTGGTGCATGAAATGAATTCCTTCAAATTTATACATTTCTTATAGAAGTAATTTTTTTGTCAGATGTATAATGCAAGTTCAACACCGACGTTGTCGTAATGAGGCTGCGGAGGTCAGGGCTGATGGTTATTTTTTCCCATCAGCAGGTCAAAGAATGACTCAGCTGACTAAATATTCTGTTTGAGTCTGGCAACAGAATGGTGACAGCTGAAAAAGTGTTTCTTCTCCAGAATGGTGGCACTGTCCTCTTTAGGGACAAGCGCAGAAACAGCCTTTATCGTATTTTCCTCAGCCTTAACGCAGAATAGCTGCTATTTTATTTGAACTCCCACCTGAATACCAAAACAAATTAAATGACAACAGGACAAACCTTTCAATCCCAAAAGGCAGGGCTGATGAGACATTATAAAACGCATTGCATTTTACATTACATCAAAAAAAATTGCGTTCAGGTTATAAAGTTTGTGGATTAGCGTCCTGGTTCCGGCCAGGATAGGGTTAACTTTTGCAGTAGCCAGGAGGGCATGGCTAGGACCCGGAGGTTATTCTATACCACCTCACATCATTGCCGGGGGCGGGGGAAGGGAGTCTCTTCCCAGGAGAAGGGCTCTCTTCTGGATCAGCGCAGTGGCGGAGGGAGCGTCGGGCATGTCGTGGGTTTCCGTGAGAATCGTTTCTCTCTTTCTTGTACCCTCTGTCACTAGCATTGCAGCTGTTACTGGTTTTTATCTCATTGCTGGTTCCATTAAATTGTTCTTATCTCAACCCATGATCTTTACCTTTCGTGCCTCCAATTCCCCTCTCCAGCACTCCATAGGGAAAGATGGAGGGGGAGCGAGCGGGCTCGCGGCTTGGAGAGTCTCAGTGGGAGCACTAAATTAGGGAGTACCATTCCTAAACAATTAGGAGTCAGCAGAAAGAAAGAAGAGGTCAAACTCATCAATTTCTTAATATTCCAAGTCCTCAGAAACTGATGTCAGTATAGTAAAAGATTATTCAAACCACAGTGGGCAAGGAAAAAAACCAACATGCCTTAACAGTGGCCTGCTTAGTAACAGTTTTTCTAAGATTTGTTACGAAAGGATATAAACATACAAAAATCAAGAACTGGTTCCTACAGTGGCTGCATATAATATAGGTTAGTTAAATGATATTATGAGCAGAATCACAAGGCTTAGAAAATGAGAAGTCTCAAGCCTACAAATTAGGTCTAATCAAGGCATTGTGATCCTTTACAAAACACTTTTCCAGGAGACACACACGGCTAAGAAGATATCTAATTTAATACTGAAGTACCTCATTTGGAATCAACTTCACAACATGTATATCTCACAAAAATTATACAAGTAAAACACTTAAGTTTTCAACTTAAATTATTGCTTGTTTACATATAAACTGGATTTTATGTACCTTACAAAACGTCCTCGTAGTCCACACTGCTTTAAAATAATCAGAAACACGATAGTGGTGAAGTCTGTAGTGATATCTGCTATAGGTATTACAGGAATTGTTATTTTCCCAGCTAAGGGGATGGGAACCAGAAATTATCATGCTTTAAAGCAGGTATCTTTGATATTATGCACCAATTCTGCCACTACCATAATCAGTACATGCATTACCATCGAACTTTGCTGTTCGGCATCCAGTAACCGGCTGTGCGGATTGCTGGAAACACACCTAAGGAAATAACGGAGTAACCTGTTTCATAATTCTATTAGAAAGAAGAAGAGGACAGAGGTCAGGAGAGCCGGGTTAAAAAAAACCAGATTTGCTGATTGTTAGGAATTTAATTAAATGAGAATGTAACCAACTTGTATGTTTGGATTCATGACTTGCATCATAAACACTACCACAAAACCCAACCAAATCACCCCTTATAAACAGCCCTCTCACAGGGTAATTTTCATCTGTTTTACAACTTTAACCCCATTCACAATTGGTCTGTATAGTTTTCTGCATCAGTTGATCTTCTCTGACTTGCTGTCAGTGGAACGTGCTTGTTGGAGGTCTCTATATGTACCAGACGTTGCTTCTACGCCCTCCTCCACGCCTCCTCTCCGCCCCAAAATGCAGGCCTTAGTCTAAAACACCAGTTTTCAGACAGAACTGAATCCTTTGCACCAGACTGAGTAAGCCAGGGAAAACAAAGCAAAAAAACCCCAAGGTCTAGAACTAAACAGAAACAGAACAAGAGCATGGTTGTTTTTCCTTAAATACATACATTTAAATACATTCAATCTGACATGGTTTATGAAAATTGCCTGTCAACATTTACTTTGCAGGAGAGATCTAAGTTGCACTAAGGTGAATGCAGTGAACAGACTGAGCAATGTCTGTACGCTAGCTTCAGACTGTCAAAGAAGAGGCTGCTCTTCGGCAACGACCCCCCGGCTCCCCTCGGGAAGGCAGGGCTGAGTCCTGTCGGCAGCAGGCAGCCGCCGGGGCTGGCAGCTCCGCTGGGACACGACAAACAGACGCAGCTCTTCAAACTGGTAAGGGTTTGGGGCCGTAAGCCCAGTCAGCTGAAGAAAGGAGCAACCAAACCACCCTCAGGGTCAGCAATATTTCTGCAAAAGAAGAGAAATGGGGGAAAAACCAATGAATTCTTCCTGCTGCGATAGTGAAGATGGATAGGTCAATGAGATCTGGCATGCTGGAGTGCAACATCTGCTGTCAACTGTGTGTTACTGTAATGCTTTACACCTGAAATTTAATTGGAATTTATAAAGCTGAACTATTCTTTGTGTACACTGATACAACTGACCAGCAATTTTAGTTCCTTTGATATCAGTGGGGGTTTAATTTCACTGCATTCTTAGGTCCTTAATTCATTCCAATTATCCTGGATATAGCAATAACTCAGGATAATTCACCTCTTGTAAACTCCAGCTGAAGGCATGGCGATAGGCTTTAAGAGAAGTCTCATGGTCAGAATATGTCCAAAAATCTCTCTTACTGCTGCATCACCATCAAAGGAAACAACTGCCCTGGCTCACTTTCCCTTCCAAGACGCATAATGAGAAAGGGAATAAAGAAGTAAAACCGGCCTCAGGTACCGATCCCTAGAGATGTTTTTTACCTCATACTTAATACCCTCTCAGTGTCTTTACACAAATATAGTACAAACTGGTTTCAGCTGAGTTGATTATCTTCTTTCTTATTCAAAAAAACCATCAGGATGTGGTTTTCACAGTTGTTTTAAGACTACTCCTTCCAGTGGCTGCAATCTGTGCCTTTCTGTCTTCCTCTCCTTGTAAATGCCTGCTCCCATGGGGTGCTGTGGTCAGTCAGGTCAGAGAGTCAATCCAGCCAAACCCATTTTTCTCCTCCCCTGGGGCTGCTTTTCACTCATATGCCGTGGCTCTGGCTGTGGAGCAGCTCTTTGGTCACAGCTTCCTGCCACGCAGGAGGAAGGCCCTGCTTGCCCAGGGACAGTGCTGGTGGGTAGGCAGCCTTCTCTCCAGCCCACGTGCATGCTGCTAGGCTGCCTTCTAGAAGCTGTCTGCACCATGCTTTGGACCTTACCACACCTTCCTCTGCCTTCACACACGGCCCAGAAATGTATCTTTATTGACAAATAAAGTCAGTGTCAGGAATTATCCCGCAATGCAGGAAAGCAAGGCCCTGTGTTTTGTACATGCCCTATTCCCAGTTTGGCTGGCGCAGCTGGAGCTCTTTGGGTGTGACCAGCCATAGGCAGCACTGAGTCCTGATCGGGGCTCCTCCTTCCTTCATCACAGCACAGAGACACCACACTCACATCCCTCAAGCCCTGACTAATGTGGGCCAACTCAACTTTGACTCCTCTTTCTAACATGTTGAGAGGCAGTTCAGGGACCCTGTTAGTGGCTTTTGAAGATAAAGTGGAAACAAAAGTGAAAATCCAAAGATGTCCTTATTTTCAGGGTGGACATTTAGCAAACAGTATCTTCAGAGAGATACTAAATAAACACTTCCACTATACCAGTGACTTGAAAAAAATTATGTACTGTTAAAGTTGCACATTAATTACACAGCTTGAACTTTCTTCAAAAAAAAAAAAAGTTATGTAGGAGTAGTTCATAGCTCAGCTGCAAGAAAAAAGCAGCTATTTAACCTCTATTACAGTTCAAAGTTCAGTGAAAGGTATTTATAGTGCATATAAACTGCATTTTCATTGACAGTCAGAGGCACATTAGTAGAATAAAAGTAAAATCACAAAGTGCAGTCGGATGTACCTTTCCAAAATAATTTGAGGGGTTTTAAGAAGTTGCCTTTCTTCAAGTGAGACAAAGCTTCTCTCATGCATTGCTACTGTCCCTCTCATTGTCGTGGCACTGACTCCATTATTTTAATTTTACACCCCAGAGATTCCCTGCCCAAAGTTATGCCACTTCTTTCTTTCCACCTGCACCCTGACTTCTCTCCACCATCTCCTGTACCCCTTCTGTCACATTCACTGTCTTTTCCTTCCCTCTTCAACAATTATTTAAAATCTACCTCCTCCTTTAGTCTGCTTCTGTCTCAACATCCTTTTTCCCTTTCTTTCCTCAGCAGTACCTTCTCTGACAGTCAGGCTTCTCTTAGCACATGAAATTTAACTGGTTAGGGAATGCACTAGGTAGGAGACCTTCTAGGAGCCTCCCAGTATCTAAAAAGGCCCACAAGAGAGCTGGAGAGGGACTTTTTAAAATGGTACACAGTGACAGGACAGTGGGCAATGGCTTTAAACTGATAGAGAGTAGGGTAAGATTAGGTATAAGAAGAAATTCATTACTGTGAATGTGGTGAGGCACTGGAACAGGTTGCCCAGACAAGTTGTGGATGCCTCATCCCTGGAAATGTTCAGTGTTGGATGGGGCTTTGAGCATCCTGGTCTAATGGCAGGGGGTGTCCCTGTCCGTGGCAGGGGGTTAGAACTAGATATCTTTAAGGTCCCTTCCAACCCAACCCATTTTATGATTCTGTAAAACTTTGGTATATAACAACTTCTGCTAGAGCAGAACGCACTACATCCTTTTATTAATCAAAGTGACCATGAAATGGTTGCAGAAGAGACTCTTTATGCACAGATCTCTCACTCTTGGAAACAGATATTTGTATGTTTATATGAACAATGAAGGTGTGAGAAGAATGGGCGTCAGGGAAGTTTTAAATACACATGAATACAAAAAAAATAGGGATGCAATAAAACACTTGTATGGCTACTTCTACCTCAGTACTTTCACATTCTTCATTTTCATTCACGTTAGTAACTTTTCGGACAGATGTTCCCAATTTCCCCTATTACTCAAATTCCTCTTCTTTAACAGCAGGGAACTTCCCCGCGCCCTGGCCCGGGAGGGACGCGGGGGCAGAGGCGGCGGCCGCCGCTAGATGGCGCCTGCCCCGCGCCGCTCGGCCGCCCCCGCTCTGTCCGTCCGTCCGTCCGTCCCTCCCTCCTTCCTTCTCGGTGTCCATAGAGCGCGCCTCCCTACGTTAATTACTGTTATCCGGGGCACTTGCAACTTTGTAAGTAAAAAGATCCGCTCCAGCCACAGCACATCCATAGTTCTGCGGCGCCTGTACCCCATTTCTTACCCGTGCTGCATCTCCGTCCTGCTTTATCATATCCATTCCAGGCAGCTGGTTTGGAAAGAGATTGCCTCCCCTCATAGCAGGATCATTAACCTATTGGTAACAAGATATTAAGGAGAATGAATCAAAAAACACATTGGGAGGAGGGCTGGGAATGTAAAAGAAGCGTTACAGACCATTACACCGCTTGCATGTACCAACACCCACTCCTGAGAGGATGCTAAAGTCAGGGAAGTGACTGTGTAGCCAGGGACTCCCCTTGCACAGCATGTGTTTGACTCGTATTATTCTGCTTCACAAGCAACAACAAAGATTCCATTCCTGATACTATGACCCTTACGCATGTTTTACAAAGCAGGCTCCATAAATTAGGTCAGTGTTATCTGGAGAGGACATCTCTGCTATCAAAGTTCTGAAAGCAGAAACAAGTAACTACTTTCCTAACCTCAGTAATACATGGCTTGGCTGCTTGCAAACCACCACACAATTTTTTCAAAGCCTGATGAGATAACATGTAGGCTAAATTATACCAACTACTGACTTAGTTTTAACAATACTTTTCTTTTTGTAACCAAAAGATAGCATTAGATGGGAAAACATGCAGGGGCATGCTTTCCTGAAGGGATGGTCTCCACAATTTTCTGAACAGTCACAGGAAAATATTGAAGCTGTGCATTTCTGCACAACCAAAAGGTCTGTCATGCTTAGTTATGTGAGAAGAGTAGTTTGCCAAATTTACAGCATTGCTTTCTCGGTCAAAGGATTAATCTCACCATGTAGGAACTGGCCTAAAATACAAAACAGAGCCCTTCAGCAAGGTTCTGAAATATTAGAAGAAACAGCTTTCCTTAGAAGTTTTACAGGGAAAGAAACCTCTTTCTAGGGAGTCTTTGTTGATTTGATTCTCTCTGTTACTTCCCTCAGAGTAGATGGATGTGATAAAAGTGAAGATACACCCCTCCAGATCTCTCAGGGAGGAAAAAGATGTTTTCTGTGTCACCTGTCCTTTAGGAGACATGTGCTTCCAAGAAGAATAAATTCTCCCTGTGGACTACCCCACTTCAGCTACAGCAACCTGCTGCAGCATGGGGGGAATCATAAAATCACAGAATGGATAAGGTGGAAGTGACCACAGTGGGTCACCTGGTCCAACCTCCCTGCTCAAGCAGGGTCACCCTAGAGCACATGGCTCTAGGGGCTGTGTCCAGGTGGTTCTTGAATCTCTCCAGGGAGGGAGACTCCACAACCTCTCTGGGCAACCTGTCCCACTGCAGTCACCTGCACAGTAAAGAAGTTCCTCCTCATATGCAGGCGGAACTTCCTGTGCATCAGTTTCTGCCCGTTGCCTCTTGTCCTAATGCTTGGTACCACTGAGTAGAGTCTGCAAGAAGAGCCCAGCTCCATCCTCTTTACATCCTCCCTCCAGATATTTTTACATATAGTGGTAAGATCCTGTCTCGGCCTTCTCTTGTCAAGGAAGACTGTCTTGAATTTACCACACAAAGTCTTCTCATTTCAGGTCCTCCTGACTGTTATTTCTGCTGCCATTCACTGATTTTCAAAAATGCAATCATATGCAACCACCTAAAGATTGTTTTCAGATGCTGCCAAAGACAAGACTACAATTCAGTGGGAAAGATAAAAAACTTAAAATATTTTTGCCATGGGAATTTTAACTCCAAAGAAATTAAGTGCTGCAAGCCTCCTAGTGATGCTTTCTGCTTCCTAAAGTGGACAGATTTTTAAACCTGAATGTGAAAATTTAAATCAGAAGGGAAGAGAACCATGTTATTTTATTCAGCAAGAAAGATAACAGACAGCTTTGCAGCTCTATCTACATGCATTTGATGAATCCATGTTTAAAAAGTGCTTTCTGCTATTAATCAACATTCATCAGAATGTGCAAGCACAAATACCTTTTCTGATTGTTCAGTAGAAAAAGGGAGGCAAAAATGAAAAGCAGAAATGAAAAAATTGTATCCTGAATCAACAGCAGTTTTGGAACAAAAAGATGACTGCATGATTTGCCTCATGGCACTTAGGACAGGTACGGAAAAGGAAGGTGGCTCCAGGCCACCATAAAAGGAGCAAAGGCATCAATGAAGTTTCTATTACAGAATCTCTTTGCCAGTGATGACGCAAGAATCCTGAGCGACATGGTATCAGATACAAAATAAACCCAACCCCAACTCAAAAAAACCCCCAACAAACAACCTCCTATTATTTTGTTATATGAATACATTCGCTTCAGAAGACCTTAAAACAAAACACCCCACATTAACTTTTCTGACTGCAAAAAAAATTCAATTAGAAAAGCATGGAGAGGGACAAAGAAATGGAAAGATTTTTATAATTTTCTGAAGAAAGGTGGTGTTATCAGATATGAAGTCTGACTAAAAAAGAAGAAATATGTTTTACAATTCCTTGGCAATTAAGCATAATTAATAGTCTCCTGCTAGTAAAGCAAAGTTATATACAAGGTGTCTAACAAGAAAAGTTTCCTACCACTCCAGAGCTCCTTTAATCTGGTATGCTGAACAAAATCAAAATACCATTTCAAGATAACTCTTCTTAAATGCCACGATAATTTTAGCCTGGGGAGTACTGCCCCGTGCAGATTAATAAACAACTACTCCGAGTAGACTTCTAAATAGGGGTTTATTTCATATAGTGAAAAGCCTCTTTTCTTGCATAGGTTTCAAACTGCTTCTCTGATAGCTCAGTAAATAGCACGGATCCATGATGCAAAATAAGTAACAGGCTAAACCCTGGCAATAGCCCACTGTGCAAACAAGATGATGAGGAAAAAGGCACAGCAAGATCTCTGAATGGTGTAACACCAGGAAGGTTTACTTTCTAAATGCCTGGGAAAGCTGTCTTGGACAGGAGGAACCTGCAGACCTGGCAGCCAGCATTTCAGCATCCCTGGCAGCTGCCTCCTAGAAGAAACACTAGTAAGAGCAGCCTGAAGAGATTTAACGTAATTATAGGAGAGAAGATGATAATGAGACAAGATCTCATTCCTCAAATATATAAAAAGAGCCTCTAAGTATATAATAATTACCAAGACTATTTTGGACATAATCTTTTTGCTTGGTGATGCTGGGAGCCTAGGTGGTAAACAAGAGAAGTTGGAGATAACACAAGTATGATTAGATAAGCACCAAACTTAGTATTTCTGAGCTCTGGATATGTCTGTATGACACAGCATAGTGCCACAACAAGAGAGGAGGGAGAGCCAACAAAATCTGTTTGGCACCAGGGGTAATTTACCTGCTTCTCACCAGGTAAATAAGTCCAGGCACAGCTGTTTATTATTAGGTAATAAGATCTTACTTCCAAAACCATCCAATAATAATACTGTTGAGGTTTTTTCAAAAGCTAGAACACATTTGCAGTGTAATCACTGTTACCCTCACTGCGGTTAGAAAGAGACAGGCACGTGAAGTTCAAATTATGTATTATGGAACAAAAAGTGACACTGAATAAGTAAACAGAAGTGGAGGTGACAGTATAAGAAAACCCCAAAGAATGAATGAAATGGCAACAGTCATCAGAATTACAGAAAATACAGTCATTTTGAAAACCACCAGTTACAAGAAAAAGTTCAGCGGAGTCTAGGTCAATTGCTAAATAAAGATATCAAACAGTAAAACACTATGCCCTGAAAACAGGAAAAAAAAGTGTCAATTTTAGTATTCAAGTATACATTTTTAGCTATTCATGTTTCTCAAGAAAGAAAATGCAAAGCAGTACAGCACATTCCTGAGGACTAAAAAGTACTGTCTCCTGGCCCAGAAATGTCCCCTCAGCTGTCAGCTGGCCACCTCTGACCTAGACCAAGCATAAAACATTTGCCTGCAGATGACACAGTGCTGGGGTGGTAAATCAGCAGGAAAACAGGTTACTGGTACAGAATGAGCCACTGCACTTCGCTTAAACAGACGCGATCTAAGAAATGCAATTTGATGGAGACAGGAGGGAGGCAACACTTTTGGGAACAAAGAATGCAGGTTTCATCTATGTAGAATGCGTTGAGGAGAATTTGGGGGATCATGACCAGGGTTTTAGTGTGACATTGGCACCAAAAGAACCAAGAGAACCCATGGCCTGGAAGAGAAATTACAAGCAGAACTTGACTCTACACAGCCTCGGTGCAATCACTGTTAAATCACTGTCTCTGGTTACTCTGTTCCTATTTCTAGGAGGAGGTTACAACGGAGTTTAAAGTAGATCCAAAAAAGGGACTGATGGGCTGAAACACAAATGTTGAGATGGATAAAGAACCTCAGCCTATTCAGCTTACTGGAAGTTGGATAAATGCTCTCTCGAAACAAGATCTTGTAGTCGAACAGGAAGGAAAAGCAGTGTGACAGCTGTGCCAGGGGAAACAGTAGCCTGCATGGAAATCTTGGAAATAAAACCAGATCTCTTTCCACAATGCAGTTTGTCAATTCAGGTTCCTGGGAAAAATTATGGAGCATGGGTATGCTGAGAAATCAGATTGGGTCATCACTTTTAAATCCCCTCTCTTTTCTTTTTTGGTTTTACTATTGTTTTAGGACATTAAATTTGTGCAATTCTATTCACTTGGGAACTAATAATAAAAAAAGTCTTCTATAATTGGGCTTAGCAACTGGGAATATCAGAGAAGGTGACAGATTTGGGAGTATCAAAATTACTTTGGGTCACCAGTATGTAGCAGCTGTAAATGACAAATGTGTTCTGCAGCTATATCTGTCAGAGTATTCCAAGAGAAATGGGGAAGAACTAATGTTATGCACATGGCTCTGGTGCTTAGGAAATACTGATTCAAACTAGAACAGCTGCAGGAAAGGAAAGGGAATTTAAAGCCTAAGAGACTGAAAAACCATGGCTTGTTTGGCTTACAAGAAAAACCCCACAAAACCCAAAAGTAAACAATCTAACAATCTCAAACTAACAAAAAAAAATTCATGTTGATAGAATCTTTCTAAAATACGGGAAAAGAAAAGACCTATTTAAGGTAAAGGACAATATTGGAAAAGTAAATACTCTTGTTATCAAATTTAGGCTGGAAAAAGGTCATACATTAACAAGCCATTAACATAACCAGTTTTGAACTGGAACATTATGGTATCAGGAAAAAGTTTTAGCAAGAGATACCCATAGCAGGAGATGTTACCTGAAGACACAAGAGGTACTTTCCTGCCAATATTTCTAGGAAAAGTCCATAATTTCAAGCCTGTGTTTCTGAACAAGCTGTGTTTTACACAAGCTGAAGGTCACCTTTGAAACAAATACATGAGCCTGTTAATTAAGAGGATTTGTTTGTCACTTATTAATGTACTGCGAGAGTTTAATTGCAGGTTGACAAACAGAAATGTTATTTTTTCTTATTTCAGATATCCTAAGTGGCACTATCAAATAAGAATGAGTGTGTAAACATCCTCTCAGCAGAAAAGAACAGGCTATTTACCTATTGATTCAGCAACCTATTTTATATGCACCACATTACAAAAAATGTGCATTTTGTGCGTGTAAAGTTGCCACGTGGATAGTTCTGAAAGCTGATTGAATATTTACTGTCTGGGACTACAAACGCTGTGGCAGTTGAAGCACCTTCCAAACCCTGCCCATGCTGGCAGCTCTCACTCTTCTCTCTAGGAAGCAGCTGCCTGCCATCCAGTTCTAGCCTCCACTGCTGGGAAAATCAGCAACTGCGCTACAGAAACTTACCCACTGAGAACAGGAGCTACCATCAGCACGTGCTTCCCATGAAGTCCAGGAGCTAGCTACAGTGCTCTCTACCTCACTGGTCACCTTGGCTACTCGAGTGCAGAGCTAAAACCAAAGCCCTTTTCACATCAGCATTTCTCAAGAAAACTAGTAAGAGAAACATAATGCAGCGGACCTGAAAAACTACTGGAAGTAAAAGCAGACCCTCTAGCTGTCATCTCACATCCTTAGGTTCTCACCTGCTCAGGACCCATGGAGGACAACCCTGATGTAGGCACAGAGGTCGCTGAGGTCATGCTGATCTGCCCTGTCATCTGGTTCATGTTGTTCATACCACTTGTGTTGGTTGCCATGGATACACTGATGTTCATGTTATTGTTGTACATGCTGGTGCTTGCTTGCTGCCCAAAATGTGGTGGGGACTGTTGTGAAAACATGCTACGGCAAGGAATGGAAAAAGCAATGTGTCAGACTTAGAATGCTGAAGCCACTAAGAAACTTTTAAAAATATATCTTAAGCTAGAATTCGTATATACTGCCATTTATTCCAACTTCAAAGGAAAAACTAGGTTTCAGCGACATTAATGTCTAAGGAGTAGATTTTCAAAATTTAAGGTCCCATGTCTGTGCACAAAAATGCATGCCTTTGCGTGTGAAACTATGGCAGAGTACAAATCTGTTATGCACGTGCAAGAACAGCCAATTCGCTGTCTAAAGGAGCTTTGTATGTATTTTTAAGTAATGTTTGGAGGGAGAGGAAAACACCTTTAACCTCCAGTGTTAGCACAGCACAAGACTGTTGAGCTGAAATTATAGATGGGGTAATAACCTTTCTTTTTTGCAAAATAGGCTATTTGCATATATGAATACCAGATTTGCACATAAAATTATGGCAAGCGGGCTCACAAATATAGACATGCAACTGTGCAGAAATTTATTTACTAGGTCTTAGCATCAGGTTTTGAAAATGTGGCACTGTAAGAAACAACATAAAGTCTAAGACAATTACCCTCTATGTTTCTTTAAGGGCATTTCTGAACAACTTAAGGAAGAGGAACTGTGGAAAACCTCATTCCAGATTTTATTCAGTCCAAGGGCTTTCTAGACAGTATCTTCCTTCATATTATGTTGAAAGCCATACGAGAGACCTCTTTACATTCCCTAAAACGCACTTCACTGTTTACACATCAGTCTTTTCTAGTCTTTGAGCATAATCCAACAGCCAGCGAAGGAATTATTACTGACCCCGTGTCTGTTTAGAGGATCTGCATTAGACTGAAATACTGGAAGGGCTGCTGCGTCTCAGTATCAGTGGCTGACTTTCCCTTCCCTGTGAAGCACTGCTCCCACAGCTGAGGCAATCTTTCAGGGTTAACACTAAACCTTGCACTTGGGTACCCGGTTAGGCTATTGCTGTGCACTCCGAGACTTGGTGGAGTGCAACGGCATTCTGGGCACAGGACCAAACTCAGAAAATCCCACCATTCTCTTCCTTCCAATTCCATGTCTTTTCAGGCCACCTCACCCCATTTTTAAGTTGTTATCTGGGTGGCTGAAACAGCACACTACAGATCATTGTGAATACTCAGTGGCTTGTGTAAGCACATTTGACATGTCTCTGCTGTAGAGCTGCAGCTTAGCAAAGCCAACCATCGGACTTATGGAGCTGCCCTTGCTGCCATTTTTGGCAGAAGCCATGACAGCGGCAGCTACACCTCCTGCAGATGCTTCAGGAAGACAGTGAGGATGAGGCATGGACAAGGATGAGGATAAGAGAGAAATCAGCTGCTTTAGGGGGCACTTTACTTGGATCAGCCTCATCAATAAAATACTGGCGTTTTGGGTTTATTAAATCTTTGTCAACTAGCAGGAAAAAAATTTGTTGCTGCGCTAGGACAGTGAGCCTGAGAACTTCAGGATGACAAAAGCACTGTGCTGGAGACAGCTGTGTGCACTCCAGTGCCAAGTGATACAGGCTGTACCTGATCGCTCCTCCCATCTTCCAAGGAAAATCTCAGATCACTGCCATCTGCAAGCTCATTGCTGCCTACTGATAGTGTTCAACATCCAACCCATTTGATTTGGACAGACTGATTACTAGAGCTACACCCACCGGGGCAGGGGCCTCAGCTGAAAAGGTGACTGCATGCGTGAGGTATTGCTACAATGCTGTCAGGGAATGACAGCTATATGCTGACCCTCAGCATGTGCAAGCACTAATGGGCTGAACCTGGTTACACTCCAGCATTTAAAGTGGGAGGTGATAATCCAGTCACTGCAATTCCAGAGCAGTAGGGAATGCATAGGCTCCGGCTTAGCTGATCCAGCCATGTGGAAAGCAGTGTGGGAGCACAACATGAAAATCATATGCAGAAGAAATGCATCCACACAAACGTTAGGGGCTGGAGTTCACTGTGCAGCACAGGTGCTTCTTAAGGGCACACAGTGTTTGATCAGTTATCACAGACAAAGCAATGCATTGCGTGGATGCAGGTCTTTTAGCTATGCACTCACTTTGCCTTGTATGAAGACAGAATTTAAACCAACTCGTCAAGCCAAATTGAAAAGAGATCTCTTTTAGGATAGATAATTAACAACAAACAAACACGCAAACAATTACATAAAACGAGCCCATAAGTAAGTGTAGACCATAAATGACCCCGTTATTCTGTGTGTTCGTTTTGGTTTTCTTCTGGATTTACCTGTTACCACCCATATTCCCTTGTGCCCACCCATTCATCTCCGTAGAGGACTGATAGGCAGGATTAGCCTGAGACTGCTGAATCATGGGGCTTTGAGTGTGAGCCAGCCTTGGTGACATCAGTGGACTCTGAGGAGTGGTGGCCCCTGTGAAGCCTGGATCGGGCTGCTGACTAATACCTGAAGAAGAAAACGAGAAATTTACCCACTGTACATTCGGAGTTAAAACAAACCAAGAGCTCATACCTGCTGACGTGTCTTTACACAGTCCTACTTATATCATCTGGAACCTTTAACTTTGTGTCTGTTCATTTTCATAAAGCAGTTACAAATACATGGAGGGAAAGCACTATTACGAAGCACGATTACTATTAGAAACTGGTGTAACGGATAATAGATCAGTAAGAGTAGATACCAGATTCAGAGTTGGATGGACATCATTTGTTATATCAGCAGAACTTTCACATAACATATTATTTAATATAATTATAATATAACTTATACAGTAGGCATGAACAAACTGTATAACAATAACTGTATGGAGGCAACTGCCCAGAACAACATGGTTTGTGGCTTTGTAAAACAAAGAAAGGAAATGGTATTAATTATCATATTACACATTGGGTTAGGGGTAGGGAATGGAATGCCTTATCTAAAACAGATTTATATTATTTAAATTAAAGAGTTTTTGTTTAGTTCACTCAAAATTCAGAGTCCATCACGCAAAGACATACACATATATGTGTTTGTGTGTGCATACACACATTTATCTGCATACAGCTACATATAAACAAACACACTGCACTTCTGCTACTGCTCAAAGAAAGGGCGATGCTTGGAGAATAACTGGTACTCGAGCTAGGAAAGTGGAACCTCCAAGGGGTCCAAACCGCCATGTTTTCCACTGTTCCCAGGGAGCCAGGCAAGAGCCTGTGGACTGGGGGCTTGGACTCAGCACTGGGGGGAACACGGGGGAGTCAGGACTGACAAAATGCACTGAGGGAGGGTGGAACCAGTACCGTAGTTTGGAGGAAATGGAAACTGCTGTGCATTTGCCTGCGGGATGCGCGGGTTGCTCATGGTTGCTGGGATGCCACCGGTGGCCACCATGCTGGGGGTCATGCTCAAGCCTTGCCCTCGCATCATCAGTGTCCGCTGCTGCACCTGCTGCTGCTGCTGCTGCATCTGCCGCTGCCGCAGGTGCTGGCTCAGGATCTCCCGCTGCCTCTGCGCCAGCATCTGCGCGTTGATGGGGCCCTGTGGGAAAAACCACCGCCACCTATCAACAACCTTTCAAGGCACCCCGACCCATGGGGGCATCTCCACTAGAGCAATCTGGGAGATTCCAGCTTTTTTCCCCCTCATCACACAACTAACAAAAATATAAAGCAGGAGAAAATAATCTTGCTAATACTTCTGCTGGGAAAGACTTCCAAAACGCAAGAGTCACCAACTGAAATAATACCAGTCCTTAAGGTTGCAGCGATTTGTAATTGCAAATAGAGCAGCTCATTAGAACCACACATCTTTAGGAAATTAGAAGCACGGTTAAAAATGCAGTTATATCAAATCTTTATTAAACAACCATCTGTCTCATGTAAAAATGGGAATGACTCTCAGATATAAAATAGTGAAATACTCCCTATCATGCAGATTGCATTGTTTGTATTGAAACTGTGCTTGCCACATAGCATTACTGCTGTATTATATTGGGGGAAGCAAGCAAAAATGGAAGTGACATTTTTTTTAAAAGGTATTATTGCTCTCACCTGTGTTGGCACTCCAGTTCTCAAAGACAGATTCATATTGGAGACGCTGCTGATCTGATTTATCAGTGGCTGCCGATTCTAAAGAGAAAAAAACAAACCACCCCAACACCAAAACCCAAAAGTTTTTAGAGGGAAAGGGGAAAAAAGTGTTAAATACAGAGTTATATAGACCTACTTCCCTGATCAGCGGACTGTAGACCTAGTTCTACATATTCAAGCAGTGACTAATTTTCCTCCTCAAATCCTATTACCATTCAGAGAATGCTGTTTCTTAAAGGGATAATACACCATCCAAATAACAACACAGGTACTACGCTGTTTATACCAAACATGCTCCCTTCATAGTTCCTGTTCTTTTTCAGTTTAGGACTGGACTGTTGAGGTTTACTCCAAATTAGACCTTATCCTGATGTTTTAAGGCAGAAATTATCTTTTCTCCTAAATAGAAAAAGCATTGCTATCTCACCGAGAGTACTACAAACCTATACATTTAAAAATGAAACAACGACTTAAAACAATTCTCAAAAGTAGACCAAGGCCAAGGGGAAAAAAAAAGGATGTAGACGGAAGGCAGCAATAAAAGCAGTTAGATTGGTGGAAGAGTCAAGATACAACAAATAGAAAAAGACATATATAGCAAAAAACACCAATGCAACCTTGCTCAAAGACTTAGTGAGATCTAGGCTTAAATACTGCTCATGTTCTTGCATTGTATTATACAAAGAATAATGTACAGATGCCAAAAAAGAAGATCAAAAAAGAGAACGTGCAAGGCACTGTCTTGTCAAAACTCATTGTGGCTCCTGTTTTTAGCTTAGAAGCGGAATGAAGCGAGACCCGGTGTATTTGGTGCAAGCTGACCGCACGTGCCGCCTGGGAGAGGCGCCTGTGCCAGCACGGAGCCGGGCACGGAGCCGGGCACGGAGGGGGCTGTACCTGCTGCGCCTGGAGCCGGTGCTGCAGCTGGAGCCGCAGCTGGTTGGGCTGGTTCTGCACGATGCCGGCGGGCCGCAGGCCGGGCCGGGGCTGCATGCGCAGGGCGGTGTAGCCCGGGCGCTGCCCCATGCCGTGGAAGCTGGGGTCCTGCATGGGCGCGTAGCTGCCCTGCGCCATCTGCGCCTGCGCCGCGTACTGCTGCGAGAACACCGGAGCCTTCTGCTCCATCAGCATGCTGGACTCCTGGCTGGGGAAGGTCTCGGGGTCGACAGCTTGGCTCTGCAGAAACACACCGACAATAGGAACAGTTGGTGGGACACAGCTTTCCAGAGGATTATACGGGACTAATACGGACAGCCTGCAAAAACAACCTTCTAGGATGTGAATGTTTTGAAACAGAAAATTACGTAAGCTTTCTTTACCCCAATATAAAACTTAAGCAGAATTGTATATTTGAATATCAAAATACATTCACGGAGACATATTCCTCCTCTCTCTTTTCTTTTATTGCTTTTTGTTAAAACAAAACCCCACAATCTTTCTCGTGTTCTTTACACAGACATTTTATTACTCTTCTAACGAATAAAAACCTGAAACGACAAATGCTAGATCAAAATCTGTAAATGAAGTGATGCCAGCGTATTTTTGCCATTGAATCCAAGATAGATTCAAAGGTATTACAAATGAATAAGTAGATTTTTATCAGTATCTTTAAGTAAAATAATGACTTCAAATAAAGATGCCTGAAACTATTACAGAAGCTAATGTGAACAGAGTGCCTAATTCTTTCAGGGCATTTTTGCACTAACTGATTATCCATTAGCATAAATAAGCTAACACAATTCTAAATTCCATTCTAGATACTCCCCTAATATTTGCTCTAGCCAGAATAATTTTATAGCTTATTCCACACTGACCTTGAAAATGAAGTTAATCTAAATTTCCATGCCCTCATGAAAGAAAGTCTTTAAGCTGCTGTAAAATGTTCGAAGGCTATTTTAAAAAACATGTTTTAAAATGAAGCAGTTCTCTTATCTGCAAGATCCTTTAACTGTTTCCACTGAATTATTAATTAAATAGAAACATATTTACTGCTTAGTTTGAAATAAACCACTATTCATAATTTTTGGTGGTGGCATTCCAAAACCTATATAATACTGCATGACGGTTTCATACAGCAAAATTGAAGTTCACCAATAAATTGTATCTCCAGCTCTACACCTCACTGAGTTCTGTGTTGCACCAAATAGGCTTGGAGATAGCTTTCTCATGTTCAAAGCAGAATTTCATTGGTCCTATTTCATATCTAAAATGCAGAGCTAGTTCAGAAGTTATGCTCAGGGTGCTGATGAGTGCTGGGGAATGAAATGGGTACTGCAGGCTCCTCTGAGAATATTAAGTCATTTTACAGACATATACTGATTTTGGAAATAAAATTCTGATGCCAGAAATGTCAGGAACTAACTTTTACACAAAATACTTCTATTTTTACCATGTTTTATCTGTACCACGTAAGACTGAAATGGGCAAGAAACACATGGAAGTCCACAAAAATTACTGTGGGGAAGAATGGATGAAAAAACATAGAACAAAGTTTAGGGAGCATGCTCATAATTTAGAAAAAAAAAATTACAGTTTAAGTGCTTGGAATAAAATCAGCTGCCTCAGATAAAACTCCTCCCTTAACACACATTAATCAACTAAGGAAAAAACCATGAGTGAATTTACACATCTCAGGTTTGCTAATACAAAAGCTCGTTGCCCCCATCACACTAAACTCTTGATTCTGCTCCTCTGCTCCTAGGTCTTCATGTTCTTATTTTCCTCTTTCCTATACTCCGTTGCTGGCCATGATCTTACCTTTCTTCCCATACAGTTGTTCCTCTGACCACCAATTTTTTGTTTTGGTCAGTTTAGTTGCATAAAGCAGGTCAGAAGAAGGAGATCTAGGTGACGGTGGCAGGGGAGAGGAAGGAAGACTAAACCAGGGGCTGAGGGAAGGTTTTCAGGTGACACTGAGGCACTACATGGACTTCCACCATCCTAGCTTGCAAGAAGTGTTTTATAATTCCCTTTTTCAACTCCACCTTGACAACATATCTTATAAAAGCAATATCTAATACATGTAAAATACCATGTCCAGCATACCTGGCTCACTAGTTCTGGTATTCCTAGAGCCCTGTCGATTTCTTCTAAGCCATCAAAATTCCTTAATGCCATGTAAAGCTGATCCAGGAGAGCACCCTCATCACTTGGTGACTCTGATGAAGGATGATTACACAAGAGATCATCTGGTGAGCTGCCAAACGGTTGCCTGTGAAAACATGAACACGGTGTTGATAAACAGCTGCTGGAAAACATGAAATAATATCAGAGGATTAGTACGCAAATTGAACTAACAAGTGGAGACAGAAATTATTTTAATCGCTGCCAACTTTGTTTAGAAAATTATTCTGGACAAAAGTTATGCTACCCAAAGAAAGAAACTAAATAGTGTGATTAATGCCTGTCAAGACTCTACATGCATGGTATATCTGACAAGCAAGAAAGCCCACCAAAGATAGCCAGAGTGCTGACTGGATACTACAGGGCACAGAGAGGAACAGAGAAGTCAGTATAGAATATCGTCACTGAAGACAGAAGGCTAAATAACTGCTTTTTAAAAACTAACTTTGAATTTCTGATGTCAGATTAAGTACACCATCACAAGTAGTATTCATTTCATAAGTAGACTCTCCCTTTAGTTGGTTTTCTATCAGGCTAAACAAGCCCAAGAGGTCACAGAGGGGTCCATGGATTGTCTGAGCTTGCACAAACTGAACATCTGGAAGAGCTGGGCAGAAGCATGAGGGAGCAGGGAGAAAAGGACATTCCCCTTTTTGTTTGCAGCAAAACACTGCATCAGTTCACCCCAAATGCACACTGGGGTACCAGTTTTTGCACTTGCTTATGTGCCTTGGAAGGACATCAGCAAGAATTTGGGTACTGTCAGGCAGTGTGTGATGGCTCTATAAATCCTGCTTACCTCACCCCTGAATTTGTATGCGAAGCACACCCACAGTTACAAAGGCAGAATAAAGGTTTATTATAAACCCAAAGGACAAAACTTCCCTAGAAACAAACTAAATCTGAAATAACACCTTATCTGCAGCCAAATGACACGTTTTTGTTTTGCAATTCACACACCTGCCCTGCTTCACACACGCTACCACAAAACTGCAATAGAAAATATAAAGAGCAAAGCATTCTGCAGGCAAGGGCAGCTACAATATGCACATCAGGGAAGAATCTCATCCCAGATAATTACTCAGAGACAACAAAAGCTGTCACCCATGGAGGGAGGAAAAGCACTATATGTGAACCCTTTTTACATGTCTGTTTAGAAAAAACAAAGAAACATGTTTGTGTATTTAGTTTCCATAATGAGATATATGGTTGCCATGGAAGTCTAATCTCTATGTCAAAGCTAAGCAGGAGAGCTGCATCATCAGGCTATACACTGAAAAAACTCAAAGGATGGCAGGCAGGAAAACTAATAAAAATGTATTCTTTTTAACTGGATCCCAGACAGTAAGAAAAAAAAAAAAGGATATATGACATACCTTTAAAACATTGCAAAGTATTAATCAAACTCATAGAGAAATTTCTTTAACTCTCATAGGTGGAATTATAAATCAGCAAAAGGGAAGACCAAAAAAAAAAATCCTTTGATTCGAATTGCTTACAAACTCTAAAGATAACTTATAAGAAGGGATCTATTAGATGGAAAAACAATTGATGAGGCTAGCAAAAAACCCCTCCCTGAAATTGCAAATGAGCGTGAACACACATGATTAAAAAAACCAAAAACATTTGTCAAATTCTGTATATTAAACAACGACAATTACTTACAATTTCTCCATTCCTTTTACAATGACAATTTTAATTTTTAATTTAAGAATTATTTTTACTCATTTAATACACAACAACAATCAGATTATAAAAATACCAATCCTGGGGATTAATAAAGCAAGAAATGGCAGCATCAACCAATTAATTGTTTCTGGTTGGGGTGTAAATGATCAAAATATTGTTACTTTCAGATGTAATGCAATGGGAATTTTTTCCACCATCTTCAGCTACAAGGAAATGATGAGAAATGCAAAGGTTAAAAAAATGGAAGAATTAATTGCCTGGCTTGCTGACCAGACATGACTCTGTATTTTCTTTTAAGGGGTAATTTTTAAAGTGAATAATTCAGTGCATTTTGCATATGGATAAGAGAACTGAGGGAAACACCAGGAAACATCTTGAAAAGCATAGAATAGAATATAACAAAGAAAATGCCACATATATTTATGGATAATGTTTTTGGACATCCTAATGAAAACTAAGAGAATGTAGTCAAAAGATTAACATTTTTTTCAAACATACTTTTTTCCTAAATGTATCTACTTCATTTTCTTTTCAGTGATCCCCCGATTTACTACTTACATAATTATAAATATTTCAACATTTTGCACTTGCTTGTTCATTTTGCATTCTTTAGACATTCCATATACACACAGTTTCTCTAAAGTAAGCTGCAAACCTTTTGGAGAAGACATGGCTCTTTTTTAAGAAGCGTAAACTGCTTATAACATAATGATGAATGAAGTTATTAATACATTACATACGAGTTAATGAGTTGTGATCAAACTGCAGTTCTGATTACCTGAGGAGGAGCTAGCTTCAGGGAAGAGGCAGCCTTCCTTTCACTTCATCTTTCCTTCCTCATCTTTTACAGAATTTAGGTCAATTAAAAAACCCCAAACAAAACATAATTAACCATGTCCTACATCACTTAAAATGCTACCCTGCTGCTGGAGGGGACAGATATTATGACTACATAGTCATGGCTAGTACTACTGGCACTTTTCCACATTTAGTGTTATTGTTAACAATAGGAACAGTGAAATCAGACAGAATCATGCCCACGTTAATGCTCCAGAGGTGAAAAATGGTGCAACTATACCTGAAGTGCTGGCAGCATCCACTGTGATACAGAACTTTCAATTCATTCAACACATTGCATGGCAAAGAGAGCATTTATAAATATTACTGGAACACGCAACCATTTCATGAGCACAAAATAATACAAAAATTAAATTGATGTACATTTGGGTGAATGTTTTATGTAGAACTTTGTTCCCATGAGGTGTGTAAAATACAGGCCTGCAAAATCTCTCTGTGTTCTGATGTGACACCAAGACTCACCTGTTCTGATTACCAAAAGTTGCCTGTTCTATAGGCAAGATGCTGTCTGGCCACGGTGCAGTCTGATTTGGAGGCGCCTGCTGTTGGCTATACTGAGGTCCTCCTATGTTCATCTCCAATTCAGATGGCCCTAATCAAGAAAAAAATAACCATATAACTTTTCTGAAGAGAAGCTACTTTCATGTTAATTCCTTCAACTGAGTCATCAGTGTTATGGTGAAAGCAAACAAAAGCATTAAGACCCCAGCAACATTATACTTAAAAGCATCATTATTCTTTTGCTAAAATTTGCTTTTAAAATTTGAGAAAACATGAGTACTCTGAAAGTGGTTCAAAATGATAAAATAGCAGATACAAGATGGTAGATGCAAAAATTAATAAGACAAGCATCAGAAAAAGACAGTACATAGAGTCAGTATTATAATGTACTCGCTTTAAAAGTGACCAGGAACAATTATCCTGTCCACAGCATTTCCCCTGAAAGAACTCCACGGTCTTTAGTGAGCCAAGGCAACTTCATATCCTCTTTCTTTGGCCACACAACCGTGGAGCTAGAGAGTAGCAGGAACTGTCCATCTCAACACATGTGTTAAAATTTAGTGGTTTAGACACCTTCTTTCCCACGTCCGCAGGAAAATTTCACTGCGAAATACGGTTCTCATCAAATCTATAATTGAAGTGAGGATTTTTTTTCTTCTTTTTTTTTCTCCTGCTTCATCTTTAACAATCCCATGTAAGCCAAAAGGAACAGCTCCAGATGCAACTTACCCATATTCATGACCTGAGATGGAAGCATCTGCCTTGGGCCAGGCTGGTTGCTGGGTCTCAAGGGGATGCTGGCCGTGGGGTTGCGGATCATGCCTGCTTGCACCGGCCTGTTCATGGCGCCAGCCGTGGGCGCGCAGGTCACCCTCACAGCTGGAGCCTGGCTGCCCCAGTCTCCAGATGCCATGGGAGGCCGAGGGGCATTGCCACCCATCATTCCTGCACAAAAGCACATGATCAGAACAGCCTCAGCACTACTGCTGCCTGAGGAGCTGCATTTTCGGCAGTAAAAATGCAGTAGTTTCACTCAGAGCACTCTGTACCACAACTGTCCCTCGAGATGCGCAAAGCTACAGAATGATGCCTTACACTGCTTAGTCAAGGGACTGGAGACTGTGATACATCTTACAAGAGGAAAACCCTTTCATCATTTCCGAAATGCTGCTCAGAGTAAGTGCTCCCACATGTAGTCTGCAACAGGTGCTGAGGGTGTGTGGATAGCCTTAACTTCCTTCCTCAGGAAATGAATCACGTTTGCTGATGTGCGTGTTGATGCTTTACTTTCCAAGTGCTAAGTGAGAATGGGGACTCGAGTAACAACATGTAAACGCTAAACACGCTTACAAATTAGAAGGACTGAGTATCAATTCATGTTCTGCAAACATCTTTTGGTGACTTCTTTCACTTGGAACTTAGAGCCTCCTCAGCTTCAAGGCTCACCCAGATAATCTCAGACCAATGTACAGTGCAGGGAAATTACTCACAGGAACTTTCCGATACATGCTGAAGATCATTACCGTTATTTTAGAGGAAGTCCTCCCACATCTACTGTAAACAATTGATACGTTTTATTTACACTTGGAATATATAGAATACTACACCCTGACAGGAGCTAAAAAACCTCAAGCAAAACCCAACACAAAAAATTCCAACCCCCAAAGATGGCATTCACAGTATTTATACATTTCAATTTTAATCAGTCAAGAAAGTAGATAAAACACTGATTTCAGGCTGGACTACTGGTTCAGATTAGTCTTTGCAGTTGCATTGTGCGACATCCTTAAACAAATACTAAAAGCCACACAAACAATTATTACTTATCAGTTCAATTATTTGGTGACATATAACCAGAAAAAAACCCTCTGAAGAGAGTCTTTCTTTCAGCTGCTGTACAAAATTTGCTTTACTGTTACATCCTCAGGTTTGGTCCATTTATGTACATATTCTATCAGCTGAAAGATGCGCTGTGCTAGAGCAAGGCAGGGACACAATAATACTCTCTAACTCGTATACATAAGATGAATAAAATCCTTCAATACGTATACAGAGCATGAAAGTAATAGGACACTTGAAAGAATACAAGTTGATCTCTAAACTGCTCAAATAAAATATTTCAGTGTCTAGCTGCATGTCTCTTTTAATACCGATGCAAACTAAACATAAAAATTTGACCCCAAATAGCCAGCTGAGAGGACTTACAATGCCTGTTTATTTACTCTGAGCTCTTACAGTGGTTGTTGCACACTTGCACGATCTCAGACTATGCACTAGTTGAAGTAAGTCCATCAGCCAGACTTTTCTTGTCAAACAGGCTATATGTTTGTTCATTATTAGGTTAACATGTTGTTAATTGCAACATCTGATGGTTCCCAAAAAGGAGCTAAGGTTACTAAATAAAGGATAATTGAGGGCCAAACTAACATCATAAGGGCAAGAGTATTGCCCATGATTTTGTTTTGAAAGACCCATCTCTACAGGTAGGTAAAAAACAGTGCATAAAAGGCGGAACTAAAAATATGCAGACACAGAAATTCAAAATAAAAACGCCAATACATAACATCCCACAAAACAAGATTTCTTCCGGACTTTACTGAAAGTAATAATCTGCACTGGTATTAACCCCAATGTTAAGCTGCACATGCTACAGCCTGTTACACAAGAATGTTTTTTAAAAAAAGGAAAATCATCTTACCTGTGCTACTGTTGCCCAAAGTTCCTTGACTTCCTATCATCCCTTCATTCCTGCCCATCAGTCCCGGCTGAGGTATCACTGAGTAAGGGCTACTCGTTCTTATGGGTGGGAAAGTTCCTGCACCTGCTGGGTTCTGCAGTGTTATGTCAAGTGGTAAATTCTGGTTTGGTAATAACCTGCCCAGTTGCCCTGCTCGTGGGTTATTAAAAGCTAGACAGGAGGAGCAAAGAAAAAAAGCAAAGTTACAAGAATGGAAACTTCACTGGCTTAAAAAAAAGAAAAAAAAAAGAAAAAGAAAAAAAAGAACCCAGACACAATTAAAGATCTAGGGCTCAGCTATTTAATGTTGCATAATTTACCCACTCCATATCTGTCTGAGAAACATCCCTTCTTGACATTTAAATGTAAATTTCAAAATGGAACATTCTGACACTAAACACAAACTAGGTACGACGTATATTTTAAAAAACTTTAAATGATGCAATTTAACTGACAGAAGAGCCACTACAGCAAAATACACCACTATGTGATGTGCATACTACTGCCAATTAATCTTATGCCTAGTAGGACTGTAATTGCATGCAGATGTCATCCTGAGGCAGATTGTTAGGAATTATCTCAGTTTTGAAAGTTTTCCAGCATAAGATGTGCCCCTGAAGAAGTTTTCAAAATTAAGGACAGACTGACTCTATATTGGATCCCACAGCCCCATTTCTATATGTCTCTCTTAACTTTTTGGGTTTTTACATTTTTTGTCATTAATGAAAATAAATACTTCCATGATTCAGCAACAACAAAAAAATGGTCCGGAAACAGAGCTGTGCAACCATAACATTCTGGTAAAACAGAACCATCCTCGATGGTTACTGACACCTTTATGGAACCACTTTCTTCTGGGTTGTGCTTTTTAAAATCAGCCTCTGCAAATAGAACTGCAGACTGCCTCAGAAAAGTGAGTTTCAGACTGTGACTGGCAAGCATCTGGCTCAGCTGGTCTTTGGGCAATGTTCCAATGCATGAAAGCATCCTCTGTGTGCTCAACTAGTTCTCAAACATGAATCAAACACTGACCTTGTAGCTTTGATTCCATTTCCAATCATACCCATAAAATACATGCAAGTAAATTAAATATTTTTGTGAAAGTATTATTTGCAATACTTTCTGATAGCTTCCCCTAGGAGCAGCTCTGATATAGCAGCATCCTTAAAGCGACTTCTGCATTTTTGTGTGCACCACATTACTGAGAAGTTAAATAACTGCTTTCTTATTTTAGACTGAAATAGTGCTACTTTTGAATCTGAAAACTTAGCTGAGGTTTAGCAAGTTTGTTAAAATGTACAGAAATATCTCATAACAGAAGTCTCTGACTTTTATTTTTATTTTATAAGACCAGACTACAGGAACTCACTGTATTTTTTTAATATAAGTTCTCTTCCAGGTGAATTTGCTTATATGTGTGTACAGAAAATATATCACATCACATACACCTCATTCCTAACCGTGAGATCAAAGTTTTGTCTTGTCTGCCTGTTCAACTAAGCAAACAAAACTTACTTAGGAAGCAAAAATTACTTTCTCAAGATTAGGGGCATCACAAAGTCTAAGGACTGAAGCAAAACTGAACTTCAGTGACAGTTTCAGAACAGTTTGCTCCAGAAGTCTGAAAAATCACACAGAGAGTCATTGTATGTTCAGCTTTGCCAGCACCCACTAATATTACAAAAAGGAATTCTGGAAATGCGGCACAAAATAACAACACAGTTGATGAGCTGTGATGGTGCTTAGATCACATATTTTACTCTTTATCAGGATGGGACTGAAGGAGGCTCCCTATCCCCCATGTAACAGACTCTAGCTATTTGGCAGATCTAGCAGCCTTTTTATTTTTCAATAGACAAAAATATTTTAAGTATCTTCATGTAAAACCTGTAAAATTAAAGTTGGTTATTTCTTCAGAAAAAAACAGTAAAAAACCCCAAATCTCTTTTGGAATTGTGTATGATTTGACATTCATTCCACATTGCTTTTCTGTGAGCATACGAGAGGCCCCTCACTATTTCTGTGGACCTGTTTTCTGTATGCTCTTCTACTGAAAACAAGGCAGAAGTTCCTAGGGGAATCAGGCACAGACACAAGACTGAGCTGGGGGAAAAAGTTTCAGGGTTTTAATTTAGATGGGAAACAGGATGCTGCTTTTACAGAACTGCTGCTAACCACTAAGCCACTCTCACTCACAATCATACTGTTACTGTACCGCCAGTAGCTTTGAAAGCAGATTTAAAGCTAGGCTAACCCTAGAAAGCTAAAAGGCTACACTGGAAGGAACAAACAGATCTTGCTTCAGAAAAATATGCTAAAGACTTCACATGCACAGAGATTTCCTTCTGACTTTTGTGCTGCTGCTGTTAGTACCTCTATACTCACAAAAGTGAGTACATTAAACCCGAGCATCTTTCTCTGAGCAACATGGATAACAAGTGATAATTTAGGAATCTGAAGTGGCATTAATATGAATTTAAACACTAATATTTATTGATAGAATATTAATACTTATCTAAACATTTCTAAGTAATTTGAGTGAATTTGGAAGTGGCTCAGTGTTAGTTTAGTATTATCAGAATGGCTAAAAATATTAACTAAACCCAGTGTTTTACAAGAAAAAAACTTAGAGCACATCTAAGGAAGTAAATCGATGCGGCCATCCTAGCCAACAGGTACAAAAAATGAAGCCGTGGTTTTTTACGCAATTTTATTCAACATCAGGACTTGATAAGACTCCTGTCTTCCTTGCTTTCCATTATTCTATGATGGTAAACCAACATTTCAATGCTGATTTGTAAGCTGATTAATAAGGCCAAGGAAAGCTGTCAGCTGGAAGTGACTCAACTAAAAGCCACAATCTTAAATTAAACTTGGGCATTCTTAATCTTCTGTCCTTCTATTAATCTTGTGGTTTTAGAAGAAGACTCTCCTTCATGCTTAGAAAAGCCTCTCTTGTACCTTTCACTGCAAGAGCTGCCAGAAAGGAATGATGTGCATCACAAAAAAATGCACGTGCCCTCCATGCCGAAACCCTCACAACAGCAGCATCGCGTATAACCACAGGAGGGGATGTTTGATTTGAGGATACCCCTTAAAACGTCTCAAAGGACACAGACTTCCAGGGAGCGCGAGTTAGACGCAGCTCCTGGTGTGTTTGGAACCGGGACGACCGCAGATGGCGCTCTGTCACCGCACAACACCGGGCCGGGAGCGGGAGCTGCCCCGTCCCTCCCCGGCCGGCCCCCGCGCTGGGGGCTTCCCAAGCTCGGCGTGTGGGAGGCGGGGTGCACTCACTGCTCTGTGAGATCCTCATTGCTGGTTTCTGGGTGGCCACCGCCGCGCCGGGGCTGCTGTCACTGGTGAGCTGCATGAGGTCATTGATGATGGCTTGCTTGTCGACCGAGCCCGCTGGCGCGCCTGGGCGGCTATCTGGGAAAAGCTGTGGTAACTGGCTGTTCTGCAGGTCATCCAGAATCTCTTCCAAGTTATCCAATTCACTGCCTGGCTGCAACAAAGAACACACAAACCCACAGTACACGTCGCTGCTCGCCCGCTGTTGGCGTCCTGCTCGTGCCAAGCCCGGCAGCCCCCCACTGTCACACCCGCACCGGCCTGGGATGCGTCTGGCAACACGCCCGACGTGGAGGAAGCGCACAAACCTGTTGCAAGGGGGCCGGGCAGGCTTCTCAGGGCTAGTCTGCCTTGCTTTTGGGGAGCCCAGTGTGGCACTGGCACCCCTTCAAAAGCCCTGCACTGGGAAGTATGATTCCATACCTTGGGCAACAGGGAGATTCTTCCCTGTGCACTCTGTGAGCGGTGCTGAGAGCAGGGATAACAGGAGATCCAGGAGTGCTGAAGATGGGAGTTTATGTGGGCATAACCAATATTTCTCTCAGCACAGTTATGTTTCTAGTCTCTTTATGATTCGATTAAAAGCATACAATCGAAAAGTTACTTCATGGCTAAAACAATTCCCCATATGTCTTTTCTTTGTTATATTCAAAACCTGAACACTGAATAACTCTATATAAGTTAACTGGCAAGATATATACATAGGATTGGGAATTTATTTTGCTCCCAACTTCCCAAATCATTGAAAATAACTTCTCTGATGAAAAGAGAAATCTACATATGAATCCACATTCAAATTCAGTAGAAAATTATCGTGAAATAAAGGTGGGAGAAAAATTAGGTTCATCTTATACTAACATAATTACTGACCTGCTTGGTTTTCTTAAATATATCGATTCTCATTGGTATTCTCTTTTGTCAGCTTCTCTGTCTAAAAACTCTCAGAATTAAAATCCTTTTCTGACTGAAATGTGGAAATCATTGCAACTAATGTCCAATCCTCAACTTTTGATTAGGGTAAAACTTGGGTAATAATTAAGAACAGGGTGTCTAGTTCCAGTTACTACCACCTTGAATAGTAAATATATCATAACAGTATTTATAACAAACATCTACTCAAAATCAGTGTCTTCATTAGGAAATGCGCAATGACAGAGGAGAGGCAGAGTGAGCAGCCACCCGTGAAGGATGGGGAACTGAGAAATAACACCACAAACATGCAGAACTGAAATACAATTCTTCCTGGGGTTTTTTTTTTTGTCCTTTCCCATGTCATGGGAGCAAGCTTACGCCACAGATCACAGAATACTGTAGAAATACCCGAGATGGCTTTAAACTACCTGCTGGGGCTCTCACAGGTTAGCTAGGAAGCACTGCACATTAGTCTGTACAGAACTCCTGCTGCCACATCTAACCTGCTCCTGGGAAGTCCTGCTATTTTATTCAAAAGTAGCTAAAATGCCCTGAGGTTACACTGCTACATGCCTTTTTTGAGTGACTGGCTGCAAATAAACATGATATTATTCTTTATTCCTTCTACATCATCTCCTAGTCTTACAAATTGTAGTAGATGGTGCAAAAGAGGAGGGAATTCACTCCATTAAAAGGCAGCATGTGGGTGATCTAGAGGCTGGTGTTATTGGCAAAATGGTAGGAAGCAGAGAATCAGAGGACTGGAAGAAATTTAAAGCCTCAAGGCAAAATCAGTGTATGCCATTCCCTATGGAAGTTCATACACTTGCTTGTTAAAGACATCCAGAGACAGAAAATCCACAGCTTCCCTGGAGAATTGGTTTCAGCACTGCCATCCTCACTACTTTTGGGTTTTTTTCTCAGTCTCAATGCAAAATCTCTCACACTGAGATCTAGACCCTTCCTTCCAATCATATTTTGAATCTGGAGAACATACTGTGTTCCACTTCCTTTTTCTAACTTTTTCTGTAGTTGAAAACATGTGCCCTTTTGTGTTTCGAGCTGCAATTAATAAACAATCTCAACTTGGGAATTTTCTTCAGCAAATGACCTGTTTTCTAGGCCTCTCACTACTCTTGTTGTTCCTGTGGATTGCTTTCAGTTGAGCCACACTTTAGCTGAAGCCATGTCCAAGACAGGATTTAAAATAAAGCCTTACAGCTGCTGAGTAAAGCAGACAATTAACTCTACACATAGTACACTCTGATGGCCTATTCCAGAAAAGTGTGTCATTCTCTTAATTCCATGACGGTACTGACTCTCACTCATCTTGTAGTCACTAGAACAGCTCTGAAAAAGTCCTATCTAGTCAGTTGTCCCCTCCCTTTTAAAAAAAATCTGACACATTATTCTTGACTAATGATAATAAATAGCATTTATTCACCTTGAATGTTCTAACATTTTGTCTCTGTATCTCTTCATTGCAACTGAATTTGAATTGTGTCCTCCACTGTGTTTGCAGACATTCAAGTGCCACACACAGCTTTACCAAGCTCTATTGTCACACCAGGTCACTTAGGTTAACTGAAACACTGAGCAGCTCTAGATGCTGCACAAGTCCTGCAGCATCTCCATTTTGACAGTGAATCCTTCAATAACTACGGTGTGTGGAGGGATTTCCAAACAGCTTCCTAACCACTCACAGCAGCTTCATCTGGACCATGCACCTCTAACTTGCCATACATAAGGAAAAGGGCCAAAGAGCCTTATCCCACTGATGACTCCCTGCTTTCCAGGCAATTACAAGCAGCTGGGTGGAGCCGGCACATCAGCAGAAAAGTCTGAGCCAGGAGGAATCACATGTGATTATATGAGGCCTAAATCATTGCACGGACAGGTGATAAGCAGATTCCAAAAGGCGCTCCAAGAGACAGCCATGAGTGATGTTTATAGGAGCTGCAGTTTGAGCGATGGGAGATCTGGTACAAGAAGACCGCAAGAGCCAGGAGAAGAGACTGATATAGAGCATCATAAATTATAGAAGGATGATTCAGTACTCTTTGGGGGAATTAAGACATATGGCCTTCATTACACGTATCTGAGACAACAGCAAAGGGAAGTTTTATATGTTGCAGGGGGGTCTTTTTGGTCGGTTTTATGCGGGATTTTGTGTCATCTTTTCTTTTAGCATTCTGGCTACTGCAATTCTTTGTTCGAATGCTAGATGTAAAAAAAAAAAACAAACCCAAAACTCAAAACCAAATCTAAAAAAACACCAATGAAGAACATTTTGATCCAAATGTGTCAGAAAACTGCACTCCCTAAGATGCTTTTAATTCCTCTCAGGAAGTGGCGAAGAAAGGACAAATACAACAGATGTATTACAACAACACAAATACATAACCATCTTCTCTTTTTTTGCTTAATAATCAATATCAAATATTTCATATTTATTTTTGTCATAAGGGTTCTCAACTGCTACAAAAGCTCCAAGAGATTTGGAACTAACACCAATCCATGACGTTAGCCTAAGTCTTTCCAGACTAACCCTCAAATGGCACCATATGTAGAGAAACTAGCATTAAAATATTTACTTGGTTAGTTTAATGGGATTTTTCTTTTATTTATATTCTATATTTATTTTGTTAATGGTCTAAATTGAATTTTACGTAAATAGAAGGCACACCCTAACCTCCCTGTAAAACAATTATTTGTCGTGGATTAAAAGAAAAAAAGCACCTGATAAAGTGCTAAGCATCACAAGAAAGTTGTTGTGTGGGTATTTTCACTATGTCTAAGTAATGCAATTATGACAATCTCTGTAGAACTTGGACACTAAGTGCCAGAAAACGCAAGACAAATAATTCTCAGGAATATTTTTGCATTTGAAAAAGTACTTATTTTATACTGTCATGTAGAGAAATACAGACTAAAGTTAAGTGCTTACAGAATCTTTTCGGCTTTACTGAAAGGCAGCTGCACCTCAACAAGGAGTTTGGTTTACAAAAGTTGCTGTGTCAAAGTCTAGCTTCCATGGATTGTAAAGGACTGGATAAGATACTCAGCTCTCCGGAAATCTTCTTCCTGCCATGAGCAATGCCCACGGCTTGCACTGTGACCCTGTATTCTAGGGACTTACAACAGGATGTCTTTTGGTGGGGACACAACTTGAAACTACACCTGACTTACATAAATTTGAAGTTAGCTCATCTTCCACCTCAGAAGTATGGGCAAAGCATTTGACCGTAAGAGGTAAACAAAACCAAATCCCTGCTCCAAACTGGCAATAAATTAAAGGATTATGAAAAGAAGGGAAAAGGAAATTAGAAGTGGAACCAATATGGTATTTTTCTCCCTGGTAACTGCAATAAACATAAAATTGGCTAGAAATCCTATTAAATTATCAAGCTACTCTATGAATAACATTTGAAAACAGAACTCTAATTGAAAGACATTCAGAAAATGGAATCCCCATTCTAAGGTTTTGATAGAATTTCAAGAAGAAACCAATGTTCCTCATGAACTTAATGGATTCTGGACTATTAAACCAGAAATAGGTTTTTTAAAGATGAGTGGCATGTGTAGAGAAAATATGCTAGTATTGGGAAGATACGGGTTTCCACAAGAAGCATGAGCACAGCAGAGTTGATAAAGTACGTGAGGAACACCAGAGCAGTTGCTGAGTTTTAGGACAAAAATGTACATGCTTAAGATGATTTCTGGAACAGCACTTGTGCAGACTGTTACATTGCAAAGTCCCTGTCAAACCAGCTGTCTTTATGGTCTACTGAACAAAAAAGAGGAGAGAGTACACTTGTGGAGATCAGGATTTTATTCCACACTCCCCCAAGAGATTTCTCAGAGAACAAGCTACTTTAGCAAGCCAGTATCTAACATTGTTCATTACGTGTCTCTGATGTTCCCCTGTACTTTCAGTCTCCTTCCCCTCCAAGCTGTCAGCCAGTCCTTGTCACATCTGACCATCTCCTGATCACTACAAGGGCTGCTCCTGGCAGTGCACTGTCAGGGAGAGTAGGAGAAGGCAGGCTTACTGCTGAGGGATACTCTTTTCCCTTTCTAACAGCGGTGAACCATATGAGAACTTGTGGTGTTTGACAGCAACAGCCCCAGTAGGTTGGTGCTGTAGGAAAAACCCACCTTAGTGTCCCCAGCAGGTCTCTCTTTCATCCTCTCCCCTACAGCTGCTATAACTGGAATAGCAATCAGCCTAATAAAGCTTGATAACCATCATCCCACCAAGGAAGGGAAAAAGGTACGGCCGTGCTGGAAATATTCTCTGCCATTTGAGAAAGGCTTCCTGTCAGTTGCTGCTCTCTGCAGAAGAGTATGTTTAAACACACTACCTAGAAGACTGCTATTTTTAGTACAGTGGTGCACTTCAAAGCATTTCCTGCTCAGAAAGTCACACCAAAAGTAAAAGGAAAAAATGCAATGGCTCTGTTGCCTCCCAACACACTGATCTCCCTTGTAGAGGCCATCCCACTGCTGCTCTGCTGCAGTTTCCAGAGAAACTGCACACTCCAGTGACTAATTACTTAAAAATACAACATTCCTCAGGGAGGAGAAGTTTTAAATAAACCTGCAAAATAGGTAACACAAGCACATGGCTAATTTTTACATATGGGAGGAAGAAGGAGGGGGAAGGATGCAGGAGGATGGAAGAATTTAGCTCAAGAATCTCTGTTCTAGTCTTGTACTAAATAGTTCCAGCTTTGATCTAAATTTAGGCAATGAGCACTTCCTGTGGGAGACCATCTTCCAAAGCTGAAGAGTTTTGATGCTAAATATTTTTAGTGATTTTATAATTGAGGTAAAGTGGTTATTTGTTTAAAGGCCTGGCCTTCAGATAGTTAAACACTTACATTATTCTATATTCCCCACCATTTCCTCTCCTACTCCATGCTGGACTTCTGTTTATTCAGCTCCAGGCTTCACTGCATTTTAAGTGGGTTTTAAAGCTCTATTTACAACCAACAGGAGCAACAAAAGCCCTTCTGTCATTATCCAACAGTCTTCCATCACAGTGACAGGACTGGCTTCTCCATACCTTGGTGCTGAGGAAGCCCTTACCACTTTATCACAACTCCTGCACTGCTCCGTGGTTTTCTGAACAAACCCAGCTCCTGGACCTTTCCATTTCCCTCTCTCCTGGGAGACAAACTCTGTCTTCAAATTTTAAGAAAAGGCAATACATCCATAACCCACACTTCAACCTCCTCAAGTCCCTCCCCAACCTCAGAAGCATAAAACTTAAAAATAAAAAGTGAATAGACTATTCACTTTACAAAGTTCATAATTCAGGAGACCTGATTTTCAGCTGCTTGAGGTTGGCAATGCTTGTATAGACTAAAGTCTCTTTCTTGAAAGTTGGTTTTATAGTTGGTCTCATGTTTACATTTAGGGTAAGACACAACTTGCCTATCTTTAACCATGAGAAAGTAAAGCAACTCGTTTAAACTGTTCACCTGAGCTACCACTTGTCAACGGGAATATCAGTAAAGAGTGGCTTACCTCATCTGTTTTAGACACACATTAGTATAAGATTAAAAAAAAAATCCTGGAGTCTTTTTCTGTGTTTCCATCAGCAATAAAAGGAGTTTGTGCGACTACCTTGGACTAGACAACAAACTTCTAGAGGGGACAAAACCTGCTCTCTGAGAACTGGTTTGTAAGCTAAGCTGTTTCTCGTGTACTCCACAGAGATCGGGAAAGGGGAAATTTAAATTCTTTTAGAAATTTAATTCTTGGGGAATAAGCCATGATTTTGATCTATGGATGAAGGGCATAAATTTTTTGGTGATTATCAAATTTTACATCCCTGTCAAGTACCTAATACTGGAGGATTTAAGATCTCTGCTTTCAATCTAGTACTGACTTCGATATGTAGGATCTGAACTAGGAATTGAAACCTATCAAACAATTTAAAAGTAGTCCATTCTTGCCAGTTTAGCTGTGAATTTCTTGATGTCTGTGTTTTTCTAGCCTAATGAACCATAAGTTCTCACAGAGAATCTAAACCTTACCTTTACAGACACTACAAAATAGAGGCTTCTATTGAAAACTAAAGCAACATCCAGGCTGGAGGATAAATCAGTGCAAATTTCAGCGAGGACAAATTAGTACAACTTGGCTTGGTTTCCCCTAAAGCATGGGAAGGATTGAAAAACCACAATTGCTCCTACATAATGGCAATAGTTGTCAAATTCTGTTGAAACAAAAGCAGCAAAGTAACCTTAGGAGTTGCCTGGATAACTGAGATTTTAACAATGCTGCATCTACACTGGAGTGGCATGTTTGGCCTCTATGTTTTGTGGTTATAACCACTGTTGAAAGAACTGTCTACTAGTTATAGACTGCCAAAAGGGCAAATAAAAAAAAATAATAATCCAATGTTGTGACTTAGGGCTAAGAGAATGTTGTCTATCCCTCCTCAGCCTCACAATACAATATAGAAAATATAAAAAAAAAAGTCTTTATACACACACAATAAAAAATACAATAGATTAAAAAAAATAAACAAGCTCAAACCTACTCTGCACATTGAAAAATATACAAAATTTTTAAAATTAAGGATATGGCTGTGAATGAGAGACATGAACGTTTGCATTGTATATGATCTGATCATGATTTACAAACTAAGGCTTCACACACAGGGCTGCCTAGGGATTAATGACCAGCTGGGAGATTTGATAGTGTAGGATGAATCTAAGGATCATTAACTCCAGCTAGTTATAACCTTACCAGAAAATGCTTTATACTAAAATTGATATTGTAATTACCCATTCTATAAATAATATAAACAGCAATATTGAAGTAGCAGATTGCTTTTGCTATGTCCCTTTTTCTTGCAAAGCTCTGAAAACTGGAGCACTCGGGGTGCTGTGGACCTGGTGCTTTTGAAAAGTGAATTCTGCGTGAAAGCCAGTGACATAACACTTTTTAGCATAGGTCCCAACAATACACAGCCTATTGGTGTGTTGGGCAGCAGAGCAACAAATAATCTTGCACAGAAAGCAAAGAAATCCAGAATGCAAAATTCAATGCAGATAACCTTGCACAAGGAGACGTGATCCCTGCACTGAACCATTAATCATCTGCAGAAACTTGAGGCTGAATCTAAAGAATTTTTAAGATGATGAAAAACCCCCAATAAATCCTCCAAACTGGCACAGAAGTCTATTTGCTTTGATTTTAACTTGCAGGTCAAGCATAGCGCAAAGACCAGTAATGCAAAGTTGTTATCAGTCCTTTCAAACATCTCCTGTTCTTGGGCATGAATCTGTTTTCTGTGGGAGGAGTGTAGCTGCTATGCTGGACCCATTCAGCAAGCACAGCAGCAGTTCAACATCAGCCTGTGGGAAAAGCTGTCAATTAGTTAGCACTAACCAAGAGTCACGAGTATTTTCTCTTTGCCTGACTACCACCTGGGAAAGGTACCCTGCATTATCCATCTCCTCCCAGGCACAGTCTGTGCTTTCACACAGTGTGATGATCACAACCGAGTAACGCCGACTGGAAAACTGAGTGGAGACTGGATTGCAAAAGACAGGTAACCGTCTCCTGAAGCGCCAAGACACTACTTTTAGAGGAAGTCAGATGGCAGGAGTGCAGGCCTGGAACAGCTCATTCACACATAATGCAAAAATTAGCTTACCTGTTCATTAGGCTCAAAGCTTATCTCTTCTTTTTCCGTCCTCATAGCTATTAACTTTGTGCTACCGGAAGGGTCTGTCTTACTGTCCAACCGCTCCAGTTTTGGGGGTATGTCTGGTAAACCAATATCTTTAGTATCATCTTTATCTAGCAAGTAGCGAAGTAGTGCATTGTTATTCTTCTTAGGACTCGCTGGCTCCTGTTTAACAGTCACCTCTGAACCAGGAGCTGTGCTACTGGACTCCTGGTTCAGTTCTTTGCCTGTGGCCTCTGCTGTGAGCTTGGCCAAATCTACAGGAGAACTACTGTCCTGCAATAGTCTGTGCAAAATTTTATGCTTCTCCTTGAGCGAGGTTCCGTGTGCTGAACCAGACCCAGGCAACCCTCCCGCGGAGTCCTTGCTAATGTCTCCCATGGTACTGGACAAAGGTGAAGGCTCCATCTGATCTGATTTGGTGGTCAGCAATTGTAAGAGCTTTGTCTGGCTTTTTCCGTCGTGCAGTTTATTCTGTCCATCAGGTCTCTCGCCACTGACAACCGGTGGCATGTTGCTATCGCTGTTGTCTTTCTGTTCTCCTGAATGGCAGCTGCTCTCTGCTTGTCCAGTTGTACCTTCTGATTGCTCCCCATATATTCCAAAGCAGTCTTTAGAGTCCAGGCTTCCCATCTTGCTTAGCTGGGGAGGATTCATATTCACAGGGGAATTTTGTAAATTTCCCATTTTTAGGTCAGGTGAAGCCAACGACGATCCTAGAGAAACGCCGTGGCCCTCGCTGAGGGCCTGAAGTGCGTTCAGGGAACTGTTGGTGTAGTTATGGCTATTTCCTGTGCTGCTGCAGACTCCCACAGGTGAATGTAAGCTTCCTGCAGGGGAGAACTGACTGGGTGGGATGCGAGGACTTCCTGCCACTCCAGGGCTCACGCGATGCCTTGGGGAAAGCATAGAGTTTGGCTGCCCTGGGTTCATGCCGGGGCTGCTTTGTGAGGGGCTATTCATTTTTAGTGCATAGTTACTACCCTGAGGAGTGGATGCTTGTATGCTTGACACATGGTTCATTCCCCCTGAACCACCAAACCTGCCTGCTGGCATGCCCACTTGTTCCTTTGGGCCATTTATGGCAAAATTTATATTGCTACTGATGGTCATATCCTGACCTGGGTTCCCACTGCACATGGCCTGATGGGCAGGGCTGCTGGAACTAATTGGGTTCAATATCTTCCCCATTCCTTGTCCAGTCAAATCCTGATTCATTCCACAGACATTCTGCTCTCTATGTGGCAAGGGGAAGAAAAACAGCCTGTTAGCTAAATGACAGCGGCCAACTTGCAATTACACTACGGAAAAAGAAGCAAAACCCCAAACCTCACTTTAAAATAACACAAAACCCCTACAATCAAAAACAAATCAACAATTTGACAAAAGTGATATGCGACTCTCAACATGGCTGAACATTAACAGTATGGGTTTTCAGTACCTCATTACAAAACAGTGGAAGAGAGGAAAAACAAAATTAAACCTCACTTAAATGACAGTCATTAGAAATGCTGATAGGTTACAATTTCAGACTCCCTTTAATGTATCTCTCCTCCACAGTTTGGCAAGAGCTAACTTCTAGAACTGACAGAAATCTCATCTGAAACATATGACCCAACAAATACATGTTTTACAAGACAGCTGTGGACAGCTGTTAGCTGGAGTTTTGAATTTCCGTGAGTTAGCCCCACCACAAGGCTGGAGTGGGCTATTTGCCCACCAAGTTCATAGTGAAAAGAAAGTTGAAAAAGTCACATTTTTACACTGCCAGAGTATTTAAATACTGCTCCAAAACAGCATGTGAGCCAAGGGAACTACTGGATGCTGCTTCAGAATGAGAACAGTCTGTTAGCAATCCAGTCCTGCACAGGCATTCAGGAAAAGGGGAGAAGAAAAACAACAAACCACACACATAGGAGCTGAAACTCATATTTTAGAGATGTAGGCTGCAAGACAGAAGAAACAGAAGAGAGAGATACACACAGAAAAAGCTCTTGTGAGAGCACCTGAAGGTCACTTTTCTTTTCCTCGGTAGATTTTAATTAGTTTATGGGAGGATGTAATACACTTTTTACTCTGTGCTAAAACTTAAATTAGGAAAATCACACATTTTCCCAAATGCTAAAAGCTACAAAAGAGACAGAGTCAAGTAGGTTAGGAAGGAAAAAAATGAGATTCTGACAAAAATCAAATCAACTCTGGACTTCCAAAACCAGATACAAATGGAACATCCCTAATATGCATTTTCCATGAGACAAAAACCACTCCTATTTGCACAGTGTAAGTAAGTGCAGTTAAACCTTCACATATTGCTAAAGCATGAGAAGTGAAATAATTGAAGAATACAGAGTAGTGAATCTTGTTATTCTGTATTTGTTACCCTAGGCATAAAGGCAAAGGTGAAAAACATTAACTATAAAAAAGGGGTATTTTTAAAACCTTATTACAAATATAGTAGTACCAGCACTCTGTTAAAAAAAGTGCAACAAAATATACAAGTACCATTTAAAAATTAATAGTGCTTACTTTTTAAAATTTGGCACTTAATGAAATATTAGGTATCTTCAGCAATCCAAAGAAAACAAATTTCAGACAGCTTTTGGTCAGATCAATTTGCAAATCTACAATTCCTATAAAATGGTTTCAGTTATAATTATGTTTAGCACTGTTTTCTTCCTCTCAAGAAAATGATACAGAGGATTCAAGGAAAACAGTATTGTAATTACAGTCAGCCCATAAAACCTGAAACAAAATCTGATACAAATACACCAGGACATGCAATGACTTAATAAAAATTGTATGTTGAACTTCTGATGTCAGTGATTACTTAACCTTGACTTTAGCATATTATTGGCTGTGCTTTTTAAAAAAAACCCCTAAACTAATAGTAGTGGCACTTCTCAGGATTGGACATGTGAAAGCCACTAAGCCAAGCACCAAAAAGACAAGGCACGAAGGGAATCAAAGAATTAAATAACAGTTTGTCTAAAGTGCAGTCCTAGTAATCGTAACATGTTCTCTTAAGAAGAACCAGGACCAATAACAGAATGTGAACTACAAGAATTTAATCCTTCTAAGTTTTCTAGATTTAATTACAGTTGGAAAGTTTCTCGTACAGGAAATTAAAATACTGAAATTAAGAACATGACATTGAAAATCCAGCATGTCATTTTCAAATCCTGAAATAATCTTACAGGCTTTTCCTGCTGCAAGCATTGATTTCAAAATCTTACTTTGTTTCCATTATATCAGTTCTGGGTCAACTGAAATCTATCAGCCTTAAACAATCTATTTGCTTTGGCAACCTTGTACTTTCCACGTCTCTTAGCAGAGTGTGGCTGTAAGAAAGGGGCCAGGATTACCTGTGAAGCATATGCAAGGAGATTACAAGCTGAGGTTCACTGGTCGTCTGGGAACGGATGAGCTTGCTCTTCGTTTGGGCAGAAACGATGGTGCCATCCGACAGGGAAAAGCGATAAACAGGACTGAAGGCCAGTCCCTGCCTCAGCACTGCGGGCAAGCAGAACAACACAGTTAAACTAAGGACAAACTGCACTACAGGCAGCTCAGCTGCTCAGCACCTGATGCTCTAAATCCACCAGCACTGATACCACAGATACAGTGCTAATTGAACAAAAAGAACATTTTGAAAATAAATAGACGCGATGCATATAAAATAAAGGATCCACATACTGTAGGGTGGTCAAATGAAAATCTGTAAAGAGTGACAGCAATAACAGGAAGATACTATGAAATAGAATGTATTTCAGGAGCAGACAGGAAGTTCTTGATGTCCATTTCACTTTTCATCAAATATGTGTCTAATTCCTTTTGTTCCTCAAACATTTTTTCATTGTACCATCTACATCATGATGTTTTAATATAAACGTCCTTAGTTCTTAGATCATCTGTTTCCATTAGACTCTATCTTTTCCTCCTTATTGCCTGCTTAAATCGTCTTGCCACAGTTACTCTCACTAATTCTTTAAGTTACAAAATGCATAAAACTTTTACATAAGAACAATTAGAAATAAGAACTGGGAAGAGAAATTATTATTTTTAAAAGAACAAATATAAAATACATATAGCTCAAAAAAAATTCCAAATACAATTATGGAAACCAAAATTGGGGCTGTGCTACCTCTTCCCAGTGTTGACTGCATTTCAGGCTTGGGATTTACTTCACTGTACATATTCTGCAACCCTTTAAATTTTTAATGTAAATCTGAACTTCAACAAATTCCGTTCTCTAACTTCCACAGACCCCTGTGACGCTTCTTTAACACAAAATTAAAACATGTTATGGAAAAGCCAATTGCCCAAACATTTATTCTACTGTTCACTCTCTGCCATCAATGCAACAAGTGTGGTCATTTAAAATTTCTAGTCCAAAAGCAATCACATTAGGATTGCAGATATGAGAGAAGTAAAATACTTCAAAAATTTTCATATAATCATTTAGGGAAAAAATAGTAACGAAGCACTACAAATACATTTAATTTCCTATTTTTTCATACATACATATTTTCCATGGGGTTCTTTCTCTCTCCCTCTCTTTTTTTTTTTTTTAAATTAATAGTATCATGTGATCTTCATTTCATTGCTTGTCTTTTAATATTTCCTGTTGTAATGAAATGACATGGTTTTCCAAGTGTGGCCTTTATTTGTCTGGTCTACAGAGCTACCACATTTTCAGCCTTGCAAGACTGGTTACGATTGCTTTCCTTCCCTGTCCCCCACTGTTATATATTGTTCTGCAAGGTTTCAAAGTATTATCTAGGCAGTGAGAAAACAGGAAGCACAATTTAAACAACCAGAAGGGGTTTTTCAGAGTAAAAATGTAACGAGAAACAAAAACCTACAACAGTGAAACAATACAAAACAAAATTTCACTGTTAGGTATGTCATTGTTTCAGTTTAACCTTTGGGCACCAGAAGGTCCAAAGCTCTTAACTTTAGCATATACCACATCAGGAAATTCCAGTACTCAATGCCAACAGGATACAAGTGAAATCTCTACTTAAATCATTTTCCAAACTAATTCTTTAAGCAAACAAGAATGTTTCCGTATTCCTCTTGAGGAAATGCTATTTTTCTGACTGTGGCCAATAAAAACTTACCATATATTCTGCATTTTATACCGAGAGATAATTTTAAAGCATGTTTTTTATTGTTTATCAAGCTAATGCTGCGTTTTTTCACACTGTAATGCTGGGTTACATGTAGGAGATCATTACTTTCTTTGCTTCTTTTCTCAAACTGCAATGACTTGAAAACTGCAAAGGGTTCCTCAGTCAAGCACAAAGATGCTACAGCCCAAGATATTTCTTGTTTTTCTTCTCCATACTGCAGGGCAGGGCCGGGAAATATTTTAGCCATTATTCCTCTTCAGTGCTGCATCATTTGTAGGAAAGCAATTCCAGAGGTTTTTCCTCCTCTTATCACTCACTCTTTTCACTTTGACAAGAAGAGAAGAGCCCTCTCATTTAGACTAATTCTACAACTTACACGACGATCCTAAGCCACGACTGCGAAATGATACAGTGTAAACTCCAAAGCACATATATTTTCACCATTTCATAGATAGCTTAAGAGAGGACTCATTCAAACCTCGGCACTCAGTGTAGTAGCAGCTAATTTGGTCAGGAACAACTTGAAGAAGACTGAAATAACGAGTGCTGGGATGCCAAAAGAGATACCCCTAAACCACCCCTGGCACAGATGGGTCCTTGCCTGCAAATGCTCTCTAAACCCCTTTAATTGCATACTGCCTTCTTCAGTTCTGTCTGAAATCACAGCACAAGGCTGTGAATTTTTAGCACTTCTACCGTATATACCCCAAAAACTGTTATCTAAAATAACACAGCATTTCTGTGACCCCACATTTCTAAAACACCACTTGAAGATTTCATGAAAGCAGAACATACTAAAGAATATTTAACTAATGCCTCATGACTAAAGCCCTTCTTTTTGTGCATTTGGTGGAATAATTTGATATTCCAGTTACAATTTAGTATCCATGATGACATGCCTGTTGCCTAATGACCATGGTAACTATTTGTTACAAGCCAGCTGTAAACGCTGTTCTTTAAACATGAACCCAAAGAATGATGCTTCTGTACTGGAAATGTTCCAGCTATTCCCAATTGGTTTTGAAATTACTTTCCCATGGACTAGATAGGGTTATGCGCTTTTATTAATTCGGGTCTGTGTTACTAGAATTAGAAGTATAAGGGTTTTATGAAAAATCCCCACACAGTCACTACCACAGAAACCTCATGGGGACCATTCCAAAGTGCAGTACTTTCCTGCTTCTTACCTACTGTAATCTTGACTGAGTAGACGTGCTTGTGGTATATCCTATAACACTTATCAGCTAGATGCAGTGCAACAATGTAGGTTTCCAAACAGTATGAGCGGTGCAGCTTTGGGAATTTACACTCAGTGTTTCTCACAGGAAATGTGACAGTAAAAGTCCATTTTTGTAGAGAAAGGGAATACAGGCAATGAACTGCAATGTGTGAGCTGAGGTTCTGAAGAACAATGGTCAGTGAATATTTTGGTGGACAACATGCAAGGGTCTTTCATTCCAAAATAATTTTGACATTTTGAAGATTTAAAACACACTCCAGGATGGCACGGTTGTAACAAGAAGGCTAAAACAAACAGTGAGAAAGCTGAAGACCTCCCTAGAGAGCCATGAGTGTGTTAGATAAAACAGCTTGAGAAAGGGTCTGTCGGTAGCTGTTGATTGCTCCATGAAAGCATAACAAAGAGAAGACAACCAAGAGATACAAATGGCAAACAGGTTAAATACAGAAAGTGCTAAAAGTATGAAACCTAACCTTCTTGGTGATGCCTCTTGGCAAAAGATATTTCTCCCTCGTGCTGTGAATGGAACCTCTGAATGCATCTTCTCACCAAATCCTCCCAGCCAGGTTTCATAGCTGCTCGCATGGTACTTGTGTCCAGTGAAGTTATTTTGCCTGGTATCAGATACATTAGAAAACATTTGTTATAGCAATTTTCCCTGAGGAAAAGGAAATAAAATTAAAAGCTTCTACCTCTATTTCACAATACCTTGAAGATCCTGGCGTGTGGTAAAGCTCTCTGACGAAGGAAGAAGTGGTCTTTCCTTCATTGGAGCTCTTCTTGCAACACAAATCAAGCAAGACTGCAAATCTTAAGAGAAAAATGGTACCTCATTTAATTTTCATAGAAGGGGAAGACTTTTGTTCCCACAAAGATTTCAGAAATATTTTCTAAAAGTTCTTTAAATCTATTTGGACCAAAAAATAGATTTTGTACCAATAAACGCATAGACAAAACTCAGTGGGTTTGTATCTTCATTACTTCCTAAAACATTAAATAAAACAGGATAGGTGGGTTTGTTTTCTTTCAGAAAAAAAAAAAATTAACAAGGAGTCCACCACAACCCATAAGTATTGGCACATGCTTATGAATATACCTGTGGTAGCTCAACCACTCAGGAGGTAAGTAATAAAAAAGAATATACTGCATGCACAAAGAGCACATTTCTTCAGCACTCACCACTTCATACCTTCTAAGCCAAATTTCTTAAACTTGCCCCAAACGCTTGCTGTTCCTGAGAATGCACCTTCACAATAACCATTTTTACTTACCTGAATACTCACAAAACAATCTGAGGAAATTTACCTGCTGAAGTAGTAAATGGTAAAGGAAATGGTGAACCACGATTGCCTTCAAATTCTAAGAATTCAAAAAATTGCCCTTTGAAACTTTCTTCCCAGTCAGCTACATTTTTCTTACAATTGCAGCAATATAAAACTAGGTTATCTCTCTTTGAGGTAAACAGAATTTCTTTCAGTTCTCTCAGCTGGTTTAACAAATAGGTGCATGCAAGTGTATACACTCATAGCCAAGACAAAAGTACATTTCCACAGTTAAATCAAAAAAGGAAAAAAAACCTAAGAATTTTTCCAATTTTCAGGAATTAGCAGTCACTTTATCAACTGCACTGAAAGGGCACTAACACAAACTGGAAATGATAATTACCTTCACCGTCCTCCTTGAAGGAATTTGGTTGAGAAACAGCAAAGCACTGCATAGTTTCATATTTCTGATGTGCTTCCTGGTTATCATGGCCTTCTTCAGAATCAGCAAGAGGTTTTACCAGCATCCGACAATTAAAGGTATGGCTATTACGCCTAGGAGTGTCACCAGACCAAGATCCCCCATTCACTGAGCAAAAGCAAAAGCAGGTAGTGAGATAAATCTGGTACCAGGCATTTCTGCTGCTTATCCACAGGAAATTAATCAAGATGCTTTGCAAACTGGTTGGGAAACAAGCTCATTTAAGAACAACAACAAACTAATTTTAATATTAAAGCCCAAACCAGCACGTAACAAGGTCATTTATAAACTTAGCAGATTTTAAGAGCACTGCCAATTTGTTCAGCTATCATGTTTTTTTTCAAGTGACTTAAGATGACATAGTAGAAAAGCAGAATAAAAGGCTAAATATTGGTGCATGTAAAAGTTATACAGTACAGCAAAAGCCTACTGGGTAGATCAAGTTGATTTATGAGACTGAAAAAAATAAGGCAGTATGTAGGATCTTTCCAGTAAAAGGTACTACTAAAAGACATGGCTGCATTGTATAAAAATCTCTGTCCAGATTAGGAAGGGAAAGAAACGAAACTAATATGCACTTATAAAAACAGGAAGCAATACAATAGGGAATATATTGAAACACACAGTCTCAGCTACAATGGGAAAGACTGAAGGGTTGAAATGACCTGGGTGGAGTGATGGATAAAACTAAAGCCTAACACAGTGCTTAAGACAAGTAAAAAAAGAAACAAAATCCTGAGATGCACAAATATAGGTACTGGACATCAGTCAGAGCAAATTAATGTTACACCACATTAGGAAATGGCAGGGTCATATTTAAAATACTCTTTGCTTGCCCTCTTCAGTCATAAAATGCAATAAATGCAGTAATATATTGACTTTAGCCATTTACATTTTTGCTTCTTCAGAGTATATAAGTACAGTAATAAAATGCTAAAGTGAATTGAGTAATACTTTTTAAACTGCTCTGAGTAAATGAGGCACCCAGTATTGACTTTCTCTTTCTTTTCACCTCCTCCAAAACTCAGTGACACTAAAACTAATATCAATATGAATCCAAAAATGGCTGCAACGAACAAAAACAGTTTTTGAAAGTCGAGAGAAAATATTGCTGAGCATAAAAACATTGAAATAAAAATTCTAGCATAAGGAGGTTTCTGATTTTTCTTTTATATTCCTCCTTTCCCAGGCCATTCTTGGAACAAAGCAGCCTAGACAGAGAACTAACAGAGAGTTCACATTGCTAATGCTGTCTTTTAGTGATTCACTCCAGAGATCCATTAAAAAATATCAGCTAACATGAGTTACTAAGAGCAATTTTAACAAAGAGGAATTTGAAAAGAGTGGAGGATGCTTTTGAGAATAATATTAATCATTCATAGTCTACATATACATTAAAAATAAATAATGTATATGATGAAACTATAAGTAGTGTCAGGACATTAACTTAAGTTATTGAAACGCTGACTTATAAAACCAAAGTTAAATAAGTAATGGTATGATATGAGGAAAAGTTATATACCTAAGGATTTTGGCAGCAGGATTTTGACAAATTCATTGTGGTCCCCTACATGCAGGATGCTATATATGCTTGTGTTCATCAGCTCTTCTTGGTTGTACCTCAGGTACTGTGTCACATTCTCAGAAACAAACACAACATTACCTTCTGGGTTCACTACAAAGAAGAACCCATCTAGGGCCTAAAGGGGGAAAAACAGAAAACCAGAGAGAGAGAAAGAGAGACACAATACCAAACAATCAGATTAACAAAATACACAGAAAATAAATACTCCATTCAGAAGACATTCTGAATCTTTCTGCATGCATCCCAGTCCTTATATTGTTGTCTGTAATGGCAAAGGACACATTTCAGATTGAGCAACTAATCTTCCCTATACGAAACTAGTGTAAAAGCAAAGAAAGGTGCACACCTTGCAAAACAATGAAACCCACACATGGAAACAAACCAAACCTCCCACCTCAAACAAACAAACATAAATAATTGAAGAGGTTGTTATCTATCTATCTGCCTGTGTATGAAGGAAGAAACTTGGACCAGAAGATGGTTCTGCTAAACCCACAGCCTGTTCACTCCTCTGTGCAGTACAGGAAGACTGATCCCAGGAAAACACCACAGGACACGCTGGCACAAGGCAAGGAAAACCCTGGCAGAAAGAATGACTTTCTCCCCATCCCCATCAGTGCATCTTCATAGAGACGAGGCCCCATGCAGCTGGGAACGTGAGGCATTAAAAGCAGAGAAGGGCAAAGGGAGCTGAGAGCAGGCAGTGAGCAGTGAAGATGGGAGAGCTTTAGCCTCTGCTCCTAGGACTGCTTTCATTTTTTTTTAAATTTGACACCAGTTTAATTCAGTCCACACATCATCCAGGGAACAAGAATCAGATTTTCACCTCTTCAACTCAGCTTCATGGTTTTCCAAAGGACTTAAAGTCTCGGTGAGGAAATGTCTACATTAGTATTTTCTGCTGATTGGTTTCCCTTCTTATCTCCTGTGACAGTGACAACCTAGCTGCCGCATTCTTTCCAAGATATCTGCCTTGCTCTATCTGCAGCCTAAGCCAAATGCGACATCATTTCTACCCAATGAGGATAAAGTAAAAATTTGAGTATTGGTAAGAAATTCTCACGCAAACTTTATTTTTCTTAAGATGCAAGCATGACTACAGATGGTAGAAATATATCAGAATACATTCCTCTAACTTTGTGTCATGTGAGCAGATAAAGGGGGGGGGGAATACAGTTAAACTTAAAAGAACCAAAGCTTTTGGTCTAAGCATTCAATTAACAACCTACACAGACTTCTGCAGCTTTGCCTGATTTATTCACCTCTCTAAGGATTGGCAGGAAATCACTAGAAGAGTTGTTAGTTATTGTATCTCCAGGGACAGAAATAAATCAGAAAACCAGGCCACCCACAATTCATTGTGGGTCAGAACCAAGTGGATCCACACTAAATCTGAACACAGCTCACTGCAAAACAGTCTAACAAGGAGGAGGTGCCACAGCAAGCACAAGGCATTTTGGTATGACCCAACTTGTTGTATCCTGTACATCTCGTGTGCTGGCCTTAGCAGGCAGTTCTCAAGTCCACTGGTTACAGAGAGATGTTTAAAATATTGCACACTACTGAGCAGTTAGCAAATCCACACAATAAAAGAGAAGCCTAAGGATGGATTTTACTTCTGCCTTCAGTCACCTAGCAGAAGGCTAAAGAGAAGACAGAGCCAGGCTCTAGGTTAGAGGTTTACAAGGGAAGGATGAGATGCAACAGACACAGGTTGCAAGTCAGGAAACTTCATGGAGATACAAGAAAAAAAAAACTCTACCATGAAGGTAGTCAGATATGGGAAGAGGCTGCAAAACCCCCTTCCTCAGAGATATTCAAACCTTGGCTGGACTCTGATTAGAGCAGGGCCACCTGCTCTAATGGAACCAGCTTGCAGTGGGAGGTAGGAATACATAAGCTCCAGAAGTTGTTCCCAAACTAAGATAAGTTAGATAATGATTCTGCTCCAGGGGAGGGTCAGTGAAAACACATTGCAAGCAGAGCAACTGAGCCAATGGCTGACAAACACTTTCTTTGTTCTATTTTTAAATTACAACATAATAAAACCCACAAATAAATGTGTAAGTATATACTTTTCCTGACTGCCTCTAAATTAAGATAAACTAGGTCTTTTTTTCTCCTGTTGTCACAAGTTCTAATCTCTGACATTGTTTTTTATCATTGCCTTCTTTTTGTTTCTGATAGTTCTTGGTTCCTCCTGTTGATTTACTTTCTTTGTGAGCTCCCTCCTTTTTATGTACTTTCTTAGCATTCATTACATTTTCCTGCTGAGTAATACTTATTTTAACTATCAAAGATTTACAAATTAATTAATAAACTGAGGTTCTAGTATAATTTTCTATCAGCATCTCTGCTATGGATTAGTGTCTTAGGCTGCATTTCACCACCACGTGAAGCCGGTGTAAGCATGGCCTGTTTGATTTAGTACTCCCTCCATCACAACAGCAACCTGTACTGTGTGAGGCTATGAAGAGCTGGGCCAGAGAGTTGAGCTGGCTGAAAACTAATTAAAGAAAAAAAAAAGATGCTAGCCACATCAGTCCCCAGCTAGCCAACCACAGAAGCCATGGTATTTAGAGCTGGCAGAAGGGTGTGGGTTTGGCTGAACCATCCTGCTGGGCAGCTGTCCACACATCATTTCACAGGGGTTGCAAAACCAAAGCCATCACAGATGTTTATTGGAGTCTTAAGGAGAAAATTTTCAAAGGTGGAGATGGTAAGCAAGAGATTATGAGAGTTGCTGGCATCCCACAATAATCTTCAGTTTTCCCTACTGTACAGTGGTAACTTCTTTGGCAAAGAAATTCTCTCTGTGCTGCTCCCTCACAGCTGTTTCTTGAGCTGATCACAGACGTGCCCATCTGGGCTTAGAGTAACAAAGGGCCTTGTATTTCAGCCTCCCATTTCTTTATATTCTATTCAGAAAATAATCCTGCAGGTAAGCAGCAGCAGGCTTTTGAGGAAGTTAGTGCAGCAAGACACTTGAATGTTTTAGAAGCTTCCACTTTTGCAATAATTTCTTAATTCTGTCCCCAGATGTAAGCCACCACAATCAAAAACTTTTCTTCAGAGCTATTGGGAAAATGGGTGAACAAATAATGGACAATATGATGGAAGAGAAATCAAGAAAACAGATATTTTAGATTATATATTGGAACAAAAAATACATTTGTGTTCTTTGAGATGTTGTCATCTCTCTCTTGACTATTTTTCCACACTTTCTGCCTATCTACTTTATGCTTTAAGCAAGAAATATGTTAAAATATTCCTCAGAGGCAGCTGCCTGATGAATTTTACTCACTTTCTTCAGCTGGAAACACTCATTATTTTGAGGATTCTTCAGTTTTATTCTTTAATAAAAACATACAATTACATTTCTAAACCAAATCAACTACTAAACTGTTCATCAGCATTGCCATTTTTATTCTTATTTGGCAATGAAAAAGGGTAGGTTTTTTTAAGAGGTTGTATAAAGGGGTTCTGTAAAGATGAAATAACTTAATTGCATTTCCTTAGGCGATAAAGACACAAAGAAAGTACCTGTAGTCTTTCCACAGCAAATATATAACAACTTTCAGTCTTTTTTAAGTTTCCTGGTGCAAAAGGACCACGGTTCATTAATTAAGTTCCACAATGTTTCATTGTTAATATGCAAAGGAAAACTAAACTAAATTAAATGCAACAACAGAATAGATGGGTGATTGTACATTACATGTTTGCTGCAATAGCCAATCAAACAAGATAAGCCAGGAAAAATATCATCTTATTCTTACTTTCCCTGGGATTAAAACAGGTCCTTAAAATTAAATTAATAGGAAATTAAAGATAAATTTTAACATAGCAGTGTAAGAGATGAACGCGTAACCTTGTTTGATAGCAAAAACAACAATATTCAATTCAGTGAGTATGTATAATAAATATTAAATTAAATCAATTAATTTGTTACCCCCACTCTTCAAAGAACAATGCCTCCAACCTGTCTAATCTTATGTTTTGCAGCGTGAATTTGGAGCCTTTATTTCATACGCAGTACAGAAAACCATGTCCTCATTTGACCAATTATGAAAAATAATGCAAATACTTAAAATTGTTAAGCATGCATTCAGAAATGACAGAATAATTATGCTTCTGCCAAAGCCGGTTCCCTTAGCTTGATTCAGGGTTTGTGTTTTATGTTATCTAAAGTAACATTTATTCTTCCTTGTGAATAAAGTCCACAGCCGGAACAGGAATGAACAGTTTGCAAGTGAGCTTAGGCAGATAAAGCAGTAGTGCCAAAGGACAGCAGCACATGACATAAGGATCCCTGATAACAGACCTACCCAACATTACTGCTAGCACATTTGGAAGCCAGGCTTGAATCATACAGCCTTTTGGGGCATCAAAATAACAGCTAAAATCAGACGGAAATCTTAACTGAACAAACTGAAATACACATCTTGAAAATCTCTCCTAGATTACTTTCATATTCTAGAGGGAGGAGTCCTGCTTCAAGCGCTGAAATGATAAAATATTAAAGCAATATAGCAATGACATACAATTTTAGAGGAATATTATTCACTTGTATACTACAGTATATATAAGTCAATATTCAGGTGCAACAGGTCTTCCACAGCTGCTGTGGTTCAGAACAAATAACAACAGACATAACAACAAATAACAAGCAGACACCCAAGACTTGCTACCAGCTGAAGCCCCTCAAGTTGTCTGTGTTACAAAGAAGCAGAACTCTCTCTGCCTCTCCCTACTTTAAGATTTAGAGTTTCATCACTGAAAGCAAGAGAAGTAAATATGCTGCCTGCTCTTTAATGACATAACCCCAAGTAGCCAGGAGGGCTTGTCTCTCTTGACCATTCCTTTCCGGCAACCTCTGCCTACCCTATTCATTTCATTCGTCCTAGGAGGAGCAAATCCCTAAATAAAGGGATTTTGTCCTCTTTACCTCAAGCATCATTGGTCCAAGTGCATCCTTGTCGATGACACTCTGACCTGTAGACGATACATCTGCTTTTTGCACTTCATCTTCATTAGCTGCTGCTGCTTTTTCTGCAAGAGAGAAGACGGTGTGTTAGGCGACAGTGGACTGGTCTCTCACGGATACACCAAGAACCCACAGAGTATTGAGAAGAGCTGTGAAACGCTTACAGTGCAACAGTTCTGAAAATGAGATTAGACAGTCTCCCACAATGATTCAACGGAAGCATAACTAGCCTGTTTGCTTCTCAGTTTTCAGGTCTCATGACACAAATAAAATATTTTCTGATGTTTCTCTGCTAGACATTTTACCAAACTATAGAGCCTAACACTGGGCAAAGACAAGGGCTCTTTATGGAGGTGCAGTGAGCAAAAACCAGGATCAAGGTGTAGTAGAAGACTGATCTAAAAGAGCATGCAAAGCTTACAGCTGCAGAGCTTTTCCACGACCGCTATATTTAGAAGGAAAAACATAACTCCACAATCTACAGTTTCAGTACCGAGAAACAGCGGCCTCAGTTCTGTTCCCATGCCTCCACCCACATTCTTACTATCACGTAATTTTCATACCGCCTTATTTACCAATATGCTATTAGAACTACATAAAATTTCAAGTGCTGTATTTGAAAATTACAGGCAAGAAAATAATGATTTCAGGTTTCTGGAACATCGTGCCATACGTTACAATATGTTGTATACAGAATCACAGATTACACCCAACTCCAAATGTAAGGGATATTCACAGAACTTTCAAACCTAGTGGGTTTATAATTCCTATCAAGTAATGAACTGTATTCATTTTTCTATTCCAAGAATGATATTTTTGTTTAAGGATGAATTAATAAAAGTAATAAAAATACTATGTAAAATACACGTTCTAATGCATCTTGTACATTGTAAATTAATGAAACAAGTTACTTTTTGTTGTTAGTTCTATACTCAAAACATTCTTTTATTATTTTTCAAGCAGCAGTTATGTAAAAGCTAGGGCCATCCTGCAATCTAGAATATTAAAAATAATTAGAAATGTCTTATTTTTAGTATGATGCAATAGATTGTTTTAATAAACATGAAAGCACGCTGAAACCATGATAATAAGAATTTATGCCTTTTACAATAATAAACCAGAAGAACATTCATTGTAGGAATTACTGAAAGTACCATGTGCGGATGGAGCAAAGGGCCTTTGGAAAATCACCTTTAGTGAAAATTAAAGCATCAGTCATACAAATTGAAATGTAGCCAAATGTACAGTATTTTCCACTATCTGTAGATCTGCAATAATGCAGGTGAAGTTCTTCTGAACTTTCCTTGGCATAGGTTTTAAGGTCAATGTGAACATGTGCTGCTCAGACACAGAGTAAAGGAACGGCTTTTGTGAAGCCCTGGGTGTTCTCCTATCAGCGAGCACCCGCTGGCAATAAGGCTTTGGTCACTCGGCCTGTCTCATCCGAGATTTATACGGTTTCTTGCTTTCATGAAAAGAGTCACAGAAATTTTAGCTGTCTTCTTAGGTGTAATACACTATATAAAACCATTGTGAGTAATGATTTAACAAAATTGCTCTGAAGATTGATTGTTGCAACTAACGGACTAATTTTAAATCACTCTGATTAGCATAATCTGATAGAAATAAATTCACTAGAAATAACTATTAACATTTCCTCTGCCACTTAAACTCACCAGGATATAAAATTAGTATTTCTGGCTTAGACTAGGGGTGGGATTTTATTTTTTTCCTTACCTTTCTTCTTTTGGCAAAAAGCAGAAATTAGGTGTAACAGAAAAACAATTGAACAATCTTTCCCATGCTACAACACAGCAGAGTTGGCACCATATGATGATACAAAACTGAAAACATGTTCTAAAAATTCTAAAAGAATTCTAAAAATAGAGTTGAGCTTTTAATAAAGCCAGTGATGATATCTGTTTCCCATCTGTTCCTGGTAGCATAAAGTGATCTCTGTTTTCACACTGCAAAATATCATAATGGACAGGGATACCAGCTTCCTGCTCTCATTCTGCCACTGCTTCAGCCATTGATACCATCTTGATTATGGGAGGACATGGGATTAATTCTCTGTGAGCCAGAAATGGAGGGGCTGCAGACATGATCCAACAACGGTGTGCAAGCACATTAATTAGAGTTTCCTCATGTCACCAGTTTATAGACTAGTTTTTCTGATTATTTTTCACATAATACAAAGTATTTGCTGATGATTTTTTTCACTCTTAGAGCCATGGACTTTATACAAACCACCCATAGCATCTCTAAAAACAACTGTTTTCTTTTATACACACTGATGAGGTTTTATACAAAGGAAAAAGAGGACATTTTTAATTACTATAATAGTAATCAGTACAGAAGCTACAATACCAGGTCAGACTAAGGATCTCTTGAACCTCACATCCAGTTCCTGAGAGCAGCTGGTTTCCTCTCTGCTTCCCTGTTTCTCCATTTTGATGGTTGATCCCTGACTGCTGCTGCTTCATCACCAGCTGTCCCTCACAACCACTGGACGACTTCATTCTTTTTTCCCTTTGACACTCTTTTCCTCAGAGGGCCCAACAGCTTTGTGGGATCAATAAACTCAGTGCTCTCTCATGGAAAAAGTGTAATGAATGGAGAAAATATGAAAATGCTATTTATACCCAAACATTACCTACCCGCTTTCCCCAAAGACGGTGACAACGTACACTACACTGCTCATGACATTTGGCTAGGCACTCTGAAAAGCATTAGAAATCACAAGTGCTCCAAAATTATGGACTTCATAACTGGATCTGTAACTTAATTGTGTAAGGATTCAAGTAGCTGGAGAGCTTAGAAGATGTTACACATCCAGGCCACAAGCCACACTTAAATTGTATAGGAAACCAAGGCCTCAGACAGCCTCTGAGTAGGACCAGCTGTAATTTACGTCATTGTTATAAACTGCAGCCACTAATAATGTTCAACTACGCAATAAATTATCCATTTTTGACTGAACTACAAAGCCCCTTGTGTAAACTCTATCAGCACATACAAGAACAGTAAGTGCAAATCCTGTCAGCAGTGCTGTCCTGACAGTCAGTCATGGGGAATGTCTTGAAATGCAAATCTTTCCCTCAGCGATACAGCACGTGGGGCTAATTGGCAACAAAAATTTGTTGCAGGAAGGCTGGAAAAAACCAATGATTGATACACGAATTTCTAATTCTGACAACACTTATGCATCATCACAAGTCAGTACTCTTGATTTTTCTTAACAGTTCCAGCTTCTGTGGTGTTAAGTACTGGTGCAAAACTGTAAAGTTTACTTTCCCTTTTTTACTTTTACTCCAATCTTTTTCAACTTCACTGGGGACCCTACAAAGAAATCAAAAGCACAGAGAGTTTATAATTTCTACACTAGATTAACGATTTTTGAATGCCAGGGCTTAGAAAAATAGCTGTAAAGGCACAGCCTTCCAAAGCCTCTCAGAACCCTGTTTTTCCAGCTCCATGAGAATTGTTGGTATTACCCTGTGACTAACCACAGCCACTAGATTTTTCCACTGCAGCCACATGGGGAGTGGGAGCTGGTTCCCCGATCTCGCACCTCGCAGTGATGCCTCCTCCTAGAACAGCAATGCCCCTCCCTGATAAATGTCAGCAAAGTGTTACCAGGTGTCCTACAGGCCCAGCGGCCAAAGGGCAGCAGAGAAAGAGTGTGGAAAGAGAAATACAGCCTTCTGCTGCCAGAGGAAGTGAGCAGGATGGAAGGGGGCTTCCCATGGCTTCATCCCCACACAGGGAATACTGCACTGGAGAGGGAGCATTAAATTAGAAACTGGTCCCATCCTTATGAATATGGCTGCCAGGGATCAAGCATATTTTATCTGAATTACAGTGGTATAAACTTCATGCACATGAAATAATTATTAGCTCCGCTCAATTAAGAGTTTAGCCTGGAGAGAGAAAAAAATTTAAATAAAATACAAGTACCCCTGAGAGAGATACTACAAAGAATATATACATCCAATTATGTAGTATTTTAGTGATGTGTGTAATTTAGACTTTAAACTGGGGGTATGTTTACAATTGCATAAGCAGTATTATACTAAAATACATATTAATACTTTCAATTTGGCATCTTCCTAGTGATCATAAACTGTATTTACTTTTCTACATTTAACATACAGAATAAAGAAGGGGAAAAAAGCCCTCAAAAATATTTTCTGACAAATTTGTGAGTGGGAAGCCTCAAGCTTTATTCAAAGCTTATTCCAGATTCTGAAAGCAAACCATTGTGAAATCACATTAGTTTAACAGAAATTCATAAGTCAGAGAAAGAGAAGCCAAAAGCAATAGTTGTAAGACTCCTGCTACATTTTAACTTAGCAAGCCTTCTTGGTTTTCCGTCCTCCCAACTCAAGCTATGTCAGTTCTCTCTGCATTTCTGACAGCAGACGCTGAAGTGTTACTGATGGGCATCACCTTCTCTTGGTTGTGTTTCAAACCTTACTTTCCTACAGGTGGGCAGGCAGGACCAGCTGAACCACTCAAAAAGCTCTCTTTGTCTGTATTCTGCTCCAGCTTCCTTAAGGAAACCCGCTACAGAAATATTTTCCCCTTCGTGCTCTCTGCAAAACCAAAATGCATTTTTGAATTAAAAGAGCAAAACTTAGCCTCTGCTGGAATTTCAAAAAGACGAAGCATAACTCCAAAGAGAAAATTTGCATCAACGCAGATTTAGCTTATTTTTCATTAGAGCAACATTTAAGGTTCTTCAAAGAACAAGAAGAGCAAAAAATAGATGCTGGTGAAATCCTGGACAGGGAAGAGCCCATGCTCTAAAAACCACCAAAGAAAAAGGTCAAGCAAAAAAAACCCCCTATAACAGGTAAATTCAAGTTAATTATCCAATATTGTTTAAAACAGTTTCCCAGGTATATAATTCCTGCTCTTTGTAATTTTCTGGAATTGCTATTGAAATGCCACACTTACCTCAAATCACATACCCTTATTTGTATGATAGGTAAAAAAATATAAACAAAGAGATTTGTAATAAGTGACACTAGAAAGCTCAACTCCGCACATAAAAAACCCCCCATACAAATCATCAAGATCCTTGTAACAGTAGCAGCAACATCACTTGAAAGTGAATGTAAATGCTATATAAAGTTTAAACATGCAATTTAATTTTACACTGGGACTGTCTTGAAAACAACTTATCTTCTCCATTTTTTGTATGTATTAGCCAACTACTTTTGCCTTGCCTCATTCATATTTCTGTTTGCCCTGCATGATCCTTCCGAATTGCTGTGCAAAAATAACATCCAAACAATCAAGAAAACAGCAGAAGTATCCAACTGTCCAAAGATAAGGGTAGAGACACTATTAAAAACTAATGCTAACATACAATAGAAAGTATACTTAGTAAAGGCTGTATTTTAGCTGACCCTACAGTTTTGAGTATTAGATTGAATAACATTTCAAGTATTAGATGTAATAACATCTGTGTGTAACTATTGCTAAGTAATTATATTGACTGTGGTAATGGACAGGAGGTTTTTAACATGAATAGGGCCGTACAGAAAGTGCCTTCAAATTTATCAACTTGAATAAAACACGGAAAAGAAAAAGCCAAAAACATTGTATTTGGTAATGTGAGTAGTTTTGGATCACTACACATGACGAAGTAAAGCAGTGAAGAACGTGCAAGTTATTTTGATGCTTGGTTAACCACAGGGAAAGCAGCTCTGCCTTGTAGCTGTGTAATTCAAAGCACTACGATCCATGGCTCACATGAAACTTGATATCCTGATGCACGTTCTTACCCAGTTCCCGTTGCCTCAACACAAGTTGTTTTTATTCCCTGAAAGCAAGCAATTTTTCAAAACACCAGTGCCTAAGAAACAGCAACTATTTCAGCAATCAATTTTAAGACCAGCTTATCCCATCCTTGTGAATAAAGTTAGCTACTATTTTAGGGAAGTGATTATATAGTGAGGTTGCTCTTTCATCACATAGCACACATCTGTCCAGAGCAAAGCAGCTCTTAGACTCTTGAATCCATATTTTCCCCCAGAAACTATAGATCAAGTCTTACAGGAAAAACTATGCAACATCTCAGGAAGGTTTTAGGAGGTAAAACAAGGGAGAATTATGCATCTGCACCGAACTAAAATTAGAAAAGCTGCCATATGGCTCTGTGAAGCCAGCAGCACGTTCTTATTCATTAGGAAGCATTCTGCTAACATAAAAACACAAGGCCTTCCTGTGCTCTCCAAATGTGTTTATCTTTTCAACATTAATGCATGATATATCATCAGGCTGCTGAAATCTCCTGCAGTGCATATTAAAAAAGCACAGCTGCACTTTTTCTCAGCACGTTTATTCACTGCGAGCACAGCTTTGCCCACCTCCCTGACACAGCCCTCTTGTCAGCCCGTCTCCCCTTTGCTTGGGAAGGGCTGCACTCCCACTGCACGCTCGCCTGCCCAACTCATCTCCCCGTGTTCTGCTCCACTCATCACACCCACACGGTTTAGCTTCATATTTACTACTGCTGGTGGAAGCACACTTAAATGGTAAATGACCCTAGGGCTTAAGCTAAAAGCCCTTGGAAAGCTGCAAGCAAAATTACTCGCTCAGGAGTAGCAGTACTTACAACACTGAGATTTCTTTTTCCCACTGCAAGCTGCTCTAACTGGTGCAGCTGTTCTCCTGTCCCACACATACCTGCCCCACCTTCCCATGGTAAAGAAGCATCAGTAAGGCACTAACTCTATGGAAAGCTTCACGTTCTCACAAAACCATCAAATATAGGTAAACATTCATGGAGCTTTTCAAGCTTGGAGTGAAGTCCTGCTCTTAGAAAATTCAGTAACAGTAGCCAGCATATAAAAATTTCATGGACACTGAAAGGAAAACAAGCACTGAAAACCCAGGACGGATTTAGGAATAGCAACAAATGGAAGTAATAATACCTAAAATTAATACTACTTTTGTCTCTTAATAATTTTGACATTTTGCCATCATTCTTTTCTTGTACAAGTCAGCATTTTTGTCACTCAATACACCTTCTGTATGAAGTACTGCCTGAGAAATAATTGCCCCCAGCTCAGTTAAACTGGAACAAGGACAAAAATAATGAAATTCAACTTACCAAGAATAATATTTAACTGCTGGAGAGAAAGGAACCTATTATCTCTGTATGTATTTTTTGCTAAATACTTAGATAAGCATTTTACTACCTTTTCATTGGTTTCTTTCCCCCTCTCATTTTGCCGTCTTTGCTGTCATCAATATCTGTGACCTCTTTCCCTTCTCATTATTACAAAACTCAATGGTCTGCTTCTTGAACGTGAGGAAGAAGACGGGGGCAGCAGTGGAAGTGCCCACTCCTTCCTGCCCTGGCCCCAGGACCCAGCCGTCTACAAGCCCCATGAGCTGGGGTATCGCAGTGCGGCATTCCCGGCGCATGGCACCACTCAGAGCACTGAGGCAGAATCCCATCCATAAATACACAACTTCTCTGAAGATTGCTAACTCTTGGATACAACAGTGACAGCTAAGTGATGTTATTTACAGAAACAGCATTATTTACAGAACTTTGCACCCACCATCCGCAGATTTATCTACTTAATGCAGTCGGCAAGAGATTATTCTTACCTGGTATCACCTCAGAAGGTCACTGGTCTCTAGTAAGTTAAGGACTGGGGACTGCAGTAAAACCCAGAATTACAACCCTCTTGCTGCTGCTGCACAAGTGAAGACTCGAGTGTCCTATCGGGGACCCCAAATCCTCAATGGCTTGATCCAACTCCAGCACACAATAAAAATATCACGCAATGCAGCAATTAAAATAATTTCTTTGGTGATATTATTTCTAGTATTTGTATTTATCAGTAAAGACACAGAAGGACAACTGCTATACTACCCTTTAAGTGAAATCTATACTAAGACTAAAAGGAACCCTGAATCCAGAAACTATTTCTCACCCCATGCCTCATTTACAACTTGTGGTGATGTGTCAACCCCATGCCTCATTTACAACTTGTGGTGATGTGTCAAACTGCCACACTGTGAGTAGAAAGTTGTTTTTCATCTCTGGAACATGGAATTAAGCTTCCATCATGACCATCACCTACTGAATCCCTGGACATGCTGCAACATTAGCCTTTTGCACTAAGTTTCCAAAAAGGTGGAAAGGAATATAACTGGGTACAGTTTCACTCTTGCGAAATTTTTAGACAGGTCTTAGATTACTGAAATATTTGAGTATGTTCAACATGTGCTTTTATGTGAAATGAAAGGTTGTGCTTAACTTGCAAACAGAAAAAGTAAATATACATTTATATATTTGTATGTTTTAAAGTTATTCTGTCTCTTTTCCCCAAAAAGACCACCAACACTATCTTTCCAGTGTATACTGACTGATTAGAGAAATATCTAAATAAATAAATCATCAAAGGTGCCCTGCCCAGGGAATTTCCTCATCAAAAGGCCAAAATCCAGGATGATGCTGAGAATTTATAATTTTCACTGGTTTTAAAACGCATTTTTAAATACAGGGGTTTGGAGTTCTGTTTTTGCATTTACATTTCCTAAAAATGTCTAGTAACCAGTATAATCACAAATATCTGATTGATTATGGTGTAATTTACAGTATTTAATACATGCCTAAAATACAGTACTCAAACAATGAAGGAGTACACGTGCTAGATTAAGTACATTGGCTATCAGTGCCTTACCCCAAAATACCCTCAATTTAATCAGTCACTTATTATTCTGTGCTAGAATCAGATAAGCAGATTCAAATGTATGTATCTGTAGCTGTATACACAAACACATCCAGGAAACGGTTTTGCATCTGTTGCTATTTAGATGATTTCAAAACACTCACGTAAACTACTCAACTGTGCATGATAACAAACGCCACGCATCCATCAGCACTGACTTAAAATCTGTTACATGAATATGGCTGCATTTCAAAAGAAAGAGCCAAGCTAACTGACCTCTGCACTGAAATATTAGATACAAATATTTGGCATCACTCAGTTTAACAAAGTAATTATTTTCTTTGGTATGTACTGAATTAGGACAGAAAATTTTACTGTATTTTTTGGCATTTGCAATTTTATAAGTGTTAGATATTTACTTAATGAGTAACCCCATCTTATTTTGATAATTCATCTCTCAAAACAGTATTAATATGAATGTCTAAATGGTGGGATCCCAATGTTCTTTAATATTTTGGCTGAGCTAATGCTTTCAAAGACAAGAAACATGGCAGAATCTGAAAATTTCATTCAAAACAGGGCTCCACCATGGTCTCAGAAATAATATATTGCTTTTACAAATGTTAACAGACCTCCAATTGGTTCTTTGACACGTAAAAACACGGGCAAGATTTTGAAAATAAAAATATAAGGGTTAACACTCTTTAGACTAGAATCTGTAGATGCAGTTGCCAAGCTAATTAAACTTCTAGGTTTCCAAAACTTAGGCCAAAATAACATACTAGAAAGGAATATTAATCTAGCTAGACTCTGTTTCTTGAAGCCCTACTCTTCTGTACTCAACCAGCTGTTAAAAGGAAACAGATGACTCCCTTTCTTCGAATGCCACATCGCCATGATTACAAAATATCTGTCTTATTTTAGGATGCTGATAATAAATCTTTGTGACACACCAGATCATCCATAACAACAGGCAAAGATCTTTTTGCTTTTATAAATTGCCATTGACAACTGCATAAGTTTTCAAGAGACCTAATGTGGTCCACAAAAAAGAAATATGATGGATCATGGGCTCCCTATGAGCCCATGAAAAGAACTTTCTATAATGAACCGTAGGCCAAAATGGAGCACAGATAATTGAAGACAGCTAAGGAAGAACAGAAACAGGTTTAATTTAATGTGCCCATGTTAACATGGATTACAGAGCTCCTACTGCTTCTAATAGTCCAGATTATGGTAGATAAATCTTTTGCAAAAAAGCTCTAAATCATTAAGGACAAGTAAAGTTTTCTTCCATAACAGCCCAGTGTTCAGAAATAGAAGCTGGGGCCTCTCTTCTAACTTGTCTAACCCACCATCACAGGCCTCAGCCAAATTTTCAAGGCAATTTAGAAACAGAAACTTTCCTATTACTGCAAGGAAAGCAGATGGAAAAACAAAACCTTCTTAAAAGAAACTGTTTATTTCTGCATGTTGTTTACTGAAAGGGATTTTTTAATCCAAGTCCTTTACGAAACTGTGTTTAAGACTAATTTCATATATTTCAACAGTGGCTATGTTACTTCAGGTACATTATGAATACAGCGAGGCTGTGGGAAGAAAGGTAATGATTATGAACGTGCATTGTTTAAAATATTCTCTAAAATTAAGAGATCTTTTTTCACTTCCCTAGAAAATCTTGGCTTATCTCGTCGCTAAGATTTACATCCAGACAAAGTCACTTTTAACCTCAATTGCATTAATTTGTTCTGTCACATATTAATTAGCAGACATTTTAGAATGTCTGCTAATAGCACTGATAGGTACAAATGGGCTCCCTTCAATAGACTGAACCATACTTAAAACTTAATTAATTAGGCGCTACCATTTCTGTTTCTCTAATTCAGATTCATGAAGCAGGGATCGGCACCCAGTCTGAAATATGTCAGTATAATCCATAAACAGAAAAATGATTAAACACTAATGGCGTTATTTTCTCAGTGAGCTGCACCAGTTCTCTTCTGAGAAGAAACTTTGAGCTGTGTTAACAGTCCCCCTAACCATGGGCAACTAAGAGCTCAGTGGAAAGGATGCTCCATGTTGCACCGGTGGGTGCTGCCCAGCCAGCTCTGTAGTCTTGCTGCTCTTCCCAGCCCCAAACTCCTGACACGGCACAGGCTGGGAGTGAGAGGCCCCCGTTGGGCAATCGTCACCCTGAATACGCTGAACAAATGTGGCTTTAACCAGGAAATGTTGAAGATTATGGTCTGCCTCCAGCCGTGTCCCTCCTTGGCACGAAGGCCGGTAATGCGGGTCTGCAGCCAAGCCTGCGCATTACATCAGAAGTGATAATCCAGAACATTTTCCTCCAGTCTGCAATTTACTTATTTGCTTGCAAAAAGGAACATGGGTGCCTGCTCCTCATGTTACATTTTGCCCATTAGAGCACCAACAGGTGAGACCTTTTACATAACAGCTGTTATTTCCACAGTATTACACGTCCACATCAGCCTAAACACTCAAGAATACTGGGGTTTGAGCTAGGTTTTGAAATTCTAAGCCGTTTGTAAACCTAGGCCAAAGTCCTTATTAAATAAACCAACCAACTAACCCAACAAAAATCCTCACAAAAAACAACAGAAGAAACCATACCCCTTCCTTTGGAAAGCATTCAAGCTGTTGAGATAAAGGATATATGCTCCTTGTCTGAGCTCCAAAGAAAGAACGAATGGCAATGCCCACGACCAGCACATAGCTCAGGGAAAGGAAGAGTATTCTTGCACCATAATTCACAACAACCCTGAGAAAGCCAATATCCTTCCTCAGTTATATTTAGTAAAGGTTTTACAGACTGGCTTCTCTGCCTGTATCACTGATAAAAGAGTAAGGGGAAAAAAGCTTACTGGGCATATTTACATTTTAGACTGCCAACTGCAAACACATAATTATATTTTGAACATTAACTACAATGGCCTGACAATCTGTACTACAATGTTCACTTAAAATCAGCACCTCTTGCAGATAGACAGATGGTGGCTCAACTTTCAAGCTCAATAGTAATCACAATAATCCTTGATTTTCATCAGTGTAACACTCAACGATTCATTAGTAACTTTTGTCACATTCCCTAAACTATTTGATGATTTCTTACTGCAGCAACTAAGAGTAAAAACAGTATCAGAGGGACGACAGTGAATGGAATAAAACTGTCACAGGTATGGCGTTGTTGGTCCTACAATTATGGCTAAAGCCACACCAAAGGCAAGAGACAGCATGACTGGGGAAGACGTGAAAAACAAAACACAGGAAAATTACTGAAAAGAAGAGAAAACAGTACAGGCTTAAAAATAAAGCCCTTCAAAAAATGGGGGGAAATTTGAAAATACAAAGAAAATCCATTCTACATAAAACTCTACTTTTGACACTTAGTGACAGGGAGCATTGTGTTCAGAAAAGTCAATAGGGATATGAAGAAACAACTAAAGATAGAAAAAAAACCCCCAAACATTCAAATATTTCCTTCAACCCGAGACGGTGAAAGGTTTTATACAGAAGGAGTAAGACAGGAAGAATTTTATGTTATTGGCACAAAATACCTTGATATTTTTCCACCAAACATCAAAACAAACAAACCAAGAAAAATCTAAGTGAGGGTCCCTCTGAGTTTTCCAATCTATATTTAGAAATTATAACCTTGATATCTCTTCCTCTTCTTTTTCTTTTTTTTTTAATTTTTTTTTTAATTTCTAAGTAGATTAAATGTTATATTTAAACACACTTCCTCTTCAGTGTTGAATATAGGCCCACACCTAATTTGTCTCTGGACGACATCTCCCTCAGAAGGATCATGGGAATTGCAGGTTGTTCCAAGTCTTTCTAGGAAATTGTGCCTCAGGAGAAAAAGTACCGGTATAAGGCAAGTGCTCTTCATGATCACATATCTTAAGATGACAAGGAACCATTCTAACTGTCTAACCAGCTCTCTGTAACACATCCCAAAATGTTTCACCAACTCCTGCATCATGACAAGAACTTCCACGGAATATTTTGAAGAACATTCAGACTTCTTTGGGAGGGCTGACAGAACCTACCAATTTCTTCATTAAGTTGCTCCAGATTTCAGTTAACTTTCCATTAACAATCTGCACCTTCTGTATGAGTCGGTCACAAATTCCAGCTGTTAGGCTGCATCCTGCCTTTGTGTGCTGGAGTCCTCTGTGGCAGGCACACTGTGGAGCCCCATTTTGCTTCGTGCCAGTGAGCAAAGCAAGGTGCAGGGGCACGCATTTCTGCTCTGACATGACTTGGGCCTCAGTGAAGGGAGGTAAGACACGGCTGCTTCATCCAAAGGGGCATGTGGATACTTATTCAGAGAACGTGGGGATATCTGAAGCATCTCCAGTCATGGAATATCTACTTTACGGATTTATGGTTTCTGGAGTTATCCACTTTAGAGGAACTTAAATTTATGTACTTTTCTGTCTCTTCTTTCTGACATTTGCTCTGATCTTGTGCAAGTTAAAGAAGGGAAAGGAGAGTATGTGTGCGTTTAAGTGTGTAGTGAATGTACTAGGAGTACCCCTTGTCTTGTAAAATACACAGAGATGTGCCAACACCCCATAATGATGAAAGGAAATGGAAGACATGTATAGAATGACTCTCTAGTTGTTTGTCTGAGGGCATTCGCTATCAGCTCAACAGGGTTCATGACAGAGCAAGCAACTGATCACTTGCCATGTCATCCTTCCATCTTCAGTCTGTGATTTTCTCCCAGTTGCCCACTGTGGGTTTTCATAAAAGAAACTGAAAGCTGAAATAGTAATAGCTGACTTATTAATTGTTTTTCATATCCTTGGTGATTTCACATTCAAGGACCCCTATTTCTAACTAACTGTCCATACACAGAATCTTTTATAGCAATAACAAAATGCATGACTTAGAACAGATGCAATTATCTTGGTTCTAGTTTGAACACAGAGCAGCCTTTGATCAAAGCTTCTTCGATGTGCTGTGAATCCACAGGTTTTCAGGATTCAAACGTGGTATGAAAGGCATTGCACCCTATTGTGAGTAAATATTATATTATTGCTTTTCAAGCTGCAGTCTTTAAAAAGAAAAGATAAAAGCTGCGTAACAAAAGCTAGATTCCTTAAAATAGATGATCTTTTTTCAACTGAAGTATCATCACTGTTCACAGTGAATTAATTTGCTATTCCATAAATTAAGTTGCAGACAGAGAGCCAAGGTTACATGAAGTCTCCTTCATTTATTTGCTTTATGTGTTGTTGAGATTAAGACGTTGCATTCACTAATCTAAAGCACACAGCAAGATCTGGTGTTCTACAGTCAGCACCTTTTACACTGCAAACCATCCAGCAACAAGGGACTACAAACACTATCATTAAGACTCAAATCAGAAGGCCCCAATTGTTCTTTAACACCTAAGCTCAGCATTTATTTTTTAGCACCTAAACTCAGCCTTTATTTCTGACTAGAGACCTCTAAAAACAGAACAGCCGGTGAGAAACACTAGACTCAAAAGCTTAATTCATATTGTGGAGGGATGGATGTCAGTCTATATTTCTGCATTTTATTTTCCCCTCAAACAAAAATGCTAAATGAATTTATGATATTTACAGTTCATAAGAGATTACAAGATAAATTGCAAAAAACCCCTCAAACAAACCTGTAAAGTTTTGAAGTTTAAAGTGTCCAGTGACAATTTAAATGCAGTCTGAGAACAATACACTTACCAAGGAGGCAGCCTCCAAAACACAAAATTTCAGGAAGAGATGTCTCCATCTCTCTTATGCAAGACACTTTTACTACAATCCCAGTAGTACATAGACCATTACATATTACAGTAACTAAACCAAAACTTTAATGAAGATATACCTGTAAAGAACAAAGAGGGAACACTTGATATATATCCCCCAAAGAAGGTTAAATATAGGAGAAGCAGCTCAGTCCTTTAGAGCATTCCCCAGCATTGGTGTTATCACAACCTCTTGCACTGCAATCATCTTTGCAGCTATACAATATAAAGTAAACATCCACACTCTGCTAGTTTGAATTATTTTTTTCTCTTGGTCATTTAGAAGTTATGAAAGAAAACACAGATCAAAGAAAAGCAAATATAAGTAGGATGCAAAACAAACAAGAAAGTTTGCCTGTAGCACCTGCCAGTAATGACTGTTTCTACCTGAAAAAGACCTCAGTACCTCAACAGCTAAGAGTAACATTTAGTTTAACTTTGACCCATAACTTGAAGTCAAAGCTTAGATTTTCTGTCTAAAACTTCAAGCAACTTATCTCCGGCATGGAAGATCCATCACTGATTAGGTTGAATCCCACGGTCAAGAGGAATGTCTTGTTCAGCCATCACATGACACCCTGCAATGCCCAACAATGCCAAGACAGCTGTGGGCATTGGCTCAGTCTTTGCTGGCACACTTGGACCCGTGTGGGAGTGGGGCCCCACCAAGGACCCACGGAGAGACAGATCCTCTACAACAGGCCAACTCAAAAGCACTGCTCAGGCTCACCACACAACTGCGCAAATGCTACTGTCACGGCAAGGGAGGAAATGGACACTCATGATCAGGAGGAGGGCAGGGATGGTGAAACCAGGGCTTTTCAACAGCTGACTTATTTTCCACAGGTTAGTCTGCAGCCTGCACACTTGATGATTATTCTTATCTGTTTTCTTGAAGCGAGAGAATCATAGAATCACAGACTGGCTTGGGTTGGAAGAGAGCTTTAAAGATCACATAGTCCACCCCTCCTGCCATGGGCAGGGACATCTTTCACTATACCAGGTTGCTCAAGCCCCATCCCATCCAGCTTTGAACGCTTCCAGGGATAGTATATTCACAACTTCTCTGGGCAACCTGCTCCAGTACTTCATTACCCTCACAATAAAAAACTGCTTCCTTATGTCCAATCTAAATCTATCCTCTTTCAGCTTAGAACCACTGCCTCTTGTTCTGGCACTACAGGCCTTAGTAAGAAGTCTCTCTTCTAAGTCCCCTTTATATATCGAAAGGCTGCAACAAGGTCTCCCCAGAGCCTTCTCCACACCATGCTGAACAATCCCACTCTCTTAATAGTTTGATCCCAGCGTGGACACAGTTATATGTCATAAAGTGTCTTCAGCTACTTATTTAGTAAGTAATAATAATTACATTATAACACTGCCTCCACAGGAAAATATTAGTATAGTTAAAATGCCTTAACTTATTTGTAGATAAGACCTAAGCCAAGTATTCTGCATGATACACAACTCCAGTAAAATAAGCAAACCCCAGGAAGTTTCCCACTTGATGGGTCTGCTGGCCAATGATGACTTTTCATCAGGCCCAGAAAAGAAACTGCCAGTCTGCATTACCTAAAACCAGTTTAAATTCTTCAGTGAATCAGTAGTTCTCTGGAGTCATGCAAGCAGTAAAGTCAACATAAACTGGGTATTTAGCCAGAAAGCTTTACAATGTACAGAGGAAGATCAAAGACGCTTTCAGTGCATCACTCTCAGCTGTAGGTAGGGGAGACAGCAAAGCAAATTCAGTAATAGATTTTTATTTTTTTGGTAAATGCTCTGCATAAATTCCTTGACTTCAAGCACAAATTCCTGCGATACTTGATTCAGTCTTAAAATCCTATCAGACTGAAAATACAGCATATACAAACAGTGATACCCATGCAGAATTCCTTCAAAAAGAAAAAAATTCAAAAATTGGCATAAAATTTGAATATCCCATCTCAAATATGATTAATATTAAAATATAATTACAGTAAAATTGACCCAGTAAAATATTTGCAAAACAAAAACCAACAAACAAAAAACAAGTCTGCATATGCTCTCATGCCTTAATATCCTGATTTTGCAAGATATTTATGCACATAACTTTAAACCTTTAAGTAGTTCCACTGACTTAACAGGGATTACTCATCTGCTTAAAGTTAGGCAGTTGCTTAAATACCTTGTGAAATATGAATCTAAATTCAGATCTGATAAATTCAAAGTAGCAGCAGCCAAAGCAACACCTCATTACAGCGTTAAGACCACGCTGTTTTCTTTTAGCATGCGATTTTACTTGCACACTGGTGCTGGAGGCAACAATAGACTATCTGCTGGAGTGCCCCTGTGATTACACAGTACTGCTACAGGGAAGCAAAAACTGGTTTTGCTATCAAATGTGAAGCCAGAAAAAGAAGATAAATATGATTAACGACAAGCCTTCTTTTAAAGTTCATACAGGTTTCCATGCATGTCTCTCTTCATCAAGCACTTCTCCCTCTCCCAACACTATTTTGCTTTCACATGGTGATTCATTCTGTCCAAGGTCTGTCTTTTAAGGCTATTCCAAAAACAAGATCTGTGAACTCAGAAGTGTACATTAACAGCTAGACTGATAACTGCCACCCCAATATCCCTTCCCTGAACCACTGCAAAGCTGATCTACAGAACACAAAACCTCTTCAGAAACTGGTGGCACATGAAAACTGGACTGCAGGAAAACGGACGTGACATAAAACCATATTTTTTACTTGGAGGAGACTTTACCACAGTAGATTATATCCAACTATGTGTGAATCTAAATAAGACAGGTGGATGCCATCTTGAAAACAGAAAGGCTTGGAGAATAGGAGGAGAGAAATAAGAGATGGAGACCTGGAGTTTAAGAAAAGGAACTCAGGGGACTTGAAAAAAACCAAACCCATGTCTTGTACTTATGTCAGGACACATTCCTGAACACTTCAGCTGAAGAGGTCAGAGGAGACTTAGCTGGAGAAACTGCTGAAGAAGCTTAAGGTGATCTTCAGTATCCTCTGTACCTACTGCATTGCTGATATTCAGACAGGAGGCTAAAAGCACAACTAGATAATGAAGAAAAGGAAGTTTCAAAGTCTGAAGCGAGAGTTGTTCAAACAGTGAAATGTGACAAATAGTCTCTGCTTTAAAAGATGAGTTATTTACCTGCTGAGACTGGGGCCAGCATGACAGATAAAAGGAGCTGCAAACTAAGGGCAAGGGTTTAACTTTTATAACCTGCTTTATGCCCAAAAGAAAAAGAAGAAAAAAACAAAAAAGGAAAAAAACCTCACAAAACCCTGAAATAAAACCCAGCAAAAGAGAGACAAAGCAATCAAAAAAATAATGAGAAAAAACCCACTGCCATAATGAGGTGAGTCAGACTGGTGACAAGAGTGAAGGAAAAGGACTGCTGTTGGAATAAAATCAAATGAGATTGATGTGAAACAGTTCAAATGATTGTCAACTAAGGAAGAAGAAAATTCAGATTACTTTTATTTGCTGTCAGAACTTTGTTGTCTTCAGACATGAGAAAACATTTTCAGCAGTACTTATACGACAGAAATTAATGTCTTAAGTGCTGAAGTTGCTTCTTAAAATAAGATAGGATCCTAAAATCAATCAGACACTATTTTACTGAGCATATTTCTTAAGTACAATCAAATGGCTTTATAGCTCCTTGGCTGTCTGGAATATAAAGGAACGTTTATTCCCAATGGTCTTTACACTTGCCTAACACACGCTTTTTAAATTAAGCACATGCAAACCAGAACTTACTTGCTTGTACACATCTGTGTACATTATGAACACATCTGCAACATATATGACCATTACTCTTCCCGAGAAACTTAGCATGGACTGCAAACAACAGGAGAGCTTACACTTCAATGACCATGTAACACAACCGTTCCACATCACTTTTATGTTATAAATAAAAAACTGAATGAATGCTTTCAAAGTGCTTGAAACACAAGTCTCAAATTCCCAGTAGAAATATCCACTCAAGATTTACATGAATGCAACTTCTGTTTCATCTTCATGCTAAAATCACAATTTTTCATCTCTGGACATTCACAAAGTCTCTATCCAATCATTATGAGATAGTATGATAAAAGTCCTCAGCAGAAAATTAAGCTTTTGTAAAGTAACTTGTCATCACTTTCCCAAGTACTAAAACCATTTCAGAACCTAGATTAAAACTGCATGCAACGGTTACATCTTCCAAATATCTTTAATTCTTTTAATGAATTCGGCTTTACACATACATTTATAACTTGCCTTCAAATTGTAATAAACTGAATCTCTAACATACCACAACTTAGGAATCTTTGAAGTATATACTGTGAGAAACGATATAAAGATAACAGATAAAGTATTCCAAGTATATATTTGCATATAAAATAGATCAGGATAACATTATACTAAATTATATAGTATTATTAAAGCAAAAGATCTATTACTTTTTTCAGCTACCAGCCCAGCTAGCTTGACATGGGAAACAGATATCAATCTGCATTTCAGCCTTCCTTGTTCTCATTCCTACAACCTAGAAAAAAGTTTCCTTGACGAATCTCAGTAGCAGCTATAACACTTGTTGCTTTCAGTGGCTTTACAAGGTATTTATAATTGACTGTGCTTTTGTAAGTAATTAGACTTTCATGTGCAATTCAAATTTTTAGTATTTATTTCAAAGAAACAACCTCTTTACTAAAACTTCTAAATAATAAAACTGTAAATTAAGTTCTCACTGATTTAATCTAATCTGCCTTGGAAGAAATGCAGAGCAGACCCACTGTGTGACCACTGAGCCATCTTAATTTGTCCATATCAGTGTAGAATCACTGAGGAGTTTCAGGACATTCATTTAGTTTTCTCCTACAAGTATTCTGCATAGCACTAAAAATCAACAAAACAACTGTAATAAAATATTATTTTTAACCTGAATCTCATGGCACTTCATGCAAGGACAGCATTATTTTAATGACTTTTGTTTTAGAAATAGATAATGCAAGTTTTTGACTGTTGTTGAGGTGTTCTAAGAGATCTTGACAGTGGAAGAACAATCAGAAAGATTTGGAACAACCTAAAAGTTAATGAATTTAAATAATGAGCATGTGTAAGTGCAAGATTCCCAATGTGAGGTGATAAACTACCTATAAAACATGAGAGAGCAATAGCAATAGCCTCATTAGGTCTTCAACCCGTTTGCATTGTTTATGTCAGGTTTTTTGTGGCACTCAACAGAAGTTCAGGTATACTGTACTGTTTGTGCAATTTGGACGTTTACTATACAGGAGACATTTTTGCTAACAAAATGCCTGCTCCAAAACAATATTGCATTTCAGAGTATGCTGTCATTTGAATTTTTCTTAAAAGGAAAAGCCTTTAAAATTTGCTATTACAACAAAGAGAAGTAGCTTCTATGTAGGAATAGGTATCAAACCTTTAATCAGTTCAAAGAAATAAATTCAAATATTCTGATCTTTATGCCTAGACCCTGAGATGCTATTAATGACCACCTCGAAGGTCTCAGTGTTTTGCAGTGCCCCTTAGAGAGGCTTGAAGTCAGGCTGTACCACCTGGGAGTTTTATGCGAACACCCAGTTACCAGAACATCTAATTGTCCTCAACTGAAGAACCTTCTGTAACAAATCAACATCAAAAAGAGCAATTTAGTGTCTTTATTGCGCAAGGGTTGCAAACTACTTCTACTTGTTGAAATAAACAGTGCTCACAGCAGTTTAGTCTGTCTTTAGAATTGTATATTCAGTTGTTTTCGCAATAAGACTTTATGACTTTAAAAAACTAACTGCACATTCATCTTCGGCACAATTCTGGCCCACGATGACTTCAATAGTTTACACATAACCTGGTCTGGTGAGCGTGAATATTTCACAATAACATGAAAAATATTTTTGTGATAATGGTCCTAAACAATAAAACCCAGGATTTGACAAAGTTACCATGAGTTAGAGCCAGATTTTCAGACTAGATTTTCTAGAACTGCTGACAGAATTACCAAAGTGGACTAGCAGATTCTCCTTTGTGCACCCACTTGCCAGGAAAACACAATTTTTTTGTCCTTGTCCTTTTCTCAGGCAAAGATAAGGAGTATGTGTTGCTTGGTGACAGCAAAAAAAAAAAAAAAAATCAGAGAAAAGGATGAAGAAAATAAGGGAAGAAGGATATCTCAAAAGCCAGCAAGGTGCAAAACAATGATGGAAACTGTGTCAGGTTAACAAGTATACTTCTAATATGGGGCATGGCAACATCACTAGAATATCCACTTTAAAAATCATAGCAACCTAACAAGAAGAGAACACGCTGAGAAATGGGAACACTCCCTAAGGTTAGTCAGTTAGAGCCACTTTGGAGGCAGCTGAAGCAATTTGACTCTTTCCACTTTCCATTCAGCTTTGAACAGACCGATGTCTAAAACTGTAGATCTACTTATATACTTGTTTTAGCAATAAATACGTATCTGAATTATGAAACATGCAATCTCCACTTTTATAATTTTACGCATACGGTATAGAAAAGGAAGAATTATTTTCCCACAGATATCACAGAATAGTGAAAAAGTGAAAGATGTTTAAAGTGTTTGAAAATCAAAGGAATCACTCTAAACACAATTTACAAAGAGATATAAATCTTCTATGTTAAAAGAAAAATGATATGCACCTACTTCAAGAATTTGAATCTGCCCCAAACACCTGCAGTGTGCCTGCCTAGACAGACCTGTGCCACAAAACCCACTTCCAAAAATTTAAAGTTTCTAAAAGATTTGCGTTTTCTCTTTGAATAGGAAACATATCAAAAGAAAAGAAATACAAAACTAATCTTCTAGACAAAGAACAGGAAGAAAACTGTCACGTTCTGTGGTTTACATTTATAACAGGACCCTATCTAGAGATTAGAATAGTTTCAAATCTATTGTAGTCGAGGATATGATGTCATCATTTAAAGGACGCAGATAATTTAGTCCACAATATCTATTCATACCAACAAAAGAAAGCAAAACGGGTATGCAGAACACTTACATACCCCACTCTTCTGGATTATTTGTCTTTTGCATGGATTCATCATCCATGTAAGAGTATGTGGTTTTTTTCCCAAAGCCAGCTGCTAGTTTAACTTTTGTGAAAGCGCAAGTAATTTCAATTCCATTACATACACACATCAGACTGATCGATTTTCTCTCTCTCTAAGCAATTGTCATTGAGGCTTATTTTAAAAATACTGAATATGATACTTAACACACTCTATTCACATGGCTTTACAGCATTACTGATTAATGAAAAGCATGGGAATTTGCTAAAGAAAAGTTGAAGAGTCTATCAGGTTAGCCAAAAATAAAATAACAATCAACACAAAGTATTCAAAGTCAATTAACTAGTCTTCTTACCTTGTTCTTTTATCTGACGAATTTGCTTCACAGTTTCTTTCAAGATTGCACATTTGTCAGGTTTAAAGTTAAAGTTGTCAATATCATTAAAATTTGCAAAAATCAGCTCTGCAAGTTCTTCTATGTATTTATTCTCTTGCTCACGATTGCGTTTCTCAGTGCTTCTTTTAGGGCTGAAAGAGGAGTTAATAAAAATGCTGTCTTTAATGTCAGTTTACTTGCCTTCTGGCCAGCTCAAAGATGATTTCAAAAGGTTTGACAGCAGTTTAACAAAAACAGAGAGAGACCTGCCCTCTCTCACTACCAAAATATAAGTTACAAGTTTCTCAAGCAGAAAGGTTTCCTCTGGAACAAGGAAAGGAGCATTAGAAAAGACATTACTTTTTTTTTTTTTCCCCAGCAGTCATGTTTTTGTAAGAAAAGAGGCTTGGGATTAGAAATTGAAAACACAAGATTATTTTGGGGGGGTGGGGTGGGATTTGAATATTTACAACTATCCCTCCCACATGGCATTGAGAATCCAAAGAGTATTATATAGTGATTGTGTATGAGAAAATAAAACAGCTTAAACAGTTAAACTGAGTAATCCATACTCCCTGCCTCCTTGTGAATTTATGATGGTCTTAAGAAAAGATGATGAATGAGTGGTTATGCTTTAAAATGTATTTGTGTTGGTAACATAACTGCTGTAAAGTTGGAAATTATTTTTCAATACCGAGATTATAATGTACAACAGAGGTGGCAAAAAATATGTCAGACTGCCAAAATGAGTGACTGAAGACTTTTTGCAGTGAATAGCCAAAAAAGATTTTTACATCTCTCCTAAATTGTCACCAAAATTCTGCATTTTGGCACAATACTGGATTTGAAACAAACAAACAAATAATAATAAAAGAGAACAGTTCTCATCCCCATCCCAAACCCTCAACAACACAGAATTACTGCAATAAAGTAGTTTGGCACTGACTTCTCTTTGCAAGAATGTTGTTTGTCATCTTCTAACGGAAAAACAGATGCACATGTAACATTTTTTGAACTCATTCTCTCTCAGAATTTCCAGAAGTAAATGGTCTAACCTGGGTCCAACCTGATCGGGATCCTTGCGCTTTCTTGACTCTGCTCTGGATGGGTCAGAGGTATTTTCTCCCATCCCACTCATCTTGAACACATATCAGCAACTAAAAGGAAGAAAGTGCAAGAAAGGGTTATGGTGGAAAAGTCTGAGTTCTCTGTTCATATTTCCAAACTTCTCATTCCACGCTCAACTCAGATTTTACTCGGCAAATCTATCATTTGGAATAGATTGTTTGAAAGGCACCAATAAAAACACTTTCTTTATGACCCCACAAAATGCTACACAAAACTCCTTTGGAAGAAAATTTGTGGTGGGCAAGTAAAGCGTTATCATCTCTTTGATTGTTTCCAGTTATGTAAGAACAGATAAGTATGTTTTGTGCCTGGATTGCTGAATTTTCATGGCAAATTTGCAAAATTGAATGAGGAAAGACAAAGGAAAAGCCACAGTGCCACACAACAAGAAAAACACAAGAGAACTGAAATACGTGAAATAAAATGTGTCCCAGCTACGAGAAAAGGTAGCACGTGCAGCTTTAGTTAAAAATCAGAAGATAATGCCTGCAAAAGTACACGTATAAAATAGTGGAAACAGAACATCTGTCAGCACTAGAGATCGCTGAGGAACTGATAAATATTTTGTACATATAATATACCTCATAAGGAGAGTAACTTGTCATGCTAACGTAGTAAAACAACACAAGCTTATAATTTCTGCAATAAACAGCCTGTGGAAATCCTGCCCTGCTCCTGGCTGTTGGTTTCTCTACACCCTGTAGAAGCCTGAACATGAAACTTGCCTGCCCCAGATTACATATTCCTCAACAAGCACCAATATTCTGGAGGCAGAAATCCACAAAGGACATAGGGAGATCATGTAAATGATCAAAAATTCATGCAAGATGGGGCAGTCCCAGTTCACCACCTGCCTAGTTGATGTCAGTTTTGTGAGGATGATGGCAGAGAGGTGTTGCTAGACATTTCAGAGAGCTCCTGTATTGTTTGGGACTAGCAGAAAAATAAACATGAGGGCCATGAAGGAGGTGAGTGTGTCCAGGAGGTGATTCATACCATACTAAAATAAGAGCTGGAGCCTGTAATTGTATGACCACTTCAGTTTGGCATAAAGTGGAAATCAGGTATCAAAACAAGGGAGTTTACCACCTCCTTCAAGCCCTTCATTTCTGCCCCACCAGTTCCCTTCCGTCTGCTGGCCTGGTCAGCTGTGCACTGAACCTAATGAGGGAACAGCTGGGGGTTAAAGACACAGTCCCCTTCCCTTTTTCTTTTTGACATTTTTTAAGATCTAGAAGCCAGCCTGTGTGTTGGTAATCAGATGTTCACACTGGAAATCAAAGTTTGAGCCAATTGAGTGAAGATATTGCAGATATTGGCAGAAACAGCCCAAAGACTAAGGTCCAAGCAGTCAATGCTGAGAAAGGCTACTTAATGAAACTGGAGCAAGAAAATGATGAGTTGGAGCCATCTCAGATTCAGAACTGACAACCACCTAACATTTCCCTAAATTAAAAGTAAAAATAAAAAATAATTTCTTTTTACTGAATTTTTTTTTCCCCCAGAATATTCTGAGTTGGAAGGGACCCACACAGACTGCTGAGTCCAATTCTTAAGTGAATGGCCCACACTAGGATTGAACCCACAACCTTGGTGTGACTAACTCCATGCTCTGACCAAGTGGGCTGATCTTGGTATTTTTTTAACCAGTTTGCGCAGAGAGTGGAGTCATTTTCCTTTTTCTAGATACAGGTAAAGTTCCATGAGAAAGATTGTATCATGCCTGTACATATACCTTCCGTCTGGTTTTTGACATGAATGGTATCAGATTGTATTTGAAAAATACCTGGATTATCTTTTTCTCTACGGAGTCTGTACGTGCACATGCGTATCTACATGTACAATATATCTTGCTATTATTTTGAGAAGAACCCGCTGCAAGCAGAGCAAGAAGACTGTGGTTCTGCGGCGGAGCAGACACAACTCTCAAAGGGAAGATGAACCATCACAACCTCCATCATCCTGTACTTGCTGCAGAGCTCCCAGTGACCTCATCAGGGCATTTGCAGAGCCACACCAACGCCGACCGCACTGCAGAGCGTGAGACACCTACCGCAGTCTCCAGTGTGGTCTGTGACACCGGCTGCTCCTTAACAACTGTCTGTCTTCACTGATTCCTGGCCCCAGCAGACAGGCACATCCTAATTTATCTGAGTATAGGAGTAGCAATATACACTCATGGATTAGGAGCTAAGCACTTCCTTGAAAATACGCAATTTCACAAGTATCACAAATAAGAGCTCCAAGGAAGGGGCAAGATATTATTAAGGAAACTGACAATATTTAAAGAGAAGCTGTCTTTGTCAGTGGAGAGCTGGAACTGTCCTTGCAGCTCTGTTTCAATGACTAAATTTTTCACTGACCAAGGTGAGAAAAAACCATCAGCATGATGAAAGCTGTACATTCCTAAGATATGATCTCTGATCCAGACTCAGACAGTGACCTAAAGTTCAGAAGAACAATTAGGCTGGGGAGTCCCTTCATTTCTCATGCTTCCCAAGTAATACCTGAGAAATGTAAGTCAGCTAACTTATTTTTCTTGAGAAAAGCAAGCATAACAATTCAAGAATACCTGCCAAACCTTCAAACCTTCAGCTGTCATCTTCTCACTCCCCTTGCCTACCAAGTAGTAAGAAGGTAAGCATTTAGGGTGGACACCACCCTCCAAAACCCCTTCCTCCTCAAGAAAGCATACAGAAACTGGTACTGACAGCGTTCCCACCTATTCTGTCAGACCTACTTCAAAGGGAAGTTTTATTTTTGTGGGAGCCAAAGCTTCACCAGTAGCTCCACCAATGCATAAATCAATTCTTCTCGCATTCACACTGATGCTAGTCTGTGGGAATCCCGCTAGGTCCACAGTATCAGCCTTTGGAGGACACATTAAAACTCATCTCCCACAATAAACTCTGAACTTTATCCTTCTGTATTAAGGGGAACAAAAGCCGGTATCATAATTACAAAACTAGCACCGTCTTCTCTCCTTATTAAACACAGCAAACAGTTCTAAACAAATAACGCATGTACTCATTTTATTTTGTTTGCACTTACAGGCTATTACATCTTTTTCTCAGCAGCATTATCAGTTTATTCTTAGAATAAGTTACCCATTTCTTCTTCACTCATCCTAATTTATTTCTGGAAATCTACCACCTACTACCATGTTTGCTTTCTGTTCTCCCTTCTGTCTTAATGAAAAATCATGTTCTGTACTTCAAAGATTTTTATAGGCCATTTTCTTGTGTTGTAGGTGACTGTGCTCCAGAGCAGGATGTAAAATCCAGAGTTAGGTGTCTTGGAAAGTGGAGAGCTAGACAGGTGATACTGAAGCAATCTAAAAAATCTCAAAGGCTAAAATGAAAGTCACTCATCTATATCTAGCACACACTACTAAAATCAAAAGGATGTGCCCCCAAACGCTGTCTCCCTAGGGATTTAGGGGCTGACTGGATTAGTTAAAAGTTCTGGTATTACTTTTAGAATTCAGAAACTAAAATCCATTCCCTAGTTAGGAGAAATGAAGAGGAATCAACTTTTAGAAGGTGTGGATAGACTCTTCTGTAATCTATCAACTAGAACAGCCAGAAACTGGGCGATGGAGATACAGTTTCCTCTTCAGAGAGGGCTCCCAGGCCTCTATTTCCCACCACGCAGGGCAGCCCAGGAGGGTGCTAGGCCACCTGCCTGCCAAAACTGAGTGTTTACAAAGCAAAGAGGGCAAGGCCGATTAACTCTTGCAGTGCAGAAGGAGTCTTTAGGTGTGGGGTCTATACCACCAAACTCATGAGTAAGTAGTTCAAACACCGTCTGAAGATGCAGGGATTGAGGTTTAACTCCCTTAGGCTGAGGAGGGTAGCAAAGCTCCATCTCCCATTTCTCAGCAATGACTCCAACGAGTCAAAGACACAAGCACTCTCCCAGCTTCCTCATGTCTTTTAAAAAGAAAGCAGCTGTTTCACATATTGTTCCATGAGCTCATTCACAATCAAGACCAATGCACACCACTAGATGAAGAACTCCAGAGGGTTTAGGAACCTCTACAAATTTAATGTGACTCAAGCAAGAAACTAAAACCACATTTTTCTGAAGAAAGTCCTTCTGGGCACATATAGTACCAAGGAGCAGGCCCCTAGGAAATTTCCAAGCAAGAAACAGAAAATGTCATGAATTTTGATTGAATTGATAGATAAATTTTAGACTCAGAAACAAACATCTATGGGTTGAAGCAGCTAAATTGCATATAATGCTTTTTGGTTTCTGCCTTAGCTTCCTCCACACATATTAATTTATCTGTATCAAAATGTCTTGGTTATTAATTATTACCAACAGTTTTATACTACACAAATATTCATAACATTACATCATTCAATATTTTGACAAGATAATTTAACAACTTTTAAAGCACTTCTAGATATTCTTAGGTTCCTGAACCATATAACTTCTCAGATCAGAAAATAGAAGTCCCACATTTGAAGTCTGAATTTTTCCAGGAAACATGACAATTCAAAACTAAAGACCCTATGAGCAGAATGACAAGTCAGAGACTCAAAGTTTTACTCCAGTAAACTTCCCCTTGAGGGAACTACCTTAGGTTAGAAAGCAGCATTCATCCTGCTCCTCATCTTTTTACACATCTCTTCAGGAATTTTCAGAAAGAAGAAAGATAAAGAAATTAAAGCATTCAATGCTTTAGAAGTAGTGGAAATGTAATATCAGCTCTACCATACAAAAATACAAAAAACAAGAAAATGTTGTTAAGGGTTATTTAGCAAGGTATAGAAAAAGGATTAACCAAATTGGGAATTAGTAAAAACAAAACCAGCAGTAATCACTGCTTTGAGGAGAGAAAGATAAAAATATGCTTGATCATGAAAAAAATAGCACCATGATATGTCAGATACTAAATCAATTTTATTTTAAAAGAAATGGTCTTACAAAGTTAAACTTGAATGCATGTCTTGCAGAATGACTTGTCATGGAAGACCAGGCACTCCCTTTTTCATTGTGTAAGTTGTTTGAGAGCTGTACTGCACTCCAAAACACAAACATAATATCCCACTGTGGAATTGGTGTTTTGCTTTCAGTGGTGGTACCAGATTTTTCTACTCAATATATATTATGTTTTTTCCATGTGTCCTACCCCGGCAAAACACCAAAACGACAACAATAACTAAGAGCTGAACTTCTAATGCTGACTAAGATGCTACTCAAGCTTCAATTCCACTGGGCACAAATGAGCAATAGAGCAATGGAAAGATAAATACACTCACTGCAGCATTTTCCTACAAGGAAGGAGATAATTAGAGAATCAGAATTATTATTACTAAAAATATCTAAAGAACTAATTTTACTCTCCTACTGATGACCCACACCAACAGGACATCTCAAGTAACTTAATACATTTTTCCTATTTATATTTAAGAAGTACAGAAGTACATTTTCCTTCTGTTTCCATTTCATTACCACAGGCCAAAGCACTCAAAATACTTGTAAAAAAACTACTGGCTAATTATTCAAATTGTTAAATGTAAATCACAAACACTGAAAAATTAAATTAAAAAACTGTAGGACAGTACATATTAGTAATTACATTAATTGACACCTAATCGGTTTCTACCAGATGTTGGGTGACTGAAACAACAGAGCCTGAAAGATGCTTAAATTCTCTTTTCTTTTTTTTNGGGGTGGGTTTGGGGTTTTTTTTTGTTTTGTTGTTATCAGTAATAAAACAATAGTCTCTGCTCTTGTCGTGATGGCACATCCTCCTTTACATCCTCTACCAGCAACTGCTAAAGTTGGAGTACACAGAAAGACCTCACCTAATTATAAAGCAATAGTAAACATCCATCTTTCAAATGGGAAAGGAAAACAGAGGCACCGTGAAAGCGGGAGACAGGAAAATATCGAGCACAAATCACTTGAGTGAATTTTTACATCTCTTCAACTCCTCAAATGTCACGAAGGAACGTGGCATGCAGGGCAAGCCTTCCAACACTGATCCTCAGCATCAGTGAATTCAGTTAATCATCCAGAGTCAATGTAGAAGAAGATAATGTGCATTTTATCTCTTATCAGAGCAGGCCATCTTCCAAACAAGGCCTGTTAAACTGTCAGATTTATTATAAGCCTAACAAATGCAGTTAAAGAATAAATGAGGATTACACCTTCAAAGCTGCTATTTCAACCTGAAAAGTAGCAAACAAAAGGTAAAGTACCATATAGTGGACAATCAGGTAGCAAAACTATACTACTACCCTTCCAGCCCACCAACACATGAAACTAGTGTACATACAACTGATACATATCAAAGAGATTTACTAAAGTCGGTGTTTTATTGAGTAACAAGCAGAAAAAATACTGTTTACTGACCTAAAATACTACAAGTCAGTGAAAAGTTTGGCAAAAATTTTTCTCTAACAGCTAATTTGAAAAAAACAGCTTATTATTCTGTGGTTAATTGTTTACTCAAACATACAGCCATTATAGTTCATCCTTTCTTCCTGTGAAGTTGCCATGACTAGAAAGCTTTCTATCTCAGTTTCAAAATTACACATGTACTCTCTGTAACATTAATTCTGGTAGAAGCCAGAGGAAAGTTGGAAGTCACATGCAAATTCTGATTCTTCGCATTTTTTCCTGCTTATGGACTCTTTTTGCACTGGCTTCATTTCAGAATTGGAAAGTATTTAATATTGATACATACTGCAAACTTCAGCCCTTTCAAAGGAGGCGATGCTTGCTAGCCACTTTCCCAGGCCTCCAAAGGAAATCGCTGTCAGAGGCAGGATAAGATACTAGATCAGAGAGGGGGGCCACTGGAGCCTAAAGCCAGCCTTTCACTGGTCAGCCACAGCAGCTCAGGAGGAAGGGCTGCTTTGACTCCCAGCTCATCCACTGTGGCACCTGTCAGAGTCCCAGGCAGTGAGTTGAGCCTGCCCGCCCCACGCGCTGCACCACGCCTGGAGAGGCTCAGCCTTTTAGCACGCAAACTTGCTTGGCGCAGGTGTTTCGACAGATCCAGAGAGACATGAATAAGGGTTTGAAAATGAATAAAAAACCAAGAGGTGAAAATCAAGGGAAATAAAAGGAACAAGTCAAAAAAGACTGCATTGTCTGGTAAAATTAGATTTAAGCAAAAGATCCACTACTAAGAAGTGTGACAGAAAAGAGAGTCAGAGATATATTAAACCCTCCTCCTGAATCCTGGTATTAGTAAGCCACGTGTTCTACAACCAACTTATGTATACCTGTCCTTCACCACTAAACACCTGGAACCCCAAGCAAAACAATGCCTATCTGCCAAAATAAACAAGGTGTCCAATACCTTGGCTGGTGATGGTAACCTCACATTAAAAACATAAACTAATTTACGTAAGGGTATGCTTTTTTCTCAGAACAGCACTACCAGTTTCACTATAGATGAAGCTGCTGAAAACCTTTGCCACCCTGCAACAACCACACAGTATAAAGCGAAATGAGAAAACAGAGTTTCTACAAGGAAGGTGAGAGCAGCAAGCTGAAAGACTCTAGTCACCTTTAAAGGATTTGTACTAAAATCTGACATGCACCTGGTAGCCTTTTCTACCTTTTCTATTTTTTCTGTTTTAAAGACAGTCCATTACAGGTAACATTAAAACAAGATTTATGGCAGTATTTACTAAACTCTACTTTATTCTTCAACTCCACAAACTAGAACTAGGTAAAGAAACATAATTTTCTGGGAAATGCCATTGAGCCCATGTATAAAAGAACTGAAAACTGTCTCCAACACCTACTACTCACATTTTTAAGCTGAAGGCTCCTTCCTCAGTCTTTTCCCTTACTCCCGTGTAATGGCTTTAGTGTGGTGTATTAGACAGTAAGAAGACGACATATTCCATTTGCAGCCTGAAAGCCAATAATGCTCATGAATTTTTTACCTGACAGACACTTCAAGATGCCACTGGGAAGATCGTCTAATAAACACATTAGGCTGCAAATGGGCGGCAGCAGCTCTTTAACACATGCTGTAACAATCAAATAAATGGCTAACATTAATGTTCAGTGTTACAGACTGGGATTTAATATGACTTTCTGTAAAATCCACCTACATCTTGAAGGAGAAAGAGGTTTTTCTCAGCTACTCAAACCCACAGGTTTAAGAAACCCCCAGTTCTGCTTGACACTTTGCCAAAACCCCTCCAGACTGACCCCAGCACTGTAGGATGGCTCCTACCTTCTGTATTCCCATAGGCTAAGGCTCTTAACAGAGCCACTCACTCAGCTGCTTATGGATTAGGCTACGTCAGCACCTCTAATATGCCCAGGAATAGAAAAACCAGGCTCTAATAAAACAACAGTGAAAAAATATCAGAAGGAGGAAGTACCTTTTTTTTTTTTCCTTAATACACAACAGGTTTGCTCAATTTCTGCTTTTAAAGAGGAAAAGTTCTGTTTTCATCAAAACATCATCAAAGAGGAGACAGGTGGTACTACTGAAAAAAAAAACCTTCAAGACTCTGTATTGTAATTTCAGGTCCGGGATTCTATTTCTCTAGTTATTAAGAACTGTTTGTGATTCTTAATACACAAGGACAAGGAAAATGCAGGTTAATATCACTAAAACTTCCCTTCAAATACCAAATTAAAACCCAAAATACAATGCCAGAATGTGTGTGTGTGTATATATATATATATATGACAGCTACTCTTACATCCTTTTGTTTGTATTAGGTAAGTAGTTAAATTTAAAAAAAAATACAAAAAAAAGTTATTCTAAATCGATTTAGCCTTCTGTGATGAATTTAATAAGTATTACACTATGGCTGCAAAAAATATTAAGCCTGCAAGCATTTTCACTGGAAAATGAGTCCAAATTCCCACATAAATTGTTTATTTGATCTAGATTTTTCTCTTATAGGTCACAATTATTAACAATTTATACGACTGATTTTGAAGCCTAGTATTTCATATCTACTGTGATTTAAAATAGAACTCTGCGAATACCACAGCTGATAAATGAAGCAAATCTAACAACATAGAAAGGGATAATATTATAGGAAACTTTGTATTTAAACAGCTTTCATTTCCAGTTGATGATACTTCTGGAACAGTGAGTTAAGCATATTTTAACTCCCACTGAATCTTCTCTGCCAATCTCAGTTTCAAAACTGTTATTTGTCCACTTCAATTCCCACACCAACTTTCCTCCCCAGAAACTCCCAAAGAGCAAGGAGAAAATCAGACTAGAGAGAGGGGAAGAACGGAGTAACTCTCACAAGCGTAAGGCACTGTGGAAAAACCCAAATCCAGGAACATTTTCTAATCTCATAAATACAACTGACACAAATGTATACATTACTTACCACACCAGAAAGCTTACACAGTTTGGTGTGATTTTCAAGACACCCATCTTAGCAATGAGAAAAATATGACCAATCACATAAACAAAGGCATTTACCCATCTTTGTAACGTGGGCTTGCCTACACTAGGATTTCACTCAACTGCCTGTCCAACACCAGTCTGTTTACATTAGATAAAATATATTCCATTGACAAAAAGCTCAGGAAACGTGGTTCTGTATAGGTAAAAAGTAAAAAGTAGAGGGCAAGCCAAACAGAAACACAGTGTGTTTCCACATAAAGAGTATACAGTAAGTAACATGTAGAGTTATAGGACCTACACACAGAGATATTAAACCTATCATATTTGAATTTGATTTCCATCATTTATCAATCTGAGTTGCAATGACTTCACACAGCTCGAGAGGTGTTGTTCCTCCTGGTCACTAGGACCAGCTTAGCATGTCTGCACACTCAGGTGCAATGTGATGTGCAACCCAGGCTTGACTGGAGCTTCAACAAGAGATGCTTACGTTGCATGCCACCTTTCATATCTCTAACCTGGCCATCAAAATACTGTTCCTTCAGTCTCAGAGTAGGTACTGTTACTGAAAGCACATAGTCTTACTGAACCTCTTGTTGCACTTCAGTAAGTCCAACTCTATGTGTCTTCTCTGGCACCTCATCAAAGATTAAACTCATGTTTTCGATTTTCACATACCTGCAGCACCAAGAGGGTTTATTTTCCTTTTCTACCCAACCACCCACTACTAGGAAGCATGTTGAAACTTCAGGTCATTCTTTCAAATGCCAAGCACTGAATTAAAACTCTTGAGTTGCAGAAAGTGTACCTAAACATTACCTATAATATTTCTACACATTTTGATACTGTTATCATGGTGGAAGAATAACCCACTGCACACACTTGTACAAGATCCATGCTCCACACTTCCTTCTATAATACTGAGATGCTCTCATAAGCATGCATTTCATTTAACAGTGTACAATAATAAACTTTCAAATGAAGAATCAAGAATTCAAGCTGCTTTGTTCCTGAAGGTTGCAAGTTAACAGTAGTCTGAAGTCAAACATACCTATATTCAAGTTAAACAAATGGTAGTACTCAGCTCCACAAATGGCCACGGTCATAGTAACTTTAACAGCTGGCTGTGAGGTGAACTGGACTTCACTTTGATGTCCTCTGTGCCTCCAAGAAGTTCAGAGTGCTGCACCACTTGTTTAAATTGTACACCCAAATGATCCTGTTCCGTACAGTGCCCAGTACGCCTTACCCATCCTCTTCGCCTCTGAAATGCATTTAGAGTGTCTGTCCCGGAAAACTCAGTGTCCTCCTCAGTTTATGACAGCTTGCCGGACCCTGGTCCCAGAGGGTGCCTGCCTAGTGGCAAGGATGTGGTTCCGGATGTTATGGGAGAGACCAGATGGAGTTTGGCCTCTATTCCCATCCCGTATTTGTATGAACAGGTAGATTCCCTCAGCAGGTGCTTCCTGCTGATACTGGTACGCATGCCAGTACCATCCATTTATACTGGAACAGCAGCGTAAGAGTTGGGAAGTAGAAAAAGCTTTTTTCTTATTAAAGTTGGAAGAGCAACCAATTTAATACATGCTTTTTGAGAGAATACAGCTACGTGCATGAGAGATTATACTTGTATCACCTCCCAACACGCAGAATTACAGTTCTGTACTTAGAACAGGTATCTGTTAGATGGACGCTCAACTCTTGGCAAAGCCATTGCGAGTGCTAACTATGCACATTGGTACTAAGCACAAAAATTAAAGCTACCAAATTATGTCAGAGCCACACATGAGTAGCTTACAAAGTATGATTAACTTGATGTTCTTAATACATCCATGAGTTCAAAAACTGATCTGTGAACATGAATAACTGATACTAATAACTTCAAATTTCATGTTGGTCTTCATTTTATTTGCTTTAGTAAAATACTTCAACCAGCAATAACAGAAGAAGATGAAAGTTTAATTGTCATTTTAAAGCACTTAAAAGCATTAAACTCATAAAAATGTTGTTGCTTTACTTAGTCAACTGCCAAGAAATAAAATCTGATGAACACCAGCTTTGTAGTCATGTGTGTCTATGTGTATATATATACACACACACACATATATATGAATACAGGCTGTGACTAAATAAAACATTCCTAGAAATGGCTATATGAGTCAAACAAAAGAAACATTTAGTTAGTGACTAATCTGTCATGGAAGCTAATAGCAGATATCTTGGAAGAAGGTACAGGGCAGCTGTAGAATGATCCTTCCCCTCATATCTGCTCTCTGTCTCTGACAATCAGTGGCACAAGCTTAGCTGCAGTGCTGCTGTGCCTCCTCCTCCCTCTGAACCTATCTTCAGTGGTGCCTAATTCCATCTTAAATCCATATATACCTTTGGCCTCCACAATGCTTACAGGCAACACCCTATAAGCTTTACAACAGCTCTCTATAAGCTCCCCAAAGCAGAAATGACACTGTAAAAAAATTGAACAGTTCTATGGGGATGCTATGACTCAACTGAAATAAATCAGAATTTTATCACTGACTTTACTGAAGCTTCGATTTTCCTCCTAGTCTACTAGAAGAAGATGTCAAACTGTTATTTCTCTGTTTTGTAGGTCATAAATCACTCCATGGGCCTGAAAATTTATGCTTGTATCCTGCAGCCCAATGAAAACAAGCTTACTCTACTATTAAAGCTGAACGCTAATTATAAGCCATTTTATTCTCTTTGTAAAAATAAACTGGAATTAATTTTTGTTAATAATTAAACAGTTTATGATAAAGAAGAATCACAAGTGCTAAGAAAGAACGTCTATTCCAACTATTTTTAATTTTGGATTGTAATGGAATATAATTACTAAAGAGAGGAACACCCACTGTATTCATAGAAGGAGCTGACCAGAAGTCTGCAATACACTGCCTCAAAGCAAAAAATAACACACATTTATAACTACTTGGACTGAACACCTGGAAAAACTTCAGGAAAAGGACCAAAAATAATTTTATTCCATGCAGTTCTAACAGAAGTTTCTTCATGAGAATCTTGTGTTGCTCAATCACAACAGCCTATGCTATCAGGAATGGAAAATCACAGCAGTACAGCATCCTGATGAAGTTTGTTTAGGGACAGCATGCAAAGGAGAAAATTAAATGGAAACAGCAAAGAGGAGGTACAACATACACTGCAAATTAAATGCATTTACCATAAACTTTTGGTTTGAGTCTTCATTTACAATTTTCATCCAATTCCTGCACTGTTCCTTATGCTCTGTATCCTCACAACGCAGACGGCCCTCCCCAGGGCCTCACTGTACACCTTCAGCTATCAGGGAAACTACGCGGGGATCAGCCTCAGACTCCTGGGTACTGAGAGCAGCCCCCTTCTGAAAGACACAGGCTTTCACATCTCACACCTCACCTCCAGAGACCAAAGCTTTACCTGCTCATAATAATTTTTTAGTCCAATTCAGGCATCCTCCTAGGCCTGCCACGGATGAACGTAAGCAGTAAGAGAAGCTAAGGAAGAATGCAGGCAGTAAGATGACTCCATCGGGATTTCCTCACAAGTACAGTGATTATCAACTTACAAACACCCTTCTCATTTACTCAGCTCTAACAGCTTGCCTTGTAGATCCAGTCCTCCGTCCTTAACTCAGCTTTCTTATTACAATTACAGAGCTATTATAAAGTAATGTGCTAACAAACTTATTCCACTTAAAGTAGATTCTGAGAATGTTTTCTCACCTTTCCTCATTCTTTTCTATGACTAGTCTAAATAAATAAATAAATGTCACTATAAAATCTAACCAGACAGTTGGCTTCCTAATGACATTTATTATTAAAAATCATTCTAAGAACTCTGGAGTGAAAAGAATCATTTCAAAGTACACCTCTAGTTCACACTTCCCAAGAAGGAGTTTTTTCTTACAATACGGTATATTTTGCAATGCAGTCATACCTTCCCTCCTTCCTGGCACAAGAAATTTCCCTTACAGAGATGACAACAAAACAGGGGAGGGGAAAAAAAAAAAAAAAAAGGAATAGAGCAACACCTTTTTGAACATTACCAGTGTGTTACCCTGTTGACTACAGAAGCACACATAATTGTGTAAAGTGGGCAAACAAAATTACTCTGGTCAAAGATAGTTTCATATGTGCTAGATACAATAATTCTGTAAGAAATTGCTCATAAAAGGAAACACCCTAGCTTGAGTTTTGTGAGAACACAGAGCCACCTGAAGAACATAGTCTACACAAAAGGTTGATTTTGTTCAAATTTCCCCCCCTTAAATACATCCTAAAAGCCATCAGGGAAATCAAAATGACTGTACAAGAAGCAAAAATTTATTTTTCTACCAAGCATAGGTGCCAACATATCAGTAAGCACTACTCGGCCCCCGCTATCTTGTTAGATCTTCTGTAATGAAATAAAGGAAGAAAACACAAGAAGCAGAGAGGAAGTTTCATTGTTCTTGTGGCTTCGACATTCGGTGCCGCGAACGTGACAGGCTCTCAAGCCTCTACTCAACGGCACCGCCTGCCCCAGGCCTCCCTACCAAAATGTTACTATACTGCAATTAAAATAATCAAACCGAGACAAAAGAGAACAAGCAAATAAATAGCGCAAACTTGTTTACGTTTCTGGCTCTGCCCTCACAGTATGAAATAAAGTCTCTTCAAACACAAACTACATTAATTTAAAAAACAATAATATTTTCCTTTCTCCCTCCTATCTCAAAGTAGCATGAGTTTTTCAAAGTCCTTAATAAAATAAACTAAGGCATTTCCTGTATGTATTTAGTTAATTATTAAACCGATTACTAAGCATGATAGTCACCACCACTGTTTCAATATGAATCCGGGAAAACACACTTTTAGCAAACTGCCAGTGCACTGCAGTAATGACTGATCATATGCATCCTCTCAACCCTGCCCTTAACTTTGGAGGCACATTTCTAAAGCAATGACAACCGGCACTCCTATACAAATCCAAACACGCAATTTTATCTTCTCTTTTTGTGGTCCAGGATTAGTATTACTGCTGCGATTTAAGGAGAAACGCTGGACTTTATGCTGTGTAAGAGAGGAAAATAAAGTCAACAAGCCTGCAATAACTTCCCAAGCCGGGGAGACAGCATACTGTCTTCTTTTTACTACAAGTAACTACCAATAACCTTTTCGAGGGGGATATTATTAGTTAATTAATCTGCAATATTAAATGCTGTCCTCCCAAGGTTAAAAGAAAGGTAAATACTGCCAAGATATTTAATGACATCATCATGCATAACCATGAGATAAATACAAGGTCTGAAGATTAACTGAATGTCATTCTGTTTACATGATCATGTACTTGTAAAGAAAACTATTAAGATTAGAGAATAGAGAAAGTTATATAACAACTACCAGTGTTTCAGTGTGTTTTGTCTACTCAAGCTCTTGGTCAGAAAGAGAAAGGTTTATTGCAAAAATGTCTCACTCTGACATACTTTGTACTTCTTTGTGTGCATATAAATTACCGAATATTGAATAGTAATTACTGCAATGAAAAAGACACTCTCAGGCTCCACCTCCTCTTGACAGTGGGAAAATATAGATGGGTTTGTGTATTATTCTGGATGCCAGAAAACTTGCTTACAAAAATATTTCCTGTGCACTAAGATATATTTAGCCTCATAAACCCATAAAACTGTCACAGGCAACCACAAGTACACCTGTAGCCATTAAAACGGGGGTGAGGGGGGGGCAAACAACAGAAACTGCAGACTCAAATTTACATTATTTCTTTACAATTGTTATTTAGAGACATTATCTTTAAACTCTCTCACTCAAACAGAAAAGAGCTGTTCCTCCCACTCCCCCGA
>VZTA01010799.1:277391-373456 GCA_013398855.1 Mohoua ochrocephala
AAATTTACAGCCTTAAAAATATCAGCTCTCCATTATCCCAAACCAGTGTTATGTCTTGATGTAAACCAAAGCACATGCTGAGTGAGGACGTGCGCACACAGCAGCTTATCATCTCTGTCATCTGCTTCTAATGACAGCTGACAAACTGGCCACGCTAATCCTTCCCTAACTGCTGATCAGAGAGATCCCCCTTTGACAATCCAGCATGGTGGAGTACTCGAAAATTCCTCCTGCTTCTGTTCTGTTGCTGCTCTAAAAAGCAGTTTCCTTTTCATTGAGATAATAGCCTTTTCTGCAGTCACGTGGCACCCGGGCTACATTAGCAGAGCTTGATGATAACAGAGTAACTCCCCTCCCTCCCTTCTGCTGATTTTAAGTGTACGACTCCTGGAGAAACCCAAACCTGGCACACTTGAAACCATTTTGCATCTTCCTCTATCGAAAAAGAAAATGTGCTGTCGATGGGGAAGAGGAATATATGGGCTCTCTCTACTTCTTGCACCAAAACTAATTAGCGAATACATTTTTAGGCAGTGCCTTTGTTGAGGCACACACACTGGTCATAAACATGTCATATGAGACTAAACTGAATATTAAGCATGCTTAATACCGAGTATCTGGCATGCTAGAATTATTCTTTTCCCCCTAGAGTACTTTAATTTTTTGCTTGTAATTTTAGTTCTGCTGCAATAAATACTCTTCTCTCAGCAACAACCTATGGTTCAACTCCTCCCAGCACCCAACTCTCCTGCAAATGCAAAAAGCACAAATAATAAATGACCCACACTACAAACTCCAGTGTCAGTGCTTCTATTTTTTTTTTTTTAAGTGACATCATTTATCTTGCTTTAACTCAGTACCATGACAAGTATCTTAAGCATTTTTTAAATACACTGTCCAGTGGGGAAACCCACCTAAGCTTTAGCTTCAGAGTTCCCTCCTGAATGCCAAGCTCCAGGCAGGTTTGCACCTCACCATTCAGAAGCTTTCCTGCTTGTAAAAGGCAAAGTACACATACAACCATAGTGCTCTGTCCTGCCTTCACTGAAATAGCTCACAGACTGAAAGAACAAGTCTTTCCTCTTCTGCATTAGCACACCATTTCCCTATTACCTTGGCACACAGCATAAAGATACCCAATTTATTCCCCCAAGCTCTGTCCACCTCTGACAGCACTGGGCAGTGCAGCTGGGCACAGACCAGCGCAGCCTTACCCAGACATTTAATTGTTAGGATTTGCAAACAATTTAAGAAAGCTGTGGATGAAGCACTGTAAAATAACTGTCAAGCCCACAGAACAACTTTTGCAGTTTCGTAGCTGCTCTTTTCCCACATGATCAAGAAACGGAGTTATCTCCTTTTGCTTTAGGGTAGACATTAGAAAAAAGGTTCTTCACCCTGAGGGTGGTGGGCACAGGCTTCTCAAGGTAGTGGTCACAGCACCAAGCCCGACAGAGTTCAAGAAGTGTTTGGACAATGCTCTCGGGCACATGGTGTGACTCCTAGGGATGGTGCTGTGCAGGGCCAGGAGGTGGACTTGATGATCCTTGTGAGTCCTTCCAACTCAGCATATTCTGTGATTCCTTCTCTTTCCATCTTTTCCCATTACACCACTTCATTCTCCCTAAAGACAACATTGATCATAAACTTATGATTTCTCCAGAAACTAGAAAACAGTGTTAGAGACTGTGGTTGTACTTCCAGGAAAATAAAATGGAAATTGTGAAGAAAGAGTGGCTATCCTGTACCTACCATCTTTGCCAATGCTGCCCCACCACCCTTTCTGTTTATCCCTCTCCCTAAGGACAGCTCTGTTCAGGAAAGCAGCCCTGCCCACGGCTCTGGGGAAACCTGCTCCAACGCTACGATCAACGCTATGAGCTGAGGCCCAACCTTTCTGCAGCAGAGGAGCTGAAAATGAAATGGGAATGAGGCCCCTTCTGCAGCAGCATGAATCCTATTTTCTACTCTTCCCGCTTCCATGCTGTAGAGGGAATCTGTGAGGAAGATCCTCAGTCCAGGGAGAAATATTCTGGTTCCATAAGGAGACTATATTCAGCAGAAAAACATATTCATAGTAAATTGAGGTGGCTTATTTTTCCCAGTCCTTTCTCAGTATATCCTTCCATCTCAAAGCACTACACTGCAAAGGGTATGCAAAATGAACATTATTTGGAGCTACACACAACTTTCAGCCCAACAGAACAGGAGCTGCTTTGCGATCTTAATTTTATCTTATTTGCATTTTCCAAACAAATTCCTTAGCTAAAGAAGATGCATCAAGCATACTGGTTAAACTGGAAAATGATACAAATAGGACAAAACCCGAGGATTATGGAGAGCATCTCTGATATTCAAGAAAATATATTAACAGACAGTCACCAGAAGGAAAATGAGCTTTCAGAAGAATGCACACACACGAAACACTTCACTTGTGAAGTACAAATCTAAGGAAAACATAAAAAATGGGAGCATCCCAGTCAGATACCATAGCTAGAACTATATTGGTATTATTTACAGGAATCATAAAATGAGAAATCTGAAGTCAAAACAATATGGTGAGCACAAATACAATAATCACGGTGTTAAGGAAAGAGTTATGTGCAAATAAAATGAGGTAACAGAAGAGAGTCATTGTAGCAGTAAAATAGGAGTTGAGGGCTGAAAAAGGAGTGAAAGTACACAGATGTTGTTAAAAAGATTGCTTTGTGAAGAACAGTATACAGAGAAAGCTAATGGAGAAGTGGGAACATCCCACTGCAGCGTACAGATGGATTTTAGACAAAAAGGGGAAGAAGAAATGAATGAAATAATATTCCTGACAGAAAACACTGCTCTAAATGGGAACAAGGGAATATGCAACAGCAAAGGAGGAAAGGCTCTTTGGCTTTATCAGGCAGTGAATACATGCTTCTAATGAAATGACAGAGCTGTTGCTGCCTTTCAAATAGCTTCACAGGAATCATACACTTAATTTAAGGATGAGCAGGTGACCTTCAAAACTAATTCTGACATTAGAGATGTTTTCATGTTAGTTTAAGACACAGAAGAAGAGGTTCACAGCAGAAGAGGTTCACCTAAGTTTTCCTCTAAGAAATATATTTCATTAATACTTCATTTTCTTTGCCCAGCCACAGGTGACTTGGCAGTAGACACTGGGAAGATGCACTTTCACTAAAACATTTACAATTTTTGTTCTAGCATGATCAAATAATTGAAACTGATAAACAGAACACTGCTTTCATTGCATACATTTCAGAGTTTTCTTAAGTTAATGTTTTCTTTTTCTTCCCTTATTTTTTCTTAAGAGTGAATCAGGCAGAGACAGGACATACCACAACAATCTGGTGTTCTTTGCCCTTCTAACACACCCACACCTGAGGCAAGGACTGGTAAAGCCATCTCAAAACATCTTTTCAGTCTTTTTAACTCCAAAACGTAATTTTTTAGTCCTTTCTCTCACTCTATACACCATACCCAGGAGGATCCAATTCCACCCTCATAATCCCCTCAATCCTCTCAGTTTGGAGTAGCCAAAGGGGTACCTAAACTGACAGCTATAGTAACAGCCCTCATTTGCAAAATAGCAAGACATTTCAAACTGTGTTTGTAAAATTGCAAAGCTGACTCACTAGGCTTCATTCAAGGCTAGAGGCCACGGACTTTTAGGAAAGCTGAGTGGGCAGCATTAAGTCTCACTCCTCGTGCGAAAGACTGGAAGGGCACCGCACCGGGATAGAGAACAACCAGAAACTGTTCTGCTAAGATGCAGAATATGGATATTACTGCTGAGATCAAGAACAAAGACAGTGCAGTGATTTACATGTGTTACATTTCAATAAATGTAGAAGCAAACATAGAGTTTTCAAATATTAGGGGTTTTTTTCAAACTTCCCTATCTGAACACATTGGGTTTTCAAGTCAAAACCGAAAACCTGTTGACTTACACGTCAATGACATTGACATTTTATCCGTTTAGGAACTCCTAATTCACCACTACTTGAAAACTAAGGTTCTTCCTTTTACCAGCTGAGGAAAAATAAATAGGATACTGTAGATAAATCTAGTTTTTCTGACCTTTGCATCTCCTCTCGAAGGGTACAGGAACTGTATCAAATGTACTTCCACTGGAATTTGTAGCATCTGGCATTGCTCACAGTCAGTCTCTGTATTAGCAGTACATGCACCTACAGTGCTAAGAACCTTTTGATTTCTGTCCATACGAGGGCAATGAAAAGACACTCCCTCCTCTCTCCACTTCTTAGATATTACTGTTGACTTCTCTTCGTAGTATGAAATGTCCATGCTTCTTGAAAACAGCTCTTCAGGGCTCTCATAACTCCATAAACATGCACCCAGCCATCCACTCAGAGCATTCCGTGTGCAAGTTTCTGCAATATCTAACTGGAGAATTCAATACTGAGGTGTGTGCCATATATAGCAATTAAGTCCTGTATGGGCATGTTCACTGACAATTGTGTTCTTTTTTTTTTTAAGACAAGTTTGATGACTATGGTTAATTAAAATTTTTGAGTAAAGGTTGATGAGGATTTCTTTTTTTTTTTTTTTCCCTTTAATCTCTACTGCTTCACTCCTTTGCCTTTAATTAAGAAGGGATACAAGAGAAGAAAAAGGGGTTCTTTCAGTGCAATCTGGAAATGGTCAGCTCCTGGCTCAGTTCTTTTTCCTCCTGCAAACTAAGAAAGGGTGCTCTCCCCTGCTCAGAGCCTCTGAAGCAGGGTGCTTGCCAGTGCTCTCTCTGGGTTATACACAGAGAGGTGCTCTCTGCTGGAAATGGGCCTCAACCCACAGAGAGAAAAGTTCAAGTTCCATCCGTGCTGACGCTACACGAGAGGAACTCGGCACAGGAAGTTGAGCAAGCAGAGAAAAGCAGAACCAGAATGGAAATACTACAGCACAGAAAAAAATGTTGTATTAACACAATATGTTACATAAATGTAATAACAGCTACCATGCGTTTTTAACAGAATGTAGCTAAGTTATGAAGAGTCTGGGATTTTTTAAAAAGAAATTACTTTACGCTCTACAGAATGTGCCTTCCAGTGAATACATGTTTAAAATCAGCTCAAACTCTTTATTTCGCCTCATCTCAAAACAGAAGTACTTCTAAGGACTTTTAATAGTAAAAGGTTCCCAAAATCGGCAGACTGACTGCTGGCAAGATTCAGTGGCTGAGATTTGAATTAGACAAAAGTTTAAACTAGATAAAAGTCAGAAAAGAAAATGTTTATTATTAATAGCAAAACAAAACCATACTAATTAATCCAAGGATAAGGTAGGTTTTCTTTCACGTAGTCTTATCTATAAATAAAATATTTCTAAACGACATCATATGAACCAATGAATGTTAGAGGATTAAAGATGAAATAATTTGGTGAAATTTCAAGGTTTCTGATAACCACGCAGGGCAGAACAGTGTAACACTCCAGCTGACCATAATAGCAACACTGTGTGAACTCAGCAAGATTTGATACATTGCCTGTGTTTCCCTTGAAACAGAAAGTTGCTGTGTTTAATGCAAGTGGGACCTCTATCTTTTAGTTCAGGATACGGCAAATTATTCTGCCATACCTGGTGATGAATGCTCAGGTCTCTGCACCTAGATCTCTTTTTTAAGAGAAAACTAACACGTCCCAGGAAGTCACAAAAATCTCATGTCTCATCAGTGTTCAGCAATCTCCTAACTGCTAGTGGCTTGCAGACATTGCCTTGCATTTGAAAAGCTCGTTCCCATAAGAAGCAAGGAGGAAACACACAGAGACTGTATCTTGCAGATCCTGAAATTCTGGGCTTTCACATCCTTCCAGGAGACCTCAATGAAGAAAGGAGATGCTAGTTAACAACCAGTGTCACATGGGAGAAAATGGAACACAGGGACAGCTGCTCTTTACAAATTTGAGAATAAATAATAAGCTAATTTCACGTTGCAACATCCACTCTCATCAAATCTTACAAGCACCTGAAGCAGAACTTAGTGATGCTGAGTGATGAACAGTGATGATAAACAGCAAACATTGAGGACTGACCTCTTGCCTTAACCACTCAGGATGTGGTACACAGTAAAGCAGGGTCATGCTCCAAATTTTGGTAATATTAAACATCCAAAGTATCAGTGGATGAGATGAAGTACAGAAGGTAAAATGAGAAAGTTAGGTTTTCTATTAAGAGCTTTCAAGTGGTAATTTCTATCAGTGTTAGACAGAACCATGAAACTTAACTGAGCCCAAGCACAAATACTCCAGAGAACTACAAGAGCTGACACTGTTTGATGAGAAACCCAAAAGCCAGAGACTGCAGCCTATCAAATAAAACAAAAAGTGAAAGGAAGAGCAGAAGCAGTTGAAATTAATTTGACTTAGAATAAAATGATTAAATACTCTGCTATGAAATAAATATAAACTTCAGGACAATTAGTCTGTGCTCTTTTTGATAATGAGGTAGATGTGACAAAATTGGCATTTAACTTTAGTTTTGTGTAAATTCAGAAACTTCAAATACCATTTGTGAGAAAAAAAGAGGAAAAAAAACAACCTTTGTGATAATTCAATAGCAATGACTGAATGTAGGGTATTAAGAAATATTTAACACAGTGACAGCTATGTGTTCAACAGAAACCAGACTTGCTCACTTATCTGACAAAAGTGCAGGTTTGCTGTAAGTGTCAGTAATAACAAATTACACCTTTAAAGCATGTAAGACAATACTCATTTCATTTAAGTAAAGAAACAATAAAATTGAGGTATGCAGGCAAATATTTGCAGTAGAAACAAGACAATTCTTACAGAGACTTAATTCTGAGCAGAAATGCTACACAATCTCAACTAACCCCCAGTGTGGTTAGCACTGAATATTTAAGTCTTTGATAAGAGGAAACATGTCAGAACTTGGATCGACTGCTATCTCTGAAAAAGTTCAACACACTGAATTCCAAAACAGAAAATCTTTTTACAACTTTACTTTGTACTAGGTTTTCCCTAAAATCAACTGCAAAGTAGGTTCATATGTAAGACTGAAGGGAAAAGTGCAGAATATAAGCTCAGAGGATACTGCTCGATCATTTTAATCTGAAATATTTAGAACATATAGCAAATCCTGTCCCATCCTGAGGACTCCTACACACATTTATTTATGTCATATTGTACATCAATATGAAAAAGTCAAACACAATCTTCGAAAATAGATGGCAGACACATTACAACTGCTATCAACTGCAAATAGCAGGCCTTCCCTCAATGTAAAATTAGTGACCCATACCGTGTTTACACACTTTAAATTTTCCACAAAAGCAATCTCAAAAGTATTACTTTAGCGAAAATATCAACAATATGGGCAGTGCATTTCATTTTCTTTAAAGACTGCACTTGAGCACGTTGTACTAAAGCACAAGAAGATACAAGGTCAGTTAAATGCGGAGAAAAGTCAAATTTGGAAGAATACATGGATATTTCATTGCTTTCCTTTTGGCAAAGAGATTCCCATCTTTATCTTTCAAACACATGGCTGTCATGACTCATCTTGAAAAAGCAGTACTTGACAGTTCACAGGACTATTTCTTAAAACCATTAGCAAATAACCTTTAATATGAGACTGATGAGTAATTTAGATTTTTACAAATTGCCTGTCCCAGGTCCTTAAGAACCTACATTTTCTAAGCTTCGAGTTAATAATGTAATAATATATAATATTGTTTAAGCCATTTGTCTTGAGTGAAGCAAATATCCCTTTGAGAAGAAATCAGCCAAGCTGAAATTAACTGTCCTTTCTGCTGTGCAATTTCTTCCCCAAAACTTAAGAGAAAATAGGCAGGGAACGTAACATATCAAGACAAAAAGGGCTCAATGAAAACATTTTGCTAGCAGGTTTAAGAGCAATATGGCAAAGACAGAGGCAATTTGAAATAATCTGGACATAAAGTCATATTTTGCCTTCAAAAGTCAGAAATTCAACCACAATACAACAGACAGTCAAAGCAACTGTGAGAGAACTGACATGCTCTGCTTCCAAACTACACCTCCACCTGAGAAGCAGGATGCCCCAACAGGGCCACCTTTAACTCCAAGTGTATGGCCACTACCGTTGTCCAAAGGCAATCCAGCCTTACTTGCTGAGCAATATTTCAAGACCATCTTGCGACTTTGTTCCGTGATGTGCATTTGTATCAACTGATTTGCAGATGACACTGCAGTGCTAATTTTGAACGATAAAGCCATGTAGGGTCCTGGACACGGGAAGGCTGATTTTCTCTTTATTGCATATGTGACCAGCAGGTCAAGGGAGGTGATTCTCCCCTTCTACTCTGCTCTCATGACACCCCATCTGGAGTGCTGCATCCAGCTCTATGGCCTCCAACATAGGAAGGACGTGGACCTTATGGATTGAGTCCAGAGGAGAGCCACAAAGATGACCAGAGGGCTGGAGCACCTCTCCTGAAAAGACAGACTTAGAGAGTTGGGGTTGTTCAGTCTGGAGAAGAGAAGTCTCCAGGAAGCCTTACAGAACCTTCCAGTGCCTACAGGGGACTTACTGGAAACCTGAGGAGGGACTCTTTACAAGGGCACGTAGCGACAGGACAAGAAGGAATGGCTTTAACCCGAAAGAGGGTAAGTTCGCATTAGATATTGGGAAGAAATTCTTTACTATGAGAGTAGCAAGATGCTGGAACAGGCTGCTCAGAGAGGTTGTGGATGCCCCATACCTGGAAGTGTCCAAGGACAGGTTGGATGGGGCTCTGAGCAACCTGGTCTAGTGGAAGGTATTCCTGCCCATGCAGAGGAGTTGGAACAGGATGATCTGTAAGGTCACTTCCAACCAAAACTTTTCCGCGATTCCATGATGCTGTGGGAGTTGTGGGGTTTGGATACTATTGTTTTGGAATAGCTGCACAGACACTCTGATAACCACTCATTATTTAAAATGCTTCTAACTGAACTCAGCAGAGCCAAAGTTCAGGGACAATCACGTTACTCCCAGAAAAGAGCCTGACAGGAGTGGATACAATGTAATTTAAGTGAACTGAGGCCGTGAATTAACACTAAAGGGAGCTTTGTTCTCAAACTGGTGTGATTCTCTTGATAAGCATGTTTGACACTGCATTTGCTTGCTGATGTTACTGTTCAAAGAAAGTTAAGGTATTAGGGGGCTGCTGAAGGATGGTTTTTTTCCTTGAAAGATTTTTGGAAAAAAAATCCCAAATTTTCCACTTTTTAAATTTTACACGGGAGGGGGTGCAACATAAAGCGATGACCATCCAGAAATGTAAGCCCTTACAGATCAAGAGGAAAAGATATCTACAGCAAAATAAATTTTACAAACAATGTCAAGAAACCAACAAAGAAAGGCAAATCTATGTCCCTATCAGCCAAGAGGGATGCAATTTCTTAAATTACCTGCTGCTTGGAGACTTTGGACTTAATGCAATTCTGAATACACTGGCTGTACAAATACTACATAAATGCATATACAGTTGGCACTGAGGGGCACATGTGAGAACACTTTTTGAGAGGAGCAACAGTGGGGAGCCCCCAGCGGAAGCAATGACTGATGTGCTGGGAAATAAGTAAAAGGGCCAATTAAAATACTTCACCTTTAGAAAACCAGGTAATACGAGACTACAGCTCCTGTCTGCAGCGCTGTTCTTCTCTACTAAAGTGTGGTTTTAAAAAAAAATCCTGCTGTCTCAATATTATTTTATGACTTTAAATATTTCGTAATACAAGGGGGAAAAACAGCAAAGGAAATATTGAGCTGGGTATCCCCTATGTAACATTGACACTAACATTTGTATTTGCAATGGAGATTACTGAGAAGGATAAGGAGAAAGAAGTGACAAAGTACACATTTATGGTTTAGGTTCTTAGGAAGCTTCCATGACACAGTATCCCTGCAGCCTCTAATGCATCACATTCGCTTAATATCTGTGCTATAGGTAAATTTATATAGATGAATTACTTTTATAAATATATAGCCTGCAGTACCTCAGCATTTTTAAGAGTCAGAGTGGTAGGTAGATAAGAAAAATCAGACTAGCCAAGACCTCAGATTCTACAGCTGTGAGGAGGGCTAGATGAAAGTATCAGATAAATATAAAGAACGTGCAAAACAATGCCTAAAGTGTAATGGAAGAGAACCAATATGGAAGGCAACATAAAGGGAAATACTTCCAAGCAGATGGCTCCTTTTAACCAGACACTTTACTATGGTCTAAAAGTACAGTCTTCTAAATGAAATGTATTGATATGCAGAAGCAATTTTTCTTTGAACAATTTTCTGAAAAAGCTCCTACTTGGGAACAGCACTGCTTCCCTTCACCATCACAATCTGATTTCTAGCAACATTTCCCCAATCCTTCCAGCTGGACATGACTTCAGCTGTAGAACTGCCCTTTATCCAAAAGTGCAGCAGAGAACCAAACGTATCCAGGAGTCTGTTATCCCCAAGAGGAGTTTTAAAACCTCTGCAAGAACCCTCTTGTCTCTATTGTCAGCACTAGAAAGTCTGTGCCTATCCTAAATAGTTAAAAGCTCTTTTGGATTTAGCTGGACACAAATTTGACCTAATATTTGGACTTGAATTAAAGGCCAAGCACTTGAGATTTACGCTAATGTCACAGATCTCAATTCTAGGTAATTTAAGTGTGCTCCACTGAAGACCATTCCTTACACTCTTTCAGAGGCCAAAACTGTTACAGAGAAACCAAATTATTGAAGCAGCATATGTCAGCAAGAACATGCACAGCAGTTCTACAAAACCTGTGCTAGCTGCCGACTGATTTCCAAGTACAGTTGAGAACGATCCCATTGAAGTGTAAAGGCCTGTTCTTGCAACAAGCCCATTCCTGCCTTCTGTATGCTTTATATCTCTAGCTATACATATATTCAAGATAAGCTAGGTATACACACACATATAACACATACCTAAATTAATAAAATAAATAATGCAAACAGTAAGCAGACAACTCTTTTGATGACCAGTAGGACCTAAAGCAAATCCTAGGAAACATACTAAAAGAAAAATCAGTTTCTTTTAAAGCACACTGCTGGCATGTCAATTAGAAAACAAATGGCTACAAGCAGTAGCAGTCACCTGGAAGTCAAGTAATCTCTTACCCTCTCGTAACTTTAACACAGTTTTGATGCCATGAAACTCTAATTTGCTTACTTCAAAGCCCAGTCTTTGCCTCACCCCTGACTATTCTTTCTAGTCTTCTCACATTCATTCTTTATTTTAAAAATGTTTATTATTTTGTAAACTACATTTGCACCTCTCGGAGGAAGCTGGGTATTAACATTGAAACCAATTCCTTGGAGAAACCAAAGTTTCAATATTATCACACACTCATACACATAAAATTATATTAGATTTCACACAGTGAATACTTCTTTTTCAGGTAGAGCTCTGAAGTTATGACTTTTATTCTCAGGGGAAAAAGGAACAGACAAGATATCTATAACCTTACAGTCTGCATGCTGTGCATGTCATGTAGCAATAAATAATTCATATTTTGACCTTATGGGATACCTTTTATTCATTGATTTCAAAGAGCTTTTGCAAAGGTGGATATATGTTTTATTATCGGAAGTTTATAGATCTCAGGATGAACAGAGATATAAAATTACTTATTCAAGGTCATTTAGTAAGCCAGGTGTATTTAAGTAGGTAGTATCAGGCATTCTGCCTTTTTGGTTCAGGTTGCAACTTACAGTGACACCACGAGAACAGTCAGATGCTGCCTTAAACTTCAATTAAACCCATGAGAAAGCACGATGGATGCTATCTCTGTAAAAATACAAAAATCTAAACATATTCCTGGGTGAGAAAGGAGAAAAAATTACTAACTCTAGGTATGTGGTAGCAGGACAGCACAGGAATTCTCCAGAATAATCTTATGCAAGCATTCTGGAAAGGGCACTGGATTCACAGGCAGAGCTGTCAGGATCTGCTAGAGGGATGAAAACAAAGCTGTCTTCCACAATGAGATTTTCTTGGAGACCATATCAGACATCAGAAGGAACCTGAAGAAAAGTAGTAGCAGTTCTAGTATGCTACTATAAAAATTGTATAGAGAGGTTGAACAGTAGAAAATAATGCATTTTAGAAAGACTGATTCTATTTCCAGCAACTTTCCCAGGAGATACGCTACCAGGACTTAAGGTATGTAAACCAGAGCTAACCACATTAACTATTCTAGGAAATACTCTATTTTATTTTCACTTGCTAAAAAAAAAGGTGTTTCCCCTGATGTTAATAATTAACTTAAACTTCTGAAAAATATTTTAAATAAAAAATATGCAAAAAGCTTTGTACAAAAAACTACTCCAAACTGATATATAACTATGAGAACATTTGTGAGAATGTAGCACTGGGAAGACAGTTTGTTAGTTAACACCACAGCAATAATGCTTTGGATTAAATACTTAAGTCTTGCAATTCTCTGAACTGCCTTACCTAACATTAAGCACAGGGCTCCATTCATGGCCTTAACTGCAAAGATTATGTGCAAATGCTTTCTTGAAGTAAGCTCGGAATGTTTTTTACTTTTCACCATGGAGTCCTGATGTTGTCTCAGACTGCTGAGAACATAGAAGCATATAACATGCATAAATTATCTGTTCAGCTGCCCTCTGAAATGCAGCAGTAGTAGGACCCAAGGTCCTTACGTGTTAGCCAAGAAAGATAACAAAGAAATAAGCCTTGGGTTGTTTCTTTGTTTTGCTTGTGTTTGTTTCTTTTTCCCCAAAGAAAGAAGGTACTGTAATCTGCCACAGAGGGAGCTTACTCTGTTCTAATAACATGATGTTTAAACAAACCAAAGATTTATATTTTACAGGGGGAAAAAATTATCACCACTGTTATCACCACTGGCTTATAACAATTGGTAGCAAAACACTATTTCATAAAAGGTCAGCACTTCAAAGCTAGATTTAACTAACGCCAACATTGAAATGTTTCCTTTACAGAAAATGAGGTTTTAAAAAGAAAAAAGAAATCACAAAAAACACACACTCCTTCTTCTGTATGTACCAAAATGAGGTAAACCCAAAGTTACTGGCAAATCAAACTATCATCGTGGGGAGAAAAAAAACCCATCCTGATTTGTCTATGCAATCAGAATGAAATGGAGTTTAAAGACATACAGCATGCACTAAGAAAAGACAGATTTGCCAGAATTTTCCTGGGATTAATTAAAGGGGAATCATTTTAAATCCTTCTCTTCTTCCCAAGCCTCTCCAAGCTGAATTTACTCCATTTAGGTAACAAATGCAAAGTAGGCAGGAAGGCATGTGCTATTTTCCAATCAGAAAAGCAATCTGGTTTAGAGAAGAGAATTTTTTAAGCTTTCAAAATACAAAACCATTCAGAAGACCAAACAAAATACATTCCTCAATTCCTCTGTGCAAGTGGAGTCCTTCAGACAGACAACAAAATGTGCCCCTCATGAATAATTTCCTGCACAAGATTTACAAGAAACTCTCAAAAGTCTCGATGTTCATGCCCAACTGCAAAAATATTTGATGTAACAGAGAGATAAGTAATGATTCTCTGGTTCCCTTGCCCTACTGTAAACAGGAGTATCAGCATTGAGGACTGGGATAAACACAAGCCTCCATGCAAGAGGTGAGGGGCAATTACCACACGCTGCACGTGTTTCATCACAGTTCGCCCCATACCTTCTCCGTATTTAAGCTCCTTACCTTTTTTTCACTGCTACTTTCACCACCTGTGCTTAAGCAGAAATTATTATAAGCTTATTAGCTGTAAGTGGTCACGTCTACAAACATGGGAAGGGTTGGTGCTTGGTGCCAATCAGCTTTCACTAATCTGCACCCTACCAGTGATCCCACTGCTCCTCAGGACTGACTGTCAGGAGGTCAAAGTCGTTCCCTGAGCCAACAGGGGCGCAAATGTCATGTTCCTGTCTCCCTCTCTTCTGCTGAAGGCATGTATCAACCTAACTCCCATGTCTTACGGAAAATGAATGCATCTGGTTACTTCTTTGATTTTGAAGGTATTTGTTATGTCACAGACATTGTGCAAAGCCAGTGATCTTCACAGCTTAGGTGAGGAAAAGAGAAAATCTCTCTCAGAAGATCGCACACCTCGGGAATGGAGATCTGCAGAGCTCCTCACTCATTTACAAATGAAAAGAATCAAATTCAACACTTCCTTGTAACAAATATTTCACCTTGATTTTGATACTTTTCGTGGGAAAAAAAAATCTAAATCTGAACCTTGTCTACACTTCCACTAGCAACTTAAATGTATCAAGAAAAAATGTTCTTTTAGCTACATCTGTATGGGCAAATTACTGCTTTTATCCTCCAATTACACAGCCAGCACTTAGCTTGGTGAGCAGCATGAAAACAGCTGTGTTATACTACATACTATAACTATATTCTATGTATTACTTTATGTGTAACGATTATACAATGATTTATTGACAACTTAAAAACTTTTAAATATCCACAACACTCTTCTGACAATAGTTCACTTGCAGAAACCTAAATATTACTGGTAGGGCTGTGATGATGCCCTCCTGCCACACTAATTTCAAGCCCGGGTTAATCCAGGTAAGTACTGACACAGGTGAGCAATACCTCAATATAGGACAACAAGGAAAGATTCTACCAGGTTTGGAAAGTTGTCTTCTGGAGACAGAAAAAGCCCACCACTTTACTTGAATCTGTACGCAAGGTGCAGTCTGAGAAATGACAGCTTTTGCCAGTTACTTTTTCAGAGCACATACAAAGGAAAACTAAATTAGGTATTCAGATAACACTAAAAGGAAACTAAGCTTACCCTTATTGCACACAGGCGTTTCACCTACTTACCAAAGGGTAGATAAGAACTTTTTGTGCCACTTATAATGGAAACCTTCGTACTCAGCTTTGAGCAATACTCGAAGAGTCATTTTAACTATTTTATTTCCAGCAATGATTAGGAAATATGAGCATGTGTCTCACACTGTGGCAAGAAATAATGATCAGAATTAAAAGAAGAACATGCAGGCATTATAAAGCACAGGTCACTGTTATAGGTTTAATATACCCCCCAGTTTGGTTGATGGTTAATATGTTTTACATTTTAAAGCAGCACACAGGGTATTCATCAGATAACTATAATTGTTGAAGATATTTCAGGTACTGGAATACAAAACTAGTTATTTACATAATAGCTGTGAAAATTGCACATCCTTCAATTAGATTTCTATTTTAATCAGTGAAACTGTGGGAATAATCCCATAATATTTCAATAATTTTTCAATAATGACATTTCAGTAATAACACTTCAATACCTTTTTATACTTCAAAAAGAGCAAGAATATAACTAGACAAAACTCAGAATATTCTGGTTCTGAAACTCACTTTCTTTCCCAAGTATGAAACCCACCTCTTTAATTCATTTCTCTTTCTACTTCCTACATTAAGAATAATCTTTTTCTATAGAGTTGGTTTTTGGTTTTGCATTTCGCAAGTACGACAAATTCAGAATGCCTCTATGAAGGTGGTACTTATGAGGCAGAAAGCTGACAACAACTGCCCCTATTTTCAGGTGGAATAGCTGTCACGCAAAGAAGCCCCAATTCATTAAAGTCATGAACACAACAGACAACCCCCTCACACTGAAAAATCATGCTACTACCTTTAGATTAAGGTTACTCGATTACATTTTAATGAGGTCTGTGGGGTAACCCTGCCAACCCACTATCTCTGGCAGAGGCCGCTGTAACGTCCCCAGCCCAGCCTCCACAGGGAGCACAGGGCAGCGCTGTGGCCATGAGCCCCCTCTGAAGAGCTGGGACATAACAGGTCCAGGCAAATTGTGAGTGCAACTCAAACCTGGCGATCTGAAAGCTGCTCATTTGTAAAAGAGAGGAATGCACCAGTGGGATTTTTAACCGACTTAAAGTTTGTCTTGGTGGTGGCTTTTTTTTGTGTGTGAGGGGGGTTCTAAAACTGTAGAAGGAATTAATCTGTGACGGTGTGTGCTGTTTGACATTTGAGGAGAGTAGTTTTCATTTCACTGTATTTTAACAACCAGAAAAGTTTCGAAATCTTGTGTGACCAGATCAAACTCATGTAGTAGCAGTCACTGAGCCGTTTAAGTGCCTTAAAGCTTGCAGCAGCAGCTCTTTGCTGCAGGTACGGGCATGGCTAAAATGAACACAATTCATCTCCAAAAAGAAATGGAATTACACCCAGCAGTCTATGTACAGTGCAAGCTTCAGCATGATTTAAAAGAAAAAAAATAGCAAACTCAACCAACCACGCTTTATCAGTATTTGAAAATTCTCCCTTCCTCCAAAGAGCATTTTCCAGTATCTTATTTAGCTTACTACCATATGCTTGCAATTTCTACTCTCTGCAGAAGTCATTCTAAAAAACCAAAGGAAAATTTTTGTGAACCACAAATATAATAAAATAAACCCCTCCATGAAATGGTCTAAAAAGCTTGGATTGCTTCTGCTCCACCTCCCCACATCTGGCACTCGCATCAGATTACAGGCCAGAAGGCAACGCAGAGAGACGGAAAGGGAGATAGTGGCTGGATCGCAACTAGAAGGAAGCACACCTTCTATAACTCACTCTTTTCCCAAATGCCGATACGGCAAAGCGGGATTAAAAAAAAACAATTGTAGGAGAAGTCTGCACACGTACATACACAAAACACACAAACATCTGAAAGGCAGTGAATTACACAAAATATGCTCAGATGACTTCAGAACTATCACTCTGTGCCAAAACTGCAACTGGGCTTCTGATTTTGTAACTAACAAAATTTACAGGAAACGGACAATCATTGGTTTCTAATTCACAACACTTTCACTTCTAATTTGCCACGTATTTCATAGGCATAACAAAACCAAAAGCCACTGAATTATCTAAACGCCACAGTATTGTCAAATACTATTGATTGGGTCTTTTTGAAGTTTAAATTTTGTAAACTTAAAACTCAACCAGGAGGATGCATGAATCTACACAAGGATCCAAGGAGCCGGTTGGAAGTGTTTCCCAGACCTCCCTCTGGAACCACATCCCTTCAAGCCCACATCAGCAGCACAACAGCATAAAAACTTTCACTGAGTCTTTCAAGCTTAGCAATAAATCAACTGCAGTCTGAATTATCGAAATTATTCAGACTGTTCAAATGATTTTTTTGTTCCAAATGGACTTGGCACGCTGGTCAGGAACTCATCGAGTCAAACACGAGCAACAAAAGTGGAATTCTTCTTGCTAAGCTAATTGATGGCCCTACAAAAACAAAACGCAACTGCATATTCAAAACTTTCAAAGACGCACTGTATTAGAGTTGCAGAGCGCCTTCCCCTCCGTGCCTGCTGTAATATGATCGTAATTGCTGTGAAAGGGCGAGAGACCGACTATACGTTAAATCCTGCCATCTGTAGGTGCTTTACACAGTTCCATTTGCTGCTGCCGGGTCAAAAGTTTACCCTATTTTCGCTTGTTCGTAACCAATCACACAAGTCTCTGCTATGCGTAATCTTTGACCTACTCTCAAAGCAATTTTTGTATTATATAGTCATATGATTACACTGAAAAAACCCACACATTTTATTAAGAATACACTTCTTGTTGGTTAGCTTTATAATTATTATTATTTCCATATTCAGTAAGCGTACTGTACCGACCTTGTTCTTCCCAGTTAACTCCCTTGGAGCACAGTCATAGAGCCATGAATTCTCCAGCATTTCTGACTAGTTGCAATCCAGAACCACATGCAAAACAGAGCTGGAAAGCATTCACAGTATCTGTCGTTTTAAAAGTAAGGGGAAGGAACCGCTCGATTTGCGCTAATACGGAGAGAAGACGCTCTGTAAACATTTAAATTAATGTTCACAGTGAAAAGGAAAAACGTTTCTGAAAATTAGGACTGTCATAAGAATATCCCTATATATTTACCTTAAAAATTAAATATGCAAAAATATACTGCATGGAAACATTTATGCTACTGATATTATTATTATTAAATATCAAGGGAACGAGTAGTTCCATGAACAACAGAATTAATTAAGCCTCATCTCCCACAGATTTATACCTCCTGGTTGGTTGACTTTGGTGTCTAGAAAGGTGAAAGCTTTGAAGGAAGCTTTTCCCACAGCTGGGACATTTGTTTAAAGCCTCTCTTTTCCCATCACTAGGATTCCCAGACAACTAATAAGACTATTTCATGCTGCAACCTTTCCCTCTGTCAGGGCACCTTTAGGTGGTTCCACCTATACTCAGCTACTTATTTTCACAAAACTTGTGGGATCTGAATTTTGAGATCTCCACTGTGCCAAAAAAGGTGATCAAAATCAGCAATAGGTTCAAAAGATAATGAGGGGAGTTGAAGGGATGCGTGTGCATCTACACATGTGCAAGGCGTGACCTCATAAGCCTTGTTTCTACAGGAAAAGAGGCTAAAAATAAAGGAGAATATTTGACCTTCTTACTATTTCACAGAAAGCTAACTTAGAAGGACCCAACCAAACAGCTGGCTATACTAACAGATCACCTAAAAGTAATACCACAATATTTGAATTCATCTTGTACATTTCGCTAGACAGTTTTTAAAGAAAAACAGACACACAGGCCCCATTTAACTTGTAATAGGTAATATAAAGAGATACTTTTCCACAGATATGTATTTTACTGTAATCTATGAATTGTGATAGATTTGTGATGTTTTAAATTATTTTTAACCTAGCATTTATGCAAGTGTGTTCAGTCTTCAAGAACATAAACACAAGTCAGCACTTGCATGAATAGTTACATTGCTCCATTTCACATTTGACTCTCAGTTGCTAAACCCTTCGCAAATGTAACAAGAGAACATAAACCAGCCCTTGCCACTGCGATCAGTGAAGTAATATAAACCAGAGAATAATCAATCAAAGAACAGCATTAAGCCACTTCCAAGCAGGTAATAAAATATGTTCACATACAAAGTTCTAATAGTTATGAAGTCAAATCATTTACTAAGAGACAGAATAAAAATTACCCCAAATAAATAAATCAAGATGCAGATTTTAAGGCATCTCACCTCTTTGGTACAGCAAAGACCACAGGACTCAGCAGCTCTTACAGCAAAGATCGAGACCTTAGGTGTGCAAGCACATCTCTTTAGAATGCTATACATGAAGTCTTATATTACCTCCATAAACTGATCAGTTTAAGTCAATGAGATATTTAGAAAACAGAAAAAGCTACTGATAACATTTCATTTCTCGTAGAGTAATAAATGAAAACCAAAGTAAAACAGAAGTCAATATTTTAAAGGAATGAAAGAGGTTTATCTAACTGGGAAACATGTTGGCATATGCCAAATATTACCTATTAGATATTAGACAAACTTCTATACAACAAGAGGTTTATTGTACATATTCTACACATAAATATATAAAAAAATAAACTGTGTGCACATATACACACAGCATTCAGACACCTGTTAACAGGACTGATATCACCTATGATCCAGGCCAGGAACAAGTGAATAGTCTTTCGCCCAGGGGAAAGCAAGATGGATGCTGTTACAGGAAACCTACTCCACTCAGCTTATCAGCAGCAAAATGAACAGTGGAAAAAGCCCAGTATAAAAGAAGAAACAAAGAAAAGGCAACAGAACCGACTCTTAAGAACACAAGGGGGAAGGCTGAAGGTACCCAAAGGTATCTACAACATGTCTCAACACAGGGAAATTTTTCACCTTGGCAGAAAAGTCTGATCTAGAGCAGAGCTCAAACAACTGGAGCAACAACTCATCAGGAGATAAAGTGACTGAAGAAGTGAAGTTGAGAATTCGGGAAACCCGACTCAAACCCCAATGTGATCCAGTAGCATGGAAGTGCTAAAAAGCCACTCAGTGTTTTATGTAAGTTTGTGCATCTCTTCTAATTTTCCTACAGTGCAAAAAGTGATTTTAGAAAGTTTGCAAATGAGCATGAATTTATATTACTCTTTATATTACTGGGGCAATTTGGAGAGTTCAACACCAGTCTTGGTAATATGATAAGTTCATTCATGTGGACCTCATTCCTGATAAGGAGAAACAATCTGTCCCCAGCAAAGAGATCTTTCATGCCAGAGCCAGAAACTTTACAGGAAGCTGATGAGGCTCAGGGGAATTTACACGTACTAGGATTTTATGTAGGTCCACGGAGCAATGACATGAGGGATCTGTGATGCAGAACTTTTTCTTTCAGTTTTATTTAACAACAATTCTGCTATACAATTAGAGACCAGGCCAATTGCAGTAACTCCTTACAACAATGCATATATTTCTGTTTGACTGTATTGGAATTAAGCAATCCAGATTATTTGTATAAATACACATACACAAAAGTAACAAGTTTCTTCTACCATCATCTGAGTGAATTATAGTAAATTGAGATCTTAAAGATACCACCCAATTTGTTCATGATTGTTCTACTTTTTGCATTTTCACCTGAACCATTTTCATTAGTACAACAGCCTAGGTGTGAAAATTCTTAAAACAATGAATCTGAAAAAATACAAAAGTTAAAAAAATTATAAATCATATGAAAATCTAAATCTTAATTTAGTATTTAACCTTTTGATGATAAAGACACACAACCAAGTGTGGAGACAATTGTTAGAAGCACTTGCTTTGGATGATCTGCACAGATTAAAAAGGTATTCAGTGCTCTCATGTAATGGATATGCGTATTACCTCAGAATAATAAAAATTTTATAGACTACCACTGCATGACAATGAAGAGTACACATACAGTTTTATACATTTTATTAATATTATTATTGTTTTATATATATACAGAGCTTTCCATCTTCCCATATTCTTTTCAGGTTTAATAGTTACAGTCTCAAATTAATCTTGCAGTTCTCCTAAAAGGCAATATAAAACTATAATATCAAAATCCACTCAAAAATTAGTATTTGACTTCTCAAATGGCAATTAGAAGTTTGAATCTGAATTACTTCATATGCAAATAAGGTGCTTTTTATATGGCATAGGAACTTGTAATTGATAAGGGCATTTTTAATGAAGTGTTTTAAAGGATGTGGTTTTCTGTTAAAAGAGGTCACTTGTTACAAGGAGTTGGCAATTCTGTTTCAGCGGTTGGATGCAGAACCTCCCACCAGCTAATTCTCACAGACTTCACTTCCTCGTCCTTGGGGTAGTCACCAACCCGGCCAGCCTACACATGCCACAAGTAGCCATCCTAGAAATATTATCAAGATGCTATCGTGGAAATAAAGCCGCACCACAGGAGAAGGGAGACTCCCTCAGTCCCTCAGAGCCAGCCCTCTAAACTGGATTGTGGCGAGCCTCCAACGCAGTCCAGTTGCTGGGCAGCATTTGCTGCAGCAAAGCTGCTCTCCCATCTCCTTTGGTAAAAAGCAGAGCAGATGGAAATTTCCTGTAGGCTGGTCTTGGCCCAGAGACCACTGTTTGGACGATACTCCTCCACGAATAAGAGCAATCCATTCATTGTGACAAACTGACTGGCCCTACTGTCCTCTTTTACAACACAGCTCGGTCCAATCCCTTCAGTCAGTGATAAAACACAGCGCAATGTGAGCACATTTCATCGCCTGCGCCCGGGTAGGAACTAAGCCATGAAGGAAAATATGGCCATGTCACGCTAAGCAAAGAAACACATGAGTAACTCTGGCAAGCACCTAAGATAAGGCTTTCCTGAATGACTGAATGTTATATTGATGTTATGATAAATTATTACCTACAGACACGGAGCAAGCAGACACAGCAGCAGAAGCTGCGCAGCCATCCTCTTCAGAGTGGCGGCTGTACGTTCTTCTCTTAACATTGGAAGATAAGAACAGAAAAGAAATCCTTTATACAATTAAAAATGTTATAAACCTGTTGTGTCCCGAAGGCTTCCAAATTTTACTTAGGATGAAAGAAACACTTCAATATATGTAACAACCATGGATTTTTTACAAAATTCAAAGGATTTCTCACTTTCTTTGGTCTTCCCTTGTCTGTCCAGCTACATCATAGCTAAAACACTACGGCGCTCAAAGCAGAACTCTGTCCTGATTTTTGTTCCCTTTGGAATCACTGGTGTACATAACTTGTTTGTTACACAGAGGCTGTTAAGACTGCTTTTCAAAACTCCATTCAAACATGAGTCAAGGTCATTGATGTAGCTTTTCTGGTTGTTCCAGTGACAACAAAATGGGTTTGCCAGCTTTTCCTGAAGAAATGAAAACTTTGGGACAGGATGAAATAGTCCTTTTAGGGCAAAAAGACAAAAAGTGGTCACTATGAATTTATGATATTCCACTATTCATCTGATAGTTGAAGAGGAAAGCTAGGAAAGGGAAGAGAAATGTTCTGTATTATGTTTAGGACAGAAGAATCTTTGTTGAGCTCTGCCTAAAGGTTTCTCACTGCAAAATGCAGTGCCACCTATCACACGAAGAAAAGGTGCACTCTCAGTCACCGTATGCAGCCAGTTTTGCAGCTTCATTTTCTGCAGTGCTTCCCTGCAGAAAACCTCCCGGGTGAGCAAACTTTCCCTGGAAAGGCTCCTCAATGGCCCTTTCCAGCAAGCAGAGTACACGGGGAATATTCAGTAGGTATTTGCTGCTCAAGTGCATGATATCAGCAGAGACAGAGTGTGACAAGCCTTGTCTGGATGAAAAGTTAGGGCTCTCCTCAAAGGCTCCCCAAGCAGCCTAAAGCATATTTAAACCAACCCCAGAGTGTACAGGAACAGAAGAGGAACTCTTTCTTATCCTTTTGTACTCATGCTTTTCTGTCACACTAAGTGCATGAGTAGAGTCAAAGGCAGGATGGGTGAATTAACTCAGAAAAAAGCTGTCCAAAAAAGCTGAGCAATCAGTCCTCAAAAAATTAATGATAAAAGACTTTGAATAAAGCCAATTTGTAATGGAATGTAAGAAGGGAAGTCCCTAAAGAGAAAAACTGTCTACCAGCTCTGCAGCAGGTTTTGCTGCCCCATGCAGTTTACCATGGCAAGACGCCAACTTGGCAAGACTCGCTCTTCTCCAAGGAGCCTGGCAGGGCGCCAGCCACACTCACAGGTCTCACTGCTGCTGCCAAGCTCAAGGGGCAACTGAAGACCCTCTTCTGTGAATCTGCAGATCTGGTTATGACTGGGGATATTTGTGTTTCAAAATGTTCTTAACCAAGTCAAGTTCCCTCTGTGTTTATACAGTGACTGAACAGGCGAAACAGAATACTTAACCCAGCTAGAGAAATGAGCCACAGATTGTTAATTATATGGCTATTTGCACTTTGACTGGAAGAGGAAGTAAGCTGGTTATAACTACTTTGGGCTTTACTCCTGTAACTGCATTGAAACCACATTTATGACAGCTGAAACTATGCAATTTTATATAAATGTAGGCGCTTCCTGTTTTTGAAACAAGTCGTGGTCTGCTTGCCCTTACCTCACAGTAACGTCACTGGAACCAGAATGTATTAAATGTGCTCAGTTTTACTGACTTTATGATCTTATTTTGCGAATTATTTTTAAATGCGTAGATAAAATGCATATTTTGGACTACTGCTGACAAGCATATCTATTCCTAGGACCTAGCTGTACTCTTCAGGCATTAGGAAACATGTTTTTCACACGTGAGACTGAAATGCCCAGCTATCACCAGGGCGTGCTCAGTTCCTGGTGACGTGGTCACGGTCACTCTCAGAGGAGGAGGCAGGTGCGTCACACTAGCCCGGCAGGCAGGCTGCGCTCTGAGCTACACATGCAGGCAGACCTAACTTTTCCCACTCAATATGTAGTATTTCGAGTAATTCGTAATAGCAGCTTTATTATTTTGCACAGTGTAGTGTGCATTCTTCATTGTGGCAAGTATATGTTTAATTTTATAGACACTGAGTGTGGGGAGTAACCACAGCCTTACTGGCACAAATTGAAGAAAATCACAATTTGATTAGAAGATAATTTTGAAAATATTATTTAACAACCCTAATAGGCAGGAGCATGTTTCCTGTCCTTTTCTCTCATTTTTCTTATTTATGTTAATTGGAACTCACAAACCAAACTTCTGCAATGAGTACAATTACTAAATCAGCACTCTTGCTTTTCCAGTACAGTCATTTTCCTACAAGATTACAGAAGGAAGACTGATCCTACTGTTCAACCAGAAAGCAAATGGATATCCAGTAATTCCTGATGACAAAATGTGATCATTCTTACCAAAAAACCCCCACATGCCCCATTTAATTTACAGCGCATTCCTCCAGATTTAGTTCGGGACATACTGCTTGAGAGTCAGGTATCCCTATAGATCCAAGATATTTACAGTCAAGATAGCCAAAATCCTTAACAGAGAGAAGGGGCAGCATTTCTACCACCTTTGTTTTGCTCTCCAAGACCACAATCTCTTATTTCAGACCATGAGATCCCAGCCTTTAGCTTTAAGAACTCACCAGCTTCAGAGTGCTAACAGAGTGAACAATTACAGACCTCTTAGTCTCGCGCTGTAAGAAGATTAAATAAATTCAGTTTAAAAGTCCTAGTGCAAAAACCTTCAACTAGAGGAAACACTAAAGCTAAAATTTCAAATTCAATTACACCTGGCTGATTGATTTCTCCCTACTCAACTTTAGAAGTAAACACAGTATACAGTCAAGCTCAGGCATTTCTTAAAAACACTCCCCTCGGTTTCCTTCTCAACCAAGGCGTGGTTTTGAAAGCAATTCACAACTACGCGAGGCTGGTCCTGCCACCCCTCTCTTCCAGGCCATCTTCAGCAGAGACATTTGTCCAACTCTGCAGTTAGGAAGTTCAAAGAGGTCAAGAGCCAGCCAAGTGACTCAACCAAAAATGCAGCGAGCTGACCTCTGGTTTGGCTCCCTGAGCCAGCTCAGCCCTGAGCTGTGGCTGCAGCGGCACTGGCACAAGGGAGAGGGGGTGACATCTCAGCAGAAGGTGCAAGCCACACTTCTGGAAGCTGTCAGACCAACACTAGCTGCCACAATGCCACATTTGTGGCATCTCCACAAAAAGTGGCCCCATGTTCAGCCCCTAACATCCAAACAAGAGAGGACACATAAAAATCCAATTCATGATGCCCATCTAGAGCTGCCCAGATTAAAGAGACTCACTGAGCTACAAAGTCTCCACTCATCTTCTGACTTTTTTTTTTTGACTGAAGCCTACTGTTTCTACACAGAAGCGCTCAAGTCCAGATCTTTGCAAACTTATTTCCCAAAGTAATGTGAGCATTTCTAATAAGGAAAAGAGAAAAAGGACATAATGAAGGCAACCCAGATTAGCTAAATGACACATCATAATGGAACAATTCTGCTGTTAAAGACCATGCAGATGTTATGATGGAGGCAAAGAAAGCCTTTCTTTAGCTACAGCACAGCTGCTGCATACAACTTCAAAAAGACTTGGCACAGGATTTCAGCCACAAAACTTCCCCTCACTTCATTTCACGAACGTCATCTGCAGCTTCAGTGAGCTGCACCAAGGACAAAACCGACACATGGGGAGTTCACAACATCTTACCAGCAGTGGGGCAGATTTTCGCACTGCCAGTCCTCACGTGCGCATTCAGAAAACTTGACTATTTATCTCCATTCCTCCTCAGCCCAGCAATCCCTCAAAAGCAAGGATGCACCACACTGCTGTCCCTCCTATTTATACCTCCATTATCTTCTACTTTAAAGAAGACAAATTACAACATAATTAACAAATATTAAAGCTTAAAAACCAGCTGTAATAAACAGATAATTTCCTTTACTTTTTAAGTAACATTTGAAAGTATTATCAACTTCCATTCACATCCTTCATACTCTAAGCTACTCTAACTAGACACCCTGACCACAAAGCTGAAAATGTCACAGCTTACAATCACATTGAATGCACATGCTTAATGCCAGTCTTGTATTTGCCATGTAATATATGTACCACAAAGAAATTATATATTCACTGTCTAAATTCAAAGTTCAGCTTTCCCCTTCCAATGTGTCAAAGTATTACAGCCAGTTATAGGTAGTACATAGGAAGAACCTGCATTGATTTTATAATATTTAACAGTAAAGCACACAGAACTTAACATGATCTGCATTACATTTGTGATTTCCTTTCAGTGATGATGGTGTTAAGAGATGTACATGAGAATTTAAACTGCTTTAAGACGCATGTATGAGTATGAGATTAAATTAAAACATTTCTGACACATGGGAAAAAAATCTTGGAAAAACCGTATTTAATTTCTCCCTTTTTTCTTCTCTTATTATTCATATGACATCAGCTTGTTGACTCTATGACATTCTTAGCCATCTACCGTATAGAAGCCATAAACTGCTTTGTCACCTATAATATTTTTCCCACAACTGCAAAGCTACAAAGAATTAGTCCAAATGAGAAAACAGCAACAGGAGCAACTAAAACACTATTAATATTTAAACTTCATAAGTAAAACAGACTAGAAAAAAATGCAGAAATAAAGAAATAAAAATAGAAACACACTGGAAGAGGATTTTTTTAAAAAACTGCTCAACTACTTTACTACCAAGAACTTGATACAAAGCTGGAAACCCACAACTTTAAAGACTATTAGTAATATTGATTAAAAACAGAGAAGAAAACTCATTAAACCAAAGGTAAAGCTTGAAATACTAGAAACATTAACCACAGTATTACTGTATTCATAAAAACAAAACATTTCGACATGACCTACTTTAATAATAGTAAAAAAAGTAAAGAATATGGGCTCTAACCCCCTGACTCCACTGATCTTATAAAACACCAGCTACTTTTCAGAATTAGCAACAGACTCGTGAAATTGAACCAATTTGTTCAACAGATGTTTCAGTTGACTCAGGGAAATTTTACTTTCCTATTGTAGAAATAGAGTGAGCTGAGTAAAATTCCACTCTTATTAGCAGCATTCGAAGTGTATTAGATCATAATTAGCTGCCATTTCCATTCCCTCTTTCTTTGACATAACAGAAAACATTTTCCACACCGGATTAGATGTGACACTGAAATAAAGTGGGCACATTGATAAAAACAAGTCGCCCTCCTCCTCTCCCCTCCCGCCCCCCGTTTCATGGGACACGCAGGAACGGCAGAGTTTTTATTTTCCTTGGCGTTCCTCTCTCACATTAGCTGATAATCTCCCCGTGTAGCTGTGCCAGTGCCTGCCCTGCAGGCCCACAACACCCCTGCTGTTCCAGTCCCGTGCTTTCCTCCAGCGGGCTCTGCGAATGCTGCGATCCTTTCGTAATGCCTGCTATTGCATCAGTCTAATTGCAACACAATTCTCAATGCTCTAGGTAAAGTAAATAATTTCATTTTTAACTTCAGCTCATAAAATACAGATTGTTTCCCTGGCACCCCCACCACCTTTTTTGTTTATTTTCAAAGATTTAAAGAAAGACTTGCACACTGCACAGCAGTAGTCAAACAAAAATACCTCATGTTTTCTTAGAAAGCAGCACTTAAAAATATTGCTCAACACCTAAAGCATTAGTGCAGCCTTTCACAGGGCTGTATGTAGTAGATCTCCTGTGAGCAGGCTGGAAGGGGAACATACATTCTTACTCTGTATTTAATATAATATTCAGCCATTACAAAACCTTCACAGTCTTTTACTCTCTCTCTCTTCCCTGCAATAGGGAGTAACAGCTTATCTGGCAAACACGCTCACTATGTTTCTAGGCACTGAAGACACGCTCTTGGTTAATTCATAAAATCTGATCTGATGTTAAGGTATTTTGCATTTAGGTTAGCTAAGTTGAAACAATATTTAGCTTAACCATGCCTTGGCCAAAAAATTCTCTGTTATCTACTGATTACAACAGCGTTGTAGATAGCTATGGACATCACACTGGGAAAATACAAACCCCATCCCTGAGGAAATGCAGATGAAATTCTGACTCCAAGCCAGTCTGATAGTGGGCATTACAAACACTGTCTACTTAGTATCTGATACAATAACCAGGCACAAGAGTCATGTGCCTGCAATGAATGTGAATTTACATGTCATTTTGATTTTACGTACGTATATTATCTGAGTTGACAGCACCAAAAAATGCTGTGCTTCTTGCACCCCAAATCATCTTGTGTGATACAAATGTCTACACTAAAACTAATCTCTAGATGCAAGCACTCACAGGAGGAAATATCAGAAGCTAAGTCTCAGAAAACCTAAAGTTTGCCTTTGTTTGCTTTTGTGGCATGGTATACGTCGCAGTTATGTCATGCCATTTCCACAGCACCTCTGCACCGTTCAAAAAATTACAAAATTACCACTAATCATAACAATAATCTGTTTAACTCTTGGCATTTGGAGTATGGTCCTATACCTGATTTACTGCACACTACTCAAACTTTTTTTGGAAGACGGAACAAGCGATTTCTTTGTGAATTCAATGGTGCAGCTGAGTGCTCCATCAACATAATGGTTAGTCCTCCCCTTACTCTGTTACTCCTAACTTAGAATAACTGTGTTATTCCTAGCTTCCTAACTAAAGCAGTGACAGCTTTAAGGTCAAAATGATTCTCCAGTTCTGAAGACAACTTTGTCTCCAGTTTGGCATAACTCAGACCTAATTTTTTCACAGCACTTAGCATTACATTGTGCTTTATATAGCACTTTCAAACCTCAGCCCCCACTGCCTCACCCTCAGTTACCAGTGGTCAGTACTTTTCCAAGTAAGAGCCAAAGATCTCAAGTCATCCACAAGAAAGCAAGACACAGTTAGCAAAGACATGAGAAAAGCTAGAATTGAGCAACTTACCTAGCATCACCTAGGAAGTCTGCAGCACAGCCAGGAAGGGAGTCCCGCTCGCCAGGGCAGCATGCAGCTGCACAGAGCACCAGAATGGCTCCTGCCTTCTGCAATCCCCTGCCTCGTCCACCACGCACGTCCCGACTTCTGCTGGAAGTGAGGCAGGGGTACTCCAGAGAACAGCCTTCTCCAATGCATCAACCAGATTCATTCCCAGAGCAAGTCCATCCTGTGTGCGGAACGGAGCGAGGGTCCTGAGGGAAACCAGCACATCAGCATGTGATTTAATACCATTAAATTGAGAGGCTTCCTCACAAGGGGCCAAACAAAAGAGATTTGCAAAGATAAGCTCAGTTTTGACAATCCTTGACTTGGACACTGCCACACTGGAAAAATGTTTGCATTCACCATTTCTAGAAATAAGAAACTGAGACATCAGACATTGTCACACTGACACCTACAAAAAACAGCAGTTGGGTTGAAATCTTTAGATGTACCATGCAGCTTTTGTGGGAAAGTAATAGCAAACGGGTTGCAAATGTGAAATGATTCTCTACATGGAAATTAGCCATAGGTGATGATTGAAAACATTCTCAAGGAGCTTCGACTGGAATCAAAGAGTGTTTACTCAATATTCAAGATCTCTGGACCTTCCAGAACAAACTTCTCTGCCTGTTCTCCTCAAGCCATATCCTCTGGCCCATGTTGATTCAAGCCCTGGTCCTTCTTCATTCCTACCTTCAGCACCCCTGCCAAGTTTCTCCTTACCCTGCTCCCCAAGGATTTTCATCTCCCCCCGCTCAGTCACTTCCAGGCTTGGCTAGCAGTGCCACACTCTCCCCTTGACTCCCCCTTCTTCCTTCATTCCCCAGTATTAACTCTCGCTCTCCTGTTGGGTCTGCCTCCCCTGTTCACAGTCTAGGGCATTTTGGGGCCAGGACCACACTAGGGTCCCACGCATCTCATTGTCCCATGGGTTTGCTTCTGGCTCTCAGGCACTGGGGTAAAAACCCAGCCTCCCCCTCCTCTTCCAGGCCACACAGCTCTCACGTGCCCAAGACACCACGCAAGATCTGTCATTTCTTTAAAAAGTTATAGTTTGTTTCCATCTGAGAATTTTGCAGTGCTGACAAAGGCAAAGCCGTGATTCGTAATCTGCTTTTCTTCCCCAGTGCCCATCCCTAGCACTTCCCACACTTTAACTCCTAGTCTCTGTTTCAAAGGCAGGGACATGGAGCATTTCCAAACAAAGATTAGGTTTTTTTGTGTAGTTTGTTTGTGGATTTTTTTAAAATCTACAATGAGAAACACCTTTTTCCACACACGCTCACAGATAGCTAAATTATTTTGGCAGCAAAAAGAAACTAAGCTGGAGGCAACTGCCTAGCCCCAAAGGCTAACATTTTGTAAAGTTACAAAAAACTCCAAGGAGCATCCTATACTGGGAAGCACCAGGCAGCCTTCCTTACTGCAGCTCCTGGCGCTCCCCTTTCAACCCTTAACAGCTTAACTCATTCAGCTCACTGGAACCAGAACTGTACAAATCAACACCTGAGTGGTCAAACTGAGGAGGAGCAGTTGTGGGAGGGCAGTGCTGGGGTGAACCTCATGCCATGCAAGCTGCCTTTGCCCTGACCACCAGCTTTGCTGCATGCCTACAAGCAATGTACAAACAGCATCATCAGGCGGCACACAGTCCAGCTGGCATTTCTTCGGATGTTTTCATCCTAAAGGTACCAATGACTGCCTGAAAAGCTACAGCTGCTCAGAAAATACTTCTAGGCCATGACAACCTGAAGTAAAATGGGTTAGTTTCATTCCTGACGAAGGTCACACACAGCTAATAGAGATAATTTAAGCAAATCCATTTTACTTTGCATCTGCAGTAAATTAGGAGCAGACCTGTATCAGTTACAAAGGGGAAGGATAATTTCACACAATACTATTGCTACCTGCCACTGCCTGGAGTGGAAATAGCATTCTTAAATGAAATTCCAGGAAACTTCTTTCCTTTTCTCTATTTAGCTACTTAGTTATTTATCTCAGTATGACAAACAAATGCAGCATGCTGTCAAGTAATATGCAAAGGAAAGAATATATATATATAAAAGAGAAAGGAAAACCTCCCAAAACAGGTAACATTCCTTCAGAGAAAAGTCCAATTTACAGATTTTTATACTGAGCTCTTAAGAGCAAACAGGGCAACAATTTCCCGATGGCTCTTGTAAATATTCTGTACAAATAAGGTCCAGAAGAGGAGACCAGAAAAAGATAAAAAAATTCACATGCTCACAGACAGATGCTAATTATGACATGGATTAAATGCATTATGACATTTATTTTTCAATAAGAAATAATTATTTCTGAGGAATGACTAGCATTCCTGTGAGATCATATTTTAGTCTAGAGACATTTGATGCACCTAATTCTTAACAACTATGGCAGAAGTAGTATGGGACCCACATGCACACTCCTAGAACAACTATGTCAATTCTTATGAAAATAAACTGAGAAGCTTCAACTTGAATGTGTAAAACAAAGTGAGCATTAAGAGTTCATTTCCATTTTCCAAAATTACTAATAAATAATTTTATCATATTTTTAATTCAATTTAGCAATGAAACTGGCTATCAAGCATCTATATTAGCTATATGTATTTTTTTTAAAGCCTGAATAATTATCTGATCACTAGTTACAATTCAGATGAAAAACATAATTAGGTTGAATGAAACTTCAGTACTTCAACGTACAATCATGGAAACTACACAAAACTTCTCGCTTAAAAAACGAGAGCAGAATTTCATGCACTATTTCATTTGGCAGAGTATAACATATTCTCTGTCAGCAAAGGACTTTTTTCAGTGAAGAAAAAGGAAAGTATCTCAATTCATACAGCATTGCCCAAGTGACTAGAAGTATCAGCCACTGGTAGTTGTCTTTCAACTGTAAGCAACTGCAGTGGATTTTGTTCCTACAGACCACTATATTGTGTTCCTAAAAACTCATCTGAAATCCAGCAGACCTCCAAAAAAGCTATGTGTTTGTTTAACATAAGCTAACCTAATTATTTTGTCATCAAAATCAATATTTATGGGCTAAAACACTACTTCAAGTAGGAAGGCTTTAATGCAAAACAAATCATAAAACACTGATAATGGATATGCTTGGAAAGGCTCTAAGACTGCAAGTATTTATATAAGATTTGTGAATGTGTAAACACTTGGTTATATACGTCAAGAAAAAGGTGAGGCTCAGTGCAGCGAACTGAACATCTAAAGACTAAGCTTCTTTAGAACAGTGTATTCCTACAAGGACTTCAGATAGCTGGCTGAAGTGTATCAAGTACCCTGCCTAACAGCAAAGACCCATCCAAGAACATAAATTCATTATTTCTATTTATTCTATTTTTTAAGTAGTTTCCAGCATTTTTGAAATACAAATTAGTCCCTGAAAACCTTCAACAGCTTTTTATAGATAAAACAATTATCACAAAAGCCACACTACAATGCAAACAGTGTGCTTGCTATGATCAACAACACTGGCATCATTTGGTGAGGGATTCTTCTGTATATGAATAAAACAAATTCTGTTATTAAGTTTGTTAGGGAAGCTGTTCTTTAAATCATCATAAAGAACATAATTTCCTACAATACTAGAACTTTCAATCATCAAAAATCCCCAAATCATGAGTCCTTTTTAATTTCAAGAAATATCTCAAAGAATTCTATAATCCTGTATAACTATAAAATCCTGTACACTAGCACCAACACAAAAACTACTTCATACATTGATCAACATGTATAGTGTAGTTTACTTTTTCATTTCAATCTGTTCCAATAACATGACACGATGAGTTCAGTATAAAACATTATGGTTCCAATGCAAATTAACAGACTCCCAACATTAAGGTTACTGCTCCACAATACATTGCACACAGCTGCTCACAGCTTGCCTTCACACTGAAAAGGATATTAAAATGGAATAATAAACTTCTACCTGTATTCCATTGATTTTATTGACTTGGGGCATGCTATTAAAAAAAAAAAAAAAGGCGAGTTACCAATACTGACAACAGCACCCACAGCTTCCAACTCCTGTGGCACTGCACCCTTAGTTTTGTGTCTCGCTGTCACATGAAACAAAGCCCTTGCCTTGGCGCCATGGTTAGAGAAAAAAGGGCTGGAGTTTCTAGCACTGTTTAATCCCATACCACCCATGTCATGGCAGGGACATGGCTCCAGCAGGAGGAAGCTGAGGCCGGAAGCAGAAGCCATCTTTTGCCAGGCTCCAGGGAGGGCGTGTGCAGCTTTCTGGGCCAGCTCGGCGGACCTTGACCCTCTCTGCCGCTGGCAGTCCCTTCCCCGTTCCGCCGAACCACAGCATTTCTGGTTTGGTGCTGAAAGACAGCGCCAGCGAGCCCAAGATGCCGCTCCGAGACAAAGGAAAATGGAGCCCACGGGAGCCGTGTGGACCCCAAGCCACAGCCACAGAGGCCACAGCAGCTGCTGGAGATGCAGCTGGAGCCCAAGATGCGACCAGAACCACCGAGTGCTCCAGTCCCACTCCTGCAGTCAGGCCAAGAGGAAGCCTCTCCTAACCTGTATCAAGGCCCTGTCACATCCCACCAGGTTTTGTCTTGTTTTTCCACTGTTTTCCAGCTGGGGGGGAAGTTAGGCCGGGAGCATCCCTGACACACTGCCTTTGTTTTCCCATGCACCACATGGCTCAGCGGGGGGCCAGTCGCCATTCTGCCTTTGTCTGGGAAACCACACTGGGCACTGTCTTCAGGAAGTGTTCTGGTTTGTCCGGTGGTAAATACCCTTTTGTGGGTAAAATACTCTCTTTATTACATTATTTTATTAACATTGCTGTGGTTATTGCAATTTTTCAGTAAATTGTGATCCCATTTTATAATCTCTCCTAGTATTTCCTCCACTACCAGAAGGGAGCAGGGGAAAGGGGGCAGCTTGAGCGGCTTTAATTTTCCCACTGGGTTTTAAAACAGCACACTTGGAAACCAAGTCAAGCCTAATAAGCACCCACAACACCAACCCTCTACTGTTAACCCCAGCCCTACCACCACTGCAAGTTCAAGGTAATCCAGTTTCAGTCAAATATTCTTAAGGTCAAATGACTTTTCCATTCTTTAGCCAGGACTGAAACACCAGATGCAAAGACAGTCAACGCGTCAGAGCTTTGTGGACATCAGCTCATGCTCCCACAGACTTTTTCTTGGGATCTGCAGCAATTTCCAGCACCTCAAGCACTGTTCTGACTGACTAAAGCTTGGTTATGTCATAGGCACTTCTTTGAGACCAACATTTAAGCTCACCTCACTTCATGTACTCCACAAGAGAATTTGTTTTCCTTCGTCTATGAACAACAGCACCAAAATAGCTACAGAGCAAATAGTAAAGAGGTATATAGTAGTATGTAATCCATATCCTGTGTACTAAAATAAATCTACTTATAGTCTTGTTTTCAACACAACACACCTGAGTCTCAAATTGGTCAATACCTGAAGTTATATACTTATGTGTGATTTAACCTATTTTTAAAGTAAACTAGAGTTATAAAAGCAAAACTGAGTAATAGCACAGATACAAGGATATCTTGCATAGAAAGCTAACAAAAAGTCCTTAGAAAAAATGCATATACACCTGTAGTATTCTCTGGCCACTGAGGTGGCTCTTAGGATAGATCTCAAAGTGAAGATGACTCCTGGCACACATTTGGCTTTGGTACTGTACCAAAGCAAACCCTTTAAAGTTCCCTTCCGCTTATTACTGTGGCTTGGAGCAGAAATACACTGGGACCATTTATTTTTGTGAGCAAAACCCCATTTCTGCTACAGGGCTTTATGACTATTATAAAACCATGCTTTAGTTCTCACCAAGGTAATTTTCAGAAATTCAGAACTACATGATATAATTCATGCATTTTTCAGAGACAGAAGTTCTCCACAGAACAGAGAATAAAAAATAGGAGAACTGAGAAATATTATTGCTCCTAAACATATAAAAATGCATGTTATGCATAGGTTCCTTAACAGAATAACGAACATTAAACTCTATTAAGCTCTATTAAACTGTTTGTGCCTAATTTGTGAAATTCTTTGAATAAAATGTCCTTTTTTACAATACCTTACTATTCCAATAGTGCGCTTAGCTCCAGAAATTGTAGGTTTTGAGCCTCAAATCCATGATGAGAAGGAGCAGAGAATATTTTCTAACAGATACTGTGTGAGGAAATGTGAGTTTGGTGCCTCAGTGCTTGACAGCTCTGATTTAATATGCTGATTTCTCCTCTACTGCCTGGGCTACATTTGTAAAACTTAATAATCTCCTTTTTGAGATCTCTTATTTGAACCCACAAATCATTCCTCTCATGGAAAACACCCCAAAAACCATCACATTATTCTCAAAAGAAATGTTCAAAGTGTGCTGTCACACCAGAGCACTGAGCCAACCTAATAGCTAACTATTAAAAAGTTCCTTGCTCCTGTCCCTTTCCTTGCTTTCACCCTATGCTGCCCAATTTATCCTGCTATGCCAAACCTTCTCAGTCACTTGTTGACACTTCTCCTCTTTGCATAAATAGATTAACTCTTGCTAGCCCAAAGACTAGGAATCAGGTGTGTTCACTGCCAGGTGAGTACATTTGATTAAGCTAGACCAGCCCTCTGAAACCTGATGACTATTGCCATCTCCTGTCTCTTTCCAACTGAGGTTGAAGAACCTCTGAATACTCCAAACAGCAGTTTCCAAGTTGTAATGCATGGCTGATAGCCTCAATAACCGCTCTACAGCTAATCTGGCAAAACTATATCATACACCAGCATCATAAATGCCTAAATTTCACAAAGTTATAGCAGCAGCCAGTGAGAAAATTTAGTAATGGAAAAACATCCTCAAAAACTTAGGGAAGCACTTCACAATAAAGCTTGTCTGTCCCAGGTCCTCGCACAAGAACTGAAGAAAGCCCCCAGTGCATTCATCTGCCCCACTCCTATGGTTTCAGTGGCACTTCTCTCACCTTCAGCCACTGTGGCTGGGTACCAGGGACACCTCACACTTACCACACTTCAAACTGGATGGTGCAGCAGTTACAGAAGTTTTTATAAGTTTTTCAGCAAAGAGGGAAGAAAAACCAACACTAACTTCAGTATTTTGGTTCAAATTGTGCTGCCTGACTTTATTTTTTTTTTTATTTCTTGCCAAGCATGTTTTTCCGCCCCCCCCTTTAAACCAAGTCACCACCAACTCACTATGAAACCCATGGAAAGGAATAGCTTCTCTATCACAATCTCCCCAAATGTAAAATGGTTTTAATACTTACCTCCAGTGACAGTTACAACACAGAAACAGAGAATTATTATGCATTAATCCTACGAATTTCTGAGTCACAGAAAAATGTACAGCATTTAAATACAAGTTTCAAATGAGAGAAATCTACTCAATTTATGAAGAATTATACTATGCATATGCATTTATGTAGATATGCACACATTATATATAAAAATATGCAATATACATAACATATATATGTTATTTCTAATTTCTAAAAAAACTACCCCAAAAATGCTACTCAATTCTTCTAAAAATCAAACCAGTTCCAGTGTTACGACTAAATTTGGTGACTCATTTTCTTCTTTGGTTCCAGGATTTTTTTGCAGCTATCCCCAGAAATAAGGAAATTGCTTTTGTTCTTGCTGAATACAAATGGAGTAAGTTGCATCTCTCAAAAGAGAGAGAATATATGAATTGTTTCAGGTGTTCATTAAGTGCAACTAGGATCAAGTGGAAAAGCTGCTATGCCTACAGCTCAGTGCAACTCAGTCCCCAGCTTTCACCAAGTTAAAGTAATGTTCTCATGCAAGGTAGGGTGCAAAGAAATTCTGACTACACTTAAATTAAAGGAGGTAAAGAGAGCTTCACACTTTGCTACAACGATTGGTCACGCTCAATGCACCTATTCAGAACACCCTGAACACCCCCACGCCACGTTCCTGTCCTCCTCTATTTCACAGACTATTGACCCACCTCATCCACTCCTTGAATCACATGAGCACTACTCCTCCCTTCAGCCCCTTTTTGGGACGCTAAGGGCCATTAATAAGATTGCTACCTGACTGGTTTGTAACCAGGCAGGCCAGTTTTACTGCTATCTTAATGACGGCAAATGAGACAACTGAATTTTCCAGTTTTCTGAGTAGCCACTCCAGCAGGGAACATGTGGAAACACTGGTGCACATGCCTGTCCACGGCCCTGCAGACTCCCAGCTCTTGCATCACATTGGTGGCTGGAACCACTGCACATGCACAGGGCATCTGAGCATGCAAACCAATCACCCTTAGATGCAAATTATTTTTTTTCTTTAAAAAGTGACCAGATGGCATGCCTAATTCTTATTTCTCCTCTTGCATGACAGCAGAACAGTCAGATTCCCATTTCTATCGACACACTGAAAAAGGTTTTGTAAACCATCCTTTGGTAACACCAGGGCTTCCTGCCTCACATTTCTTCTGCTTCCTCTTTCGCCCCACTTCCCATACACCGCCTAAATCCTCATTCCCATCTATATTCCTCCTGTTCATGAGGCAGGTCTTTCAGAGTGCCAACTTTCTGAGCTGCTCTAGGAGGATGGGCAGAGAAGGAGTTGGGGATATTGTGCTGGAAGGTGTTAACGGCCACCATCAAATGGTTCTTTCATCTCCAGGCAATTACAGAGCTGGGCCTGCTAACCAGATGCAAGGGGCTCCCTCTTTCCCTCATGTCTTCCTTCTGCATCCCAGACAGACAGAAGTGCCATCAACTTGAGTCCAAGGCCCTATAAACCAATTAGAGGTTTATTTTGAATTTAAAAAGAAGAAAAGGACTGTTTTACTTTCATAGATGTCAGAAAGAGTTTGCAAACCAACACTGCAACTCTGAAAGAGACTCTTGTAACCACTCCTGTCTGCTTAAGAGGTGGCTGAAAATATGCAATTCGATTGCTGAAGTTTAACAACATTTGAAATTCTCAGAAGTTCTTATCACAATCATATGTACAAAAAAGAGAATTTTTAAAAGCGTCAAATACTAGATGAAAAGCATGTAAGATTGGTTAGGTACTTTCTACTAATTAATACTGCTCTTATTATACAAGGCAAGAAAATGACAATTTTTTTCCTAAACTGGCAGTGAACAGCCAATTCAATAAGCTGTGTTTTTGTTTTCTGTGACAGGGCAGTGGAAAAATCTCTTTCATTTATTAGGTCTGCAGAGACCAAAACTGGCTGGGTGTCAAACCTGCTTTGTAAAAGCCCAGATCCATTCAGCCATGTGTAGATTCCATAATTCTTTATGACCTGTTCTCAGTATCAACTTCACAAAAGATGAAACTTTGGTGTCTTCCAGCGAGTATTAGTGCAACCCTTTATAAAAGGAAGCAAAAACCTGAACTGACAGTTCAACACAGAAAGAAAAAAAAAAACCTAATGGCAGTGCCAAATTAAATTCTTTTTAGATTTTTTTTTCTTTTTTTTTTTTCCAGATGAGCTTTGCATAAAGATATAAAATGAGGTCTCCTACAACGGCGGATAAGCGAACTGTATAAATATGTAAATTTAAATAGCTCATTGCTCCATGCCCCGCTGCATGCACCTATGGTTAAGTGACAGTTTCATCACCTCGCTAGTGATTGCAGAGTATCCAGAATTTGTCATGGGGACAGACAGGGCAAGGCCTTAAGCTGAAAGGTCTGATGGCAAACTGAGATAGTAAAACAAACTTTCTTTTTAAGGAAGATGGGGCTTTCAAGACAGAAGAAAACTAGGAGGGTGGAATGACTGACTTGCTTTTAACTACAAGAATGGCTAGATAGCTTTGATGAACTGAATAAAATGTACTACCCTGCTAAAAACTACTTCTCACATCGAATCAGGTGCACACTATATTATATCCAGGGAAAAATATTACACTTCAGTTTTCAGTAAACACACCCAACATCACATTCTTACCTTTTTTATAGCAGAAGTTTATGAATAACAGCACTCATAAAACTTTTTAATCTCAGACTGTGCAACTGAAAGAACTAATTAATTATTTTATTCAACTGAAATATTCTTGGCTATGCTAAGATTCCTCTGTATCTGTCTATACTGACAGCATTTGCTTGAATTGTCCCCTTTTTTTTGGCAATGCATTTTTACCTATTGCGTTCTTTAAGTTAAAAAGAACTGCAAACTAACTCACAAATGTTTCCCACATTATTAAGTACTGTAAATAATCATTTTACCATTAAACCAAGGAATTATTGTGAAACCTGCAATATGCTTCACATATGCTAGAAGTCTAGTGTACTCATTCCATACTCAGTTTGTAATCTTGCATCTGACACATATGTAAACATTAGTAGTCTTAACAACACCTTTCCATGCAAGCTACATGTATTTATCAAGACAGATAAACATGCACACATGCACATGATTTTCTTCAAAGTTTAATAAAATCTGCAGGGTCTTTAGGTCACCGGAAAGTACGTGTGATTTTTATCACCACCACATAAACAGCCTCCTTTAATGCTCCTCTCTTCAGTATGCAGTCTGCAGATCACAGGAGCGCAGAGACTCTGAACTTAAGTTTCGTTTTCACAAGAGCACAGGGAATGTTGCACAGCACCATTTCTCGTACAGAGAAGGGAATCTGTGCTCCTCACACACAGGTTTGCCACAATTCAAACTTCAGCCATAATTTGCTGATGATTTTAGGGTAAGGAGTAAAAATTTTAGAAGTAAACAAATGCAGCATTCATGAAGACAACACAGAAACAATTTAGAACTGTTTTAGGAGTACGATGCTCAAATATGGCTCATTTAACATTTTAGAAATCTGCTGCAAAACATTAAAACTCTATCCTAATCTCTGTTCCTCGCTTGAAGCAAAACAGCTTTGCGTTGCCTCTAAAAATAGGGAGGGAGTAGTGGGGGATGGGAAGGGGAGTGAATAAGAGATAAGTGGGAGCGAGAACTGATACACCATACTGGCAGTAATTTTAAAAAGACTAGTGACTGGTATTCTTAATACTATGGCTTTCCTAACAAAGTCAAGCACTTTCTCAATTACCAAATAAAAAAGGTCATCCTGTACTTTTTATTTTGTACATGCACATGCAAAGGAAAAAAGGAAAAGTTTTGTTTCATCTATGACCAAAACCATCACTCTGCAGTCAACACTTTTAATGAAATACAGGCCAAAGGATTAGTCAGAACAGATTCATGGAAAATGAAGGAAATCTGTATGAAAATACAAGTCCACCACATAACTAAACCCAAAAGAGAAGCCTGCTTAAGTACCTCCAAATATTGTGCTACAAAGTTCCCTGCAAGGGCTCCCACTCACCTCAGCTCCACAACGATCAGCAGCAACTGTACTAGCCACTGCCCTGAAGATGCGAACGCATACTGATACCATCATTAAAGCCCTGACCTAAGTATTCTGAGTATCAAATGTGTCAGTAATATAGTCCATGTGTGTTAGAAGTCTTAAGAAAATTCTTTTTTTCAGGAAAGGAGGAGTCAGGGATCTGGCAGCGAAGGCTGTGGGCGATGGTACAGGGAAGGCAGTTGCTGCAGAGCTATTGACCAGCTGGAAAGACAAGTTATTTCAAAGCTACCATGTCACAAACGAGATAAGAAAGTCAAGTAATTGTGTCTGTCACAGGAAAACTTGTGATGAGCCAGAGGATGGGCATGAGCATGGAGCATCACCAACACAGCACTGCAGGCCTGGCCCTGGAGAGGCAGAAGCAGCACAACCCAACACCTTCCATGGCTTAACATCAGGCCCATCCTAGCTGGGGCTTTATGTGAGTAAACACAACTCCAGGAGTTTTTTTCAGAGAGTTATTTTTAAATACCTGACCATATGAGCTTCCTTGGAAGAGGAAAAAAGGGGAGGCAAAACTAAACAGTCATTACATATATATTTAAATATAACATTTAAAAAACCACAAAATATTTAAACTTACTAGAAATGTTCACTTTCATTTTAATTTTAAAGTTGGCAATGGACCTGGACCAAAAAAAGGTTATATTCTGACTGAGATGAAGCAGCGTGGATTTTCTAAAACCAGTCTTTAAAACATATCATAAGAGGGGAAAAAAACCCAGACTTGCTCAGAATCTCTCACTTAGAAAAGTGGCAATTTGGGTTTGAGTTCTTACTCAGGGATGTGCTAAAATCACTCAGAGCTAGAAGAGCTGAAGTAGGAAAGGCAATAGAAGTAAGTGCACAAGAGGAGAATGTGGCTGTACAGAGCTCAGTTAACAACACCCATATCAACATGTTAGGTCAGGGGGTTTAACAACGCAGTTTTCCCAAGAAATATATGCACTAATGCCAAAAAGACACTTGAGAGTCTTTATCTACTTCTGTTTTAAAATATGGATATAAACACATCTAGATCTATATAAATCATCTCCTAAGATGCAGTGGGATGCTCATGGTCACGAGCAATAAGCATTATCAAGAGAAAAGGCTGAGACCCAGAAAGAAAACAATTACATCTAATGGCATATTTTTGGAAATACTGATTCTGTTTGACTGCTGAAAATCTAACAACAGTATTTTTCCAGCAGTCCTTGTTAATATATTTAGAATCAAATTCCGTAACAATACCTAAAATTACAAAGCAAACAACTGCTTGAAAACATGCTTTCAGTACACAGAGAGAAGTATCTATTTATCAATCAACCTCAAAACAACTGTCCCCTTCTGTTTACTTGGGATACTTTTACCTGTCACTAGCAATAATGCATGCAAAAATTTGCATAGTTCTGGGTAATTATCCATTGCTGAAGTCCTCAGGAAAATTATTTGTCAAACAAAATGTTATGACAATGAAATAGCAGAATTTGACAATGGAACAGTAAAATTTAAATATTAAAATTACATTACCTTATCTCCACATATGACAGTAATTAATAGCCATTGAAAGAATGGGACCTTTTCCTGGCATACCTTTCAAGGTTGCTTAATTGCTTACTTCCTCATATTCGCTTAGTTTTCTAAGTTTGGGCTTTTATATCATTAGAAGAAACTGATTTTTTTATTTCAAGGAAAGTACACTTACCCCACATCTCAGAGTGGAAAACACAGACAGCTAAGCCTTTTCTCAAGTAATAAACTCCCAAAGAAAAACCCCTCAAGCCAACTGCCTCTTCCCCTGAACCCACCAAGAGAAGAAAAACACCACAAAGACCCAACCCCAAGTGATACTGGTTAATACTTACGGGTTTACTCGTTTTAGTATTTGGATATTCAATACATTTTCATTTCCTATGTGTACATCTGCATTTCTGGAACAACAAAGCTTCTCTTCACGTGGCAAAGCACTAAAAAAAATTCTGCACTATCTGCTCCAGACTGGTTTCCTTTCTGCTACATACACCCCATATACTTGAGATGATCTGATAACTTACTTCTGGTTTTGCACCATTACTGCAGCTAATGAAGTTTGTGGTTGTTCATTAGAGAGGGAAGGAAGAGTTACATCGGCTTTAAACCAAAAATTCTGTGATGCTGTTATGAATCTTTCCTACAGTGTCCATTTTTAAATGTTCATTTCATTACAAAGCAGGAATTTCTTTAATGAGCTTCTAGGATTTCTCTCAAAGTACATCGCTTTAAAAAAAATTACTTAAAAAAAAAAGAAAACCAAACCCCCAGAACAAGCATGAGCACTCATACCACACGTACCACTAATCATCCACAGAGACAGAATAAACATCTCTGTTGCATACACATTTGAGTATCAGCAAGTTGTGCACTTACTCGTATTTGCAATATCCCTACAGGTCCTAATCACATCCCAGAACCCTTCGTTCTAGCCAGTGTTTAGGTTAATGGTTGGACTCAATCTTCTTTGAGGTCTTTCCCCACCCAAATGGCTCCTATGATCTAAGGCAATGCATTTTGGGTTCCCTCACCTCAGAGCTGATGAAAGGCTGAAGGCAATGAACCGAAAGGGGAATGAAATGAGACATGTAATATTTACAAGGGAAGATTTGGAGTTCCAACCATAAACTAGCTTTCTTCAGATTTTACTCCTTGGTATTTATAACCAGTTACAAGATAATAGTTAATTTGGCATGAGTGCCGCTGAGTGTCTGCAGGAGACTAAAGCCATTAAAACCATCTGCAGACACCAAGTGGAAGTAAAGTGATCCTTGGGCTACTTCTTTCTGCTATTACCTTTGTATCTTGAAGAGGCACTGCAGCCTTTCCATCCACATAAACCTTTTCAGTGATCCAACAGAGTAAAGTTATAAAACTGAAAGAGGAAAAAGCACAAAAAACCACTCACAAAATCACTTCGCCCCATCAAAACCGGGTTTCTCACAACAATAAGGGCTCTGATCTTGCTCACTTTGTTTTCCATCTTCGTGTACCCCAAAAACCCCCAAACAACTACAGCACAGGAATAGAAAATCAAGCTCTTGAGTTAGGACCTAACTGAGCTTGCCTGAGGAAATCAGTTTCCTCACATGGATGAATTATAATGCATCTAACCACACAAATTCCAACTGTGCTGCCCTCTGCACTCCACCACAGTATTCACTGTATTCAATGTTTTGTCTTACTTCCATTGCCCATTGCATGACTGCACGCACCACTTGGTGCAGTATTCAGAAATGTTCAGTGTCGAGTACTATTTTCATAAAGAACTTTCTATGAAGTTCACAAGTAAGCTGACCTGCCTCACTTGCAGTACCATTTGTGTTCAGGATCAGCATTATGCTTTCAACACGAGCAACGGGCAGTATCTAAACGGAGGTGATTATTATGGAAACTTAGGCCTTTATTTTCCACAGTACTTAGGAAATACATTCATTTAAATATTCAAACCACGTAATCTCCTGACTCAAAGTACAGTTTCTCCTTGAGAAGACTGAGCACTCAGCATTTTTGCAAATCAGACCAAAGCTGAGCACATGCAATCAAGATGAATACTTGGTGCCGACCTCCAAAAAAAGCTGAATGACATGCAAGCATCACATGGGAAGCTGGTGGCAGAGCCCAGTGCAGAATTCAGTTCTTTACAGTTGCCTCGGTCAGGAGGCTATTTTTTGACTGCAATCCCTGCCTAATTCAGCTTTAGGCAGACACCTACTACAAAAACTTGGTGAAGACAGAAGCAACAGAAAATCAGATTTCATATTCATATTGAGATCTGTCAGCATATATTATGCTAACAGTTTGGCTTTAAATATTACCTTCTCCAACTTTTTGCTCCTTTTATGTGGGTTGTCAGCTTTACAGGCCACAACTTTTTATGCATTAAATTTTATTTTATTATATATATATATATGCATGTTTCTACATATTTATGTATCTTATATAAAAATAAGTTTCTATGTTTTATATATCTATAAAAGACTACAGCCAAAATGTTATTGAAATATTAATCAATCAGACTTCGGGATGGGGGGACGGGGAGACAATTCTATAATTTAAGCAAATTAAGTGTAAAAGAATGAAGTACTCATTTTGGAGGAAAAAAGGTAATTTGATGAAAAATTTCTCAACTAAATGTGAAATACATTAAAAACATACTGCTAATGCAGCTCTGCTTTTTTGGCATCATATTTGTTGCTGAACTGCTCATTCATGAACTACTAGCATGAGTTTGAATACAAATGCAATGTTTAAATTACACAGCCCCACTTCAAGACGTCTGTGAACTAAAAAAAATAAACTAATTCAAAAAGCCAAACATTTATCACGCAGAGTAAGTCAGGGTTTCACGTGATAACATTTTACACTTTTCATTTTGAGTTCCCTTTGAAGGACACTCACACTATTTATGTGTGTAGTGATCAAACACCTGATCCCATTACAGAGAACAATTAACAAACCAGAAGATTTAATGTGATCTATTTCTCTCTCTGTGTATGTATTTCACTGAGTAGAACGATTGGAAGAAACATGGGCAAAAAGTGATAACATTTTTTTTTTTTTAAACTAGAGTTAAGGAGCTTGTTTAAGGAGAAGAAAGCCCTGATTCCTATTCCTTGGTCCCAGGTCTGTTTCTATTTCAGTTTTCTGGGTTTTTTTTCAGTGGCTCTGGATCAAAATAGCAAACAAAGAATATTTTTTTTAATCCATAAGAGAACATTGTACTGCCCTTGCCCAGCTACTGCTGGGGAGGAGAGACTGGACAGCAACCTCCACTTCGTCGCCTAAAGTATATCTGAGCTCTGTTTGTGGAACATATTGTATCTTAGCACATAACATGAAAAGTACTAGTTGTTCCTCTCCCCAAAAAATCAGATATGATCTTGCCAAATAACATATATTGGTTAGTTTTAATTATATTGCTGTGTTTTAATTCCTGGTTAATCAAGACCTCGGTCAGCCTTCACAAGACTTTGATAAAAGGCTGGAGTCAGTCTGTTAAGACTAGAATAAGCAACATCCTGCCCAAAACAGTATTAAACTTCTTCTCAGTATATCTAAATTTTCCACATGTGACAAGTTTAGGTGTGAGTGTGGGGTTGCTCAATAAAAAAGAAAAATCTACACTATCAGTACAGATAACTCTGCAGATAAACCCATGAAGTTACAGACAGAAGTTGACAAACTAACCCAGTATGTTCAACTACTTTGCTGTTTCATATCCTGCTGAGCCAGAACAGGAAAAGCAAGTGTTTCATCATCAGCTCAAAACATAGTGAGTGTTAATTTTTTTTTAAAAACGAAAAGACAAGAGACATACACTTTTCATTTTCTGTGTTGTTAATTGTAAAGCTACAGTTTTCTCCTTGGGTTGCTTTGCTTTTTCTTCTGTTACTTTCTACTATCACAAGCTTCTGATTTAGATCTGGCTTCTCCCCCCACCCTGCCTTGCTTTGATTTGTTTCACAGAATTCCCAAGTGCCTTAATTCTCTTCATAATAGTCATGATTTTCAAACAGTTTTAATCTGCAGTGTTGGTTTCTCATTGAGAGTTTTTTAAAGCAACTCTTTTTCAAATCATGTGGCTTGTCATTTGTGTATTTCACACTTTCTGTAAAATTTTACTTATTTGTAAAATACACAAATATACACAAATTTATGTGCACCTAGCTTTAGAGAGGCACTTTTTGTCCACCCCTAACTAGTTCACTAGATCATGCCTTGAAACTTGCAGCATATTTTTTTTGGTTGTGTGTTCAATCATCCTTGTTAATTTCATACAATGGGATGCAATGCCTTTTTTTTCAAAGTAGGGTGCACAACATCTTCCATAAGGACGTTGCCATCTCCCTACTTAGAATGCCCAAAGTAATGGTACTACCAGAGGGAAACTTAGTATGTATTCCTCAGCTTGTAATGTCCCTTGGTATCTTCCTTTTCTCCCCTTCTTCATCTCCTGGGAAAGTCAACCACTCACATCTACAGTGCGACTTTAGCAGATCTTCATCTTACACTCTGTCATAAACATTTAGAATTATTTCCCACAGGGTTGTCTGAAAAATCACAGCTAATTAATGACACCATTTCTAACAAAGTCAGATGACCTCAGTAGGCTTAGGTCTGTTTCAGTTTTCCTATCATAAATCTGCATGTGAAGTGGGAAATATATATTGTTCACTTTCCTAACAAAGTGAATGCTTTTCTAAAAAGCCTAATTAATGCATACGTACTTTTTTTCCTTTGGTATATAACCTTGATCAGATGTCAATATGCTGGAAACAGCAGTCTAAAAAGTCCACAGTGATTTCCCAAGAGACTCCTTAACTTGTCCTGGCTCATTTTCATCTAGCTGCTTTTTGGGGAAGTAAGTTCACTTCCTTCACCACCATCTTCATTTCATTGGACTGGAAAGCGAACTGAATGGAAACAGGAAGATTCCAACCACAAAGAAAAATCTACTTCAAATGAGAAGCAGAAAGTGGCAGAAACTGGGGACTACAAGTGTTTTGCAGCAAAAGTTAATCACAGCTGTACTCAAATTAGCACAGCTACAGAATTACCATCTGCATACCAGCACGCACGACACGACAACCTCGTCACTTCGCCCAAATTAAAGTCCAACATCACTGAAGTCCTCCTAAATTATTTTGTTTTCAAAGACACATTAAATCTCTAAATTATGTCAACACTCACTGCAGAACACGATCACAATTCCATTTAAAAAGTGGCTGGCTTAGTTTGCTGATGACATCACTTAGGAAGGAAGGTGCTTTGTATTAGAATGGCTGGCACCCTGCATCTCTGCTCACTGACTCCAGTTTATTTTACCCACCTAAGTATTCTCCATCATTATTTCTCAGGTGCACAAAGAACTGCCATTCATTAAAAAAGCAGTATTAAATTAGTATCATAATCTGTCTCTGACCCACATAACTTTAAAAAAAAAAAAATCAAAAGATCAACTTTATATTCCTTATTAATAAAGTGAATAAAGCAGCGAGGCAAGACAATGCAATAATCTCAGTCCCGAATATATAAACAACAGCAGCCATAAGGATCCATTTCATTAGTTAAGCAGAAATAAGAAATAACGAAAAATGAAGCTATGATCTCAAAGCAGTAGAAGACCAATTTGAAGACATTTTATTATAGTAGCTCTAAGATGTTTGATACATTTTAAATTCTATTAAAACTTTAAAAAAATCATCAAATTACAGAATCACAGAATCATCGCAGTTGGAAAAGACCTTGAAGATCATCCAGTCCAGCTGTTAACCTAACACTGCTGTATTCACCACTAAACTATGTCCCCAAGCACCACAGCCACATGTTTTTTTGAACATTTCCAGGGATGGTGATTCCACCACTTACTTCCCTGGGCAGCCTGTTTGAATGCCTGACCACCCTTTCACTGAAGAAAATTTTCCTGATATCCAATCTAAACCTCCCCTGACACAACTTGAGGCCATTTCCTCTTGTCCTGTCCCTTGTTACCTGGGAAAAAAGACCTACCTCCATCTCACTACACTCTCCTTTCTGGTAGTTGTAGAGAGTGTAGGAGGCTCCCTTGAGCCTCCTTTTCTCCAGGCTAAATAACTCCAGCTCCTTCAGCCGCTCATCGTAACATTTGTGCTCCAGACCCTTCACCAGCTCCGTTGCCCTGCTCTGGACTCTCTCCAGCACCTCAAAGTCTTTCTTGTACTGAGGGGCCCAAAGCTGAACACAGGACTTGAGGTGTGGCCTCACCAGTGTCAAGTACAGAGGGATGATCACTGCTCTGGTCCTGCTGGCCGCACTATTTCTGATACAGGCCAGGATGCCGCTGGCCTTCTTGGCCACCTGGGCGCAGCTGGATCATGTTCAGCTGCTGTCAGTCAGGACCCCCAGGTCCTTTTCCACCAGGCAGCTTTCCAGCCACTCTGCCCCAAGCCCGTGTCACTGCATGGGGTTGTTGTGACCCCCCAAAAAATTGTAACTAAAAGCAATAGACATTGGTTTATCACATTTGCATTTCTGACTGACATAAGAAATGTTTTAAATTAAAACCTTTCCAAGGTAGTGACAATGTCAGATACCAGACAGTTCTGAGATTTGCCAAAAAGGCTTCATCCCATTACACAATAAATGAGTTTCTGATTTAATAGGAAAAACAACACAATTGCAGGCAAAGAAAATTCCACTTCTTCTCAATTATCTAAACAAACAGATAACATTACAAATATGAAGCAGAAGTCTTATGGGAAAAAGCAAACAATCTCCTCATTAAAAAATGCCCTTTGCTAAGCACTTTTACATACATCAGAAAAGTGACAACCCTGCTGATGCTATTATGCAACTCTTATGCACACATACTAGTTGATGTTCATATACAGCAAAGCGTGATAAGATATAATCAATTACCTAATTGGTAGAAAGACTCAGAGAAAACTCTTCCATGTGTTCCCAAAAAGAGAAAATAATGACATCAAGTCTCTCTGCAAAACAACAGATATGTAACTGTGAGGCCAGACTGATGTTTCCCAGAGAGCTGAAGCATCTTTTCTCTGCAACTGCATCTAAAAATTTTTCCACTACTGTATCCAGAAAGAAAACCTCTCCGATCTGGCACCTTGACATAAGTTACCTGAAAAGTTTTATTAGCAAAAAATTTAAACTTCTTATATGAAGGACTACACCCAAATAAAAGATGTTTCAACCATCCTACAGAATGGCTTTTAAGGAATCCACAAAATAACATTAACAAATAAACAAATTTGCATGCTTGTTCTGAATTAACTTTTCTTCTTAATCAGCTCTAGTCCGTCATCTCAAGACTGAGCTTTGACTTTACTTATGACAATGCAGTGTATCTGGAATACACCTTTGAAATCTAAACCAAAATTATTAGTTAATATAACGTGCACACAATTAATTGCTGACTTCCACGGCCACCTTGTTTAACACAGATTACTTAAGCTAAAGCTATTGGTAAAGTAATACTCACTTGCTTAGGAATCATTCAACAAGCGCTATGACTAACAAAGCTTACTTTCCTACAGATTTGTGCCATGTGCTTGGTTGACTTTGTAGAGCTCTTCCCATGCCTGAGACATGGATGAAATCACCCTAACCTGTGCCAACTCCTTTGGGTCTCACAAATTTTCTTCCTCAGTTAAGCCACTAATAATGTCTCTCCTCTTGACTTAAATTTCTGTTGTTATAAATGTCTTTAAGATATTTATTCCTCCTCCCTTTGAGATATCTGTCAATATTTACTGAAAAGGGCTAATGAATCAAAACTAACAAGCGATGAAACCCTGAGACAAGCAGACACCATAATCATAATAATTGCTTTTAATGCAAAAACAAGTTTAAACATCAAACTTCTAAGATCTCAATAATTACTAAATCCATTCAAAGAGAAGGGTATCTCGGTAGGTTGGACATCAAGAAGAATTTCTTCATGGAAAGGGTTGTTAAACAGTGGTAGTGGGGTCACCATCCCTGAAGGTGCTCAAGAAACAATATAGTGTGGTACTTAGTGACAAGGTGGTGGTCAGTCAGGGGTCGGGCTCTATGATCTCAGAGGTCTCTTCCAACCTCTGATATACAGGGAAAGAATAGCACCTTTTCTCTCTTGTGTTGTACTATACACAGAAGAGAAGCTGCGCTGAATCGCAGAAAGCCCGAAATTCTGGAAGCACGCAGCCAAGGCACTACCTTGCCTGGAAATTAAGAGTGATATTGAATCTCCTCCTGGTTTTGACCTAACTAACCCCTTGCTAAAACTTTAAAATAAAGCAATTGTTCTTCAAAAAGTGCTAAACCTCACAAGTCAATGCTTAAGCTTCCCCCTAGGCTTTAACTCCATCAACCAGCAATGTTAATTAGACTGAGATAGGTAAATCCATCAGGAACACGCCCTTAAAGCCTGGACTAGACAAGACTGAACACTAATATAAATTGAGTGGATAAATTTATTAGCATGTTTATTAGCATAACCACCTAGCAAATATCCCACTAGGCTTGTAAGCATTAATTAATTAAGGTGCAATAATATAAACAGATTAAAGGTTTATTGCAACAAAAAATAGTGGTGACACATTGGGCTAAGTGAATACACGCCAGGTAAACCAAATATAAGCTTTGCCTTTAATTGGACACAGGCTACTATCTTCCAGAATCAATTAAACGATGAAGGTCTAGCTTTAATATCTCGATGATATCATGATGTTATCTCTATGATGAAACCTGCAGCAAGTTACTATCTGTAACTGGCTTTGGTTCTAAACTGATGATGACAATTCTGTAGTGGGGCCAGCACAAATGCAGTGCTGGTGAATGGTGCTGCACCCACAGCACTCTGCACACATTGTAAAACAGCCTAACTTTTTACCGAGGGATCATCTACGCTGTGCAGCTACCACAGATTATGGCAAAAGGCAATCCATGTAAAAGGGTAAGACTATGCACAGAAAACTGAGGTTTAAGTGACAAACAACAACTTTCTCACATTGCACCACCGTGAGTTCCTTTTCTCCAGACTAAGACTAATTCTAACTGAGAAGAAAGGGCAGCTCATTATTCCTTGGACATTTCAGCAACATGTCGGTGAATGGTTATGGACAGGGGCACAGTGGGTGCCATGCAAGCAGCAACCTGTATTCTCCTCTTACTACAGCTTCAGGTGCAAAACTCACAGAACCACAGGATATAAGGCACCCACAGTGTACAGATTGCTTCAGAGATGAATACAAGGAGGATTTATTCATTTAGTATTTCTATTTTCAAAAAAAGCTATGTAGAATAATTCCAGATTATTTTCTGTGCAAGTTCTCCAGCTTTTTGCAGTTGTGCAGTTTTATTTGAGGTTATCACACAACTGGGAAATCTTGCTGGCCTGAAACTCCGAACAGATTAAAATGCTGTGGTTTTTCTAGAACTATTTTATTGGAAACAATCCTTACATTCAAAGCCCTCTAAAGATGTTAAGCATGAGCCAAGCCTCCCATTTTAGGCTCATCTTCTATCCATCTCCTTTATAAGGGCAAAGTTTTCCAAGTGTGAAACAATCCAAAGCACTGATTATATATTTAAAATGTCATGCTAAAATCCTAATTAAATTACTGAACAATTATTCAATTATTTCCCCCTAACTTTTGCAAAATAACGTAGGTTTCAGTCTCCCTCAACCCACACTACCGCCTTTCAGAGTTTAAATCCAGAACTAGATGCAATGACCACACTACACAAAGTTTAACAAATGCATACTTTTAGTTTTCTATTTTTTTTCATCATCCAACAAGCAGCCAAAATAGACTATAGATATACAGGAGGAGAATTTTCAATGGACTATAGAAAACAATGTCCTGATAGTTCTTAACTACATTTTAGAAAAATCATTATACATAAAAATTTTCCTGCAAATTTACTTCAACGTGGCACAAAAAAATAAACAGAAAAGACACAGCAGTACTGCAACAAAACAAAACAAAAAGTATTTCTACAGACTGGCCTTCTCTTATGCAAGTTAAGGCCAGATACCAATTGTATGCATGTGGCTTCCGATGAATGATGTAACCAACAGCAGAATTCCAGTCTTATCAGAGACCTGAATGCTTTCCCAAAGACAATGTACTCAGTTTTTCTTACTACTGAATCTTTCTTGCCTTGTCAAGTCATGAAACCTTGGCTCCAACCTGATGAATGCCCAGATTTGATAGTATTTGAAAAGACAGATTTCCTAACATTGGCTGTAACATCATGACTCTTATTCATGAAGCAAAACAATAAAACCAAATTAAAAAGTAATGTGAAAAAGTGGAAAACAAAACCTTTAAAAGGCACTATATTCACCACTCCTTCACCAGTTTAATATCATTCTAGAAAACTTAAGAGATGTTAGATATGCAGCTCTCATTTATCTACCAGAAAGTGTCTACTTCTAACTCTAAGTTATAATCTGAAGCCTAGCAGAGTTTTGGGGTTGGGACAAAGAGGGAACCGGTATTTTGGTTTGGTTTTTTAATATATTGGTCTACAAAGTAAAAAACAAATAAATACACCACCACCAGCCTCCAAAAAAAACAAAGTCAAGATCCTAAAACAGTAATTATTTCCCATCCCTGACTGCAGCTGAAATAGTCCATCCTCACAGCCTGCTGCTCTTCAACATACAGTAACTGTGGTTGTAGTTAAAAAATGTTTTAAGTCAACTGAAAACAAGAGAAGCATTCTGCTGTATTTTTAATTTTGCTGTATCTTTATGGCCAATCTCTGCTTGCAGCCTTTGCAAGTCAACTGTTTCAAGCAGATGGGAAATCAAAACAGTACTCAAAATAGAGGCAAAAAATTGTTTCTAAGGCAGTGAAATGAAGAAAGCATTACTCTACTGAATCTCGGTTATGTTAGAGAGCACTCTCTAAAGATCCTATGAAACATAACTAAAAGTCTTAAAACCTGAATAAACAATTACAGGCAAGAAGGATAGGTACCCTGCCGTTTTAGAGGACAATTATTGGAATATTAATTTTCCAATCTACTTTTAAAAATCCAGCTCCTACTCAAACTCACCCTCTTTTTTCAGTTCTTATCTGTGATGAATTCACTCTTTCAACATTTGTAGCCTTCTTGCCAAATAGTAACAGTACATAACTGTACTTAACTCTTTAATCTACTACTATTATATGCAAAATGTTCTATATTTCATAGAAGAAAAAATTTGAGTGAGTATACTGGGAGTTTCACTCCTTCTGCAGAGAATGTAACTGGGAAAACTATAAAACCTAGGGGTTTTTTCATCATTCTGCAGCATTGGGACGGGGGCGGGGAAGGCGGTGCATATGGGCAATACTAAAGAAATTCCAGATCTTTTTCATATTAAAAGTTTATTTGAAAGGTCATTTTAGAACCGCTGTATAATTCCTCAAACCTCACTGTTGCCTAGTAAACCTGCAGAAAACTAAGTTTTGCCACCTATCCTAAAAGCGGGCAACAAATACACATTTCTGGTCTCTTCTCATTTCTTTGTAGGACAATTCCCTATGTCCATCCAGGAGAGCCAGAAAGAATAAGCACATTACAAAAGAATGTCACTGCTTGACTCCTTGGCACATTCCCTTTATATTTCAGTCTTCAAGGAAACTAAAATCACCATGCTTTCTCACTAAGTTCATCATGCTAAAACTAGATGACTTTCTTGTGAAGAAATGAGGAACACACAAGAGATGCACCCCAGAACAGTCTGTACACACACCTTAATGACAACAATCTCTTCATGAAATCTGGAAAACCTATAGGGTTTGATCTTTCTATTTACATTTCTGCACCAAAGGACATGGCTAAGAACATTGAAGTGCACCACAATTACTTAAGAGTGAACATGGGGAGCCAGGAATTAAACTACAACATCTCTCATGCAAACAATTATCATGTTCTAGATCAGATTAAACTTGTTTCCACAGGAATGAACTATCCCCCTTATGATCATATTTGAGGAACTGGTCCTTAACGCAGCTAGATATAACATGTCAGTACATAATAAAGATTTCAAGGGTCGCAATATTTAGCAAAGAGACTAGAGGTTAAGGAGGAGACTAAATGATGCTCTCAACCCAAGCAGCAGCTTCAAGAGATTCTAGGGGCTGTATTTCCACAGAAAATTTTTCCTTCAGACATGAAACAAGTAACCTTAGGACCTTTCATTAACATCCAGCATGCTACAGATGTATTTGATTTAGGAAGTTGTGTCAACATGACTTCAGTAAAGTTATCTTGCTTTTCAATAAACACAGTCAAAATGAAATTTCTCACAAGGATTCTAATATTTCAGTTACACTAATTGCAAATTCATAAATCTTTTTCTAGTCTCCAATGCCAATTCTGCCCCACCCACACTCCATGGAGAACTTAGATAAACAAGCCAAACAGGCAAGAAAGTCTCACACATTTGAGCTTGGTATACATTAAATGCACTTTATGCTAACATTCTATTATGTAAACATTTATGAATAATTTCTTTATATTTAAATTAAAAATTCAAATGGAAATACAAGGCTGCATGACACAAGGGTTGTTTTAATTAGTGCAAAGAAATTAATTTTTGTTAAATGTCAGCCCATTTTAAACAACCAGAGCCTATGTTTGGGTTTTGGGGGGAAAAAAAAGCAAGGTGCCCCTACCAAGCACACTAAGAAATACGGAGATGTCTCACTGCAAAAAAACCTGTTTTAGTTTTAGCAGTATTTTGGCATGGGTGGAAGCGAATTAGCATTACAGCTAGTGAATTCATCTGAAAAGCAAAACCTACAGACACGTAGTCTGTATTAGCAATGATACATACCAAGTTGTTCCAGCAAGACCTTGCCATTTAGAACAGAATATTTTCGTACTCCAGCCACACAGCACCCAGAGACTCAACCCACATTTCCTGATTTCTACAACAAAGAGTGTCATTAGCTACCAGCATCATCAGGAATGCAGTACTACAGTAACCATACTTAAAGAAACCTTTCATCTAGTTTGGGAAAAACAAAAGTATGGTGAGACTGGTACGACAAGTTAATCAACTTTTAAGCTATTAACCTTAGCTTCAACAAGACAGCTCAACTAAGAAGCACACAGTGCTACACATACAGAATTTGTGCTCAAGTTAATACAAGTATTAAATGTTCAGTTTAGTCTGCCTATTCCAATTCATGATTTCAGTTTAGTCTGCTTATTCTAATTCTCTACTTCCTTTTGTTTTGATTTGATTCATCTATCAAGTAATGCATAATTTCATAAGATTTATCTGCTAAATAAAAGTCTCAGAGGAGGTTCTCTTTGCTACACAACTCCAGCAACTGGCTTCTCATTAAGAGCAGAGATTCAAGAGTTATTTTACTAACATGCTGCTGCTCAAAAAAATCTGTACTATTAGGTTGGAATTATGACTTTTCTGGGGTCTTATCTTTTTCTGCAAGTTGTGTTTAACTGTTGATTTTAATAAAGCACTAAAATATTCTTCTATACTCAGGCACAGTTGAGTCTTATAATTCCCAGTAATCTTATGACTTTTAATTCCTTACATTCTTGTATGTAATTTTGCTATGCCCCAGCCAGTCTAGCTGCAATGGGAGCCAAGACCTCTCCATGCTGACCCTGTGACCATGCCTCTTATTGTCACATCTTCTGCCATCTTAGTATGTTTTACTAAAACAATACTACTGCATATATTTTTACTTTAGCCTATCCCTATAATTGCCTTTTTCGTAAAGTACATAATGAGAACAATGTGCACAGATGAGGAACGTATCAATACAAACAAAAAGAAGTCCCTCAGGCTTCTCATGTAAAACACAGAAAAACTACACTATTTTTGAAAAAAACTGTGGAGGGGGGTGAGAACCACCATGCAGCTGCTGAAGAATATCATTCCTGCTTCACCTGACCAGAGTACATAAGCTGGGGTATTTAAGAAATGTCTTCCAGCAAGCCCACAAATCATTTTGCCTGGAACAAACCTCTGTTTCCAATTCCGTTCAGACGACTAACACCTCTCCGTACGTACCCAGGCTGGCTGTACCACTGCCATTGATTTCTTGACTACATGTGTGCACTGAGCTTCTAGAGATCACAGGTTAAGTAGTAGAGATAATCCTGTTGCAGTTATCTGTAATTTGTTCACATAAATGTTGATTATATTGGCCAGGCTGGTGGAATAAAACCACTTGCTGTTCTACAGCGTGACTGGGGAGCCCTGTGTGCAGTTCAGCTAAAAAAGCGCAATGAAGGCGGCATTCCTGGCAAAGAACTCTATTTTCCTTAACCTGCAATTCCTTCTGTATTTTGTTTACCAGTGGCGTTACATGAACGATTGTATCAGCAAAATCTGCAACCTTCAGGTATCTTTTGTTCTGAAAAGCTTTTTTTTTCAGTTGCTAAGATTAATTACAACCATTTGTGTACCTGCTTATTTAAATATAAAGGAAAAAAATATCTGAAGGACAACTGAAGTATAATATTTGAAATCCTGATTAATTTTAAATTTTTTAATATATTTCTAAATGAAACCCGTAGAGCTCCTCAGATTTCAGCAGTACTCTTCTTCTCTTCAGCTTGCTTTTCACTGCCTGTTTGATTCTTAGATCTCTAAACAGCCACTCCAGAAGCCAAGCTACAATTAGTCACTGAAGGTGCTTGCTAGATGAGATTAAGAGCGTTCCAGTTGCATCCTGATTAAATCTACACACACCAAACAAATTAACTTTGTAATGAAAGTTATCGAATGCATTTGCCTTTTACAATTTGAATAAAACTTTTGGTTTTCAGCATGGATACCTAGGGAAGCAACACATTTCAAATTCCAACATGCCTGCCAGTTGCAGTTTTTGAACTGACTGGCCAGTGTCCATTAATATTGAAAAAGAGAGAAGAATATTCCAGATAGCTGAGAAGTTTAATGAAAATCAGGAGCCGGTAACTCAGACATCCTTAAACTCCCTCTTTTTTCTTTTTTAAGCAAGTTTTGTGGTCTTTCTCAAAGACCCTATTCAGAATTAAAGCCTCTGTCTTAAAAGGTTTACTAGAGAAGTTGATGACACTCCGCAAGGGTTTCCTATTATTCTCAAGACTCCTGTTTGCATGGTAGTGATTTCTGTAGATTTGGAAAAAACTATAAACTTCTAGTACAGATCATAGTAATTCTTTGTCCAACAGTTAAGCACATAATACACACATACTAAAATGAAAACATCTAACAACCAAAAAATTTATTATGCCTAAAAAATTCAGAAACCATGATAGGCAAAACCCTGTAATTTCAATATTTGCTTTTAAAAGAATGCCGTTTCTAGCAATTTTAGGACATTTGTTTGTCGAAGCTGAATTTGGCCCAGTGTGAGCCAGGCCACTGAGATGAAAATGCCAGGCATACCCAAAAACATCAAATAAGTGTCTTTTCAACACAGTCTCAATGTCAAACAGCAACAATGAAAAAAAGAAATAAAACAAAGACCTATTGAGGTCAATGGGACATTTCAAATAACACTGCTATGTACTTTCTAATGAGACTTGTTAGCAACCCTTACAGTTCAACTGCCTAACTACTTTCATCATAAAGGATCTTGAAAGCTTTTCAAGCAGAAGTGCCTACACCTCAGTGGTTTACAGTGTACCTTTGATATTCACTAGAGAAAATCCCCATGGGCTACATAACTGTTTTCATTTTGTCCCATGAAATTCTGTTCACTTTTGAATGATGTATATGCTGTTAAAGTCCAAATTTTTCTCCTCTCTTGCATTCCTGCAAATTTTTGGCAGCATACCATAGTCATAACCAGCTGTTACAAAGCTGGGCTCATTTCACCACCAAAGCAGCAATGGAAATGTCAGAATAATTTTAAATAATCAGCAGAAAACTCTTTCCTCCTGCGTCCTCTCAATTTACCCTCCAAAAGACACCGTGCAGGTCAGAAGATCCCTCACCTCCAGCCATGACACAGTGGTTCTAAAAAAGCCAGAATTAGCACACAGCTATAGCAGCCGATACTCCACAAGGTGATAACAAAGAGAATAATTTCCCCAAGTCTTGGATGAGGGAAAATACTGCATGATCAGTCGTGACCAGGATTTTTCTTGCCAATCAAAAAGCTTAAAACCCAAAGTGAACCATCCAGCATACCAAAGACCGATGGCAGACAATTTTGTAGATCAGCTGAAGACAATTTTGTAGTTCAGGTGAAAACTTTAAGGCATCAGTGCTACAATTCAAAATTAAAACCTTATTGCTTCCTACTTATTAAACCCCGAAACGTTCCTGCACATATTATTGAAAATGTAAATTAAGTTACACACTCAAGACTTTGAAATATGGGAAATGGTAGCTTGACAGTCATCAGTCATCTGCTTTGGATATTCTACTGTGTCATGCAAATGCATTATGATTAAGTTTTTTACCTATGTAATATCATTCCTTCATTACCTTTATCTTCTTTACTGTTAAGAAAAACAACATGCTGATAAAGGCAAATGAGTACAGCAACCAAACATAAGTAGAGCAGGACCCTCCCTCCCACTGAATAGCAACTTCCAGATGACAAAGTTACTCTCATTCACATATTCTAAATTCATTGCCATAGGAAAATTTCTTCTGGCAAAATGTTTTTCTTCCTCAAGATGCCAAGTACTTTTTTTCAGTATTAAAGCTTTGGTCTAGGGAACCTTGAACTCTGAATTTCCTTTTTTTCTCCCCCTCCCTTCCTGCTTCAGAACAGAGAAGAAGCAGAGAACAAAGGTTTATGCTGCAAGAGAGTTCACAAATGATGGTACCACCAGAGCACATACATAGCTTTGCCACATTTTAAGGATCATTGCTAATTTTATTTAATGCCCCTAGTTCTGGGACTGGGGGGATAAAAAACAAATCAGTTGACAACTGTCATTAAATTTCCCCATGTCTATCAACTTCTGTCCTATCTTTTTTGGTCATAGGACAGACACGGAGCTGTTCACACTGAATGAAGTAAGAGGGCTATACTGTGAGAATCAGCCGCAGCCCTCATCCACAGCTGCAGGTTTCAACTGATCCTATTTCGGGAAGGTTCAGGGCTGCAGGTGTTACACAATCAGAGAGATAATCTCAAAGAGAGGCCAATACTGTCTGAAATGTACTTCTTGTTGCTTCAACTTGCATGGAGCTATCCCCTACCATCCCACCCCCCTCCGCAAACTGGGGAAATTACACCTCAGACACAGTGACACTGGAAACACAGAATGGCTGAGGTCAGAAGGGACCTCTGGAGATCATCTAGTCCAACCCAGTGCTCAAAGCAGGGTCAGCTACAGCAGGATGCACAGGACATGGTCCAAATGGGCCTTGAGCATCTCCAAGCATGAAGACTCCACAACTTCTAAATGCAACAACCAAAGTCTAAGTAAGCTTTTCATTTATGATGAGCCCATCAAACACTATTTGGCCATTCATGCCCTGCTACAGTTCGAACTATGAAAGATCCATCCAACTTTGGGATTGTATACGCCTCAAAGACACCTGAAAGAAACATGCTTTGCTGAGCACAGTCGCCAGACTCTCCAAGAAAAACTTCCCAACTCTGTATTCACATAATCTACAGGCTACAGCTCGGTGGTTCTGTATGGTGTGATTAAAGTGTTTAAAGAAATGTTTACGGTTTTTAAAGAAAGATTTTCCAGAGTAAATAATCTTTAACAAGGAAATTTCTTGAAGAGATACCAAAGTAAGGGAAAAATCCACTGAGGGGAAAAAGTAGCACTTTTTTAATACTACAGACTAGACAGATGTGGAGGGCGAAACTACACTGGTATCAGACATCAAGCATTCTTAGAAGAAGAAAACAACATCTTTACCAAGAAGTACCAGCATATCAACATTAACATCACAGAAACAGTCATACCTTGACTCACTCGAAGATGAAGGATGAAGACCTGACTCCAAGGTATATGTAATCCTCCAGGTATGTAATCTTTAACAACCTCACAGAACTGATGTAATTTTGACACGGGAGGTGTGCCTGCTTAGAGAAACAGTCATGAATTCTCTTATCCCCTCGTTTAGCCAGCTCTGTGACAGCAAATAATGCTGGGCCACACCTGGGCATCTTTGATCTTTCCTGCTTCAGAGAGAAGAGTAACCACTAGCCCAGACGGATGGATGAAGTGGGTCAGAGTAGTTCTTCATGGCATGAAGTTCCTTTTAATCAACAGATCACCTGTCTCCTGGAGCTGGCTCTTGCAGTCACAACATGTGACAGAGGCAACTTTAAAGCAGGACTCTGGTACTGAGACAGCATCTCAGAGTCACACCAGCACTCCGTGAACTTTTCCACTAAGCATCATTTTAGACAGGTATTTCAGACTTCTCAGAAAGCCTCACAGACTTCCCACAAAGTTTCCATTGAGAGTTTAGAAATGAGGAGGGCTGGAATGCTAGAAAACAGGCCCTCTGAATAACTGTGATACAAGAGGCATTTCAAAGACCAAATACTTTGGTTTTAACTACCCTGCTTCTTTAGGGCTGCCCCTAGGCCACCAACAAGACAGGACCTGCCTGCTCTCCTGATAATGAAATATAAAACTCAGGTGCAGTCACAGAGAGGACCCTCCAGCACACACGCAGCCTCAAGCACTTCAGCAGCCTAGCACTCGCTTGGCACAGGAAAGACATACAGCTGGCAGATCACAAGATGGGTGCCTCGAAAAGGGGAGTCTGTAGGGCAACATTTACATATGGACATTCTCGAGCTAAGCACCTACTGACTGCTATCTTACACAGACCTTGGTATCAAGAAACAAAAATCAAAGCAAACAATTAATGGCTTACATCATGGAAAAACACAAAGAGCTTAACTAGAACTTCCCATTAAAAGCGACTCCTAACCACCTTCAGGTAAAGAGGAGAGCACAGCTGTATGTGACAAGGGCACGGTTGATGCTGCTGTACCTTCGTTGGAGGGCAAAGCACACGCACCAGCCCTGGGCAGCTGTGCACATCTGGTATCCTGCATGAACAGCTACCATGGGCAATCTGGGCACACACCCAGCATACCAGGTTTCAACTCAAACATGAACACAATGAAATAATTACATAATAAGACATTGCCTTTAAAAATCAAAGCCAAAAGCCACTAGATTCAAGAGGTTTGCTAATGTCACAAAAATAGCACTACAGTTAGACTGAAAAAATGCTGCTATTTTCAAGTATTTCTAATCTTCTCAATGAATTACATGTAAGAAACTATGGTAAGAACCAAAACCTGAAAGCTTTCAGTATATAAGCAACTCAGACTTCATTCTACACCTTTTCAGCCTGAACGCAAGAATAGATTTAACCATATTAACCTTTTCAAGTTAGTGTCTGCAGTTCTGCATTTGTACTTTGATAATCTTCAAGTTGATATGTCCATAGTAATCAGTTACAAAAGCTGGGCTTGCTCTCATGTCATAAGTGCTGAATCGAGGAAAAAAAATTAGCACACCTAATTTCCAGCTCGGGAGATAACCCTATCTAATACGGTGCATGTTACTCTCTTATATGTTATATAAAAGTTTTCTTTAAAAAAAAAAAAAGTATTTAATTGCTGCTTTGAAAATCAGGGCTCATGAAAAGTCCATATGTGGAAATGTATTTATTCTCATTTTTAAGTGATTCCACATGTACAGTTACTCAAGTGTAAAAACTTACACATCTTCCAACACAGCAGACCAAACACTAAAAAGTTGGAAAAATGTTGTAATAGTAGGAGATTTATCTAAGAAGAAAATCATGAGAGTCAGTGTTATGATTTTTACAGTACTAACACTCCTAAAATGCATGTTCATGAAGTGACCAAAAGAATTATACTATAGGCTTAGAAATAAATATTAAAAAGCAGCAGTTTCTAAACAGTGGTCCAAAAGGCCATGGTTGGCACATGGTTCTATTTAGGGCATTTTCCCTGTAAGTCTTCATTAGAAATGCATGGTGGTCTTGAATATACTGAAGGAGGAGAGCTGTTCCATTGCTAAAAAATTCTGGAATATCCTGGCTCAGTTTGAGTTAAAAAAAAGAAAAAAAATTATCTTTAAGAAGTCAAATAGTTAACCTTTTCTTTCATACATATTCAATAACTATTAGAGGTTCTATAGAAAACGTACCTAAGTAAAAACTAGTTGTTATTTAATAATGTTTTTAAATATATCCAAGCTATTTTGGCAAATTGGTGTCTTTGGAGCTGTGTTCCTTATTTATAGTCTGAAAGGCATAGGCTGCTCATACTAATCAATTATATAACCCCTTTTAAATCTGAAAAGCAAATATAAACTCTCACGAGTTTTTCAAGACCTGAAGGCCCTCTCATTAATTAGCTTTCTAAGCCAATTAAAAGAGGTTTTCTGAACATCACTCAGACAATGTTTTGTTTAACTAGCTTCTTAGGAAACACCATTCTATTCAATATTTAAATTTATAGTTTAAACGACTCACTGAAATTCTACAGCAGAATTTACTGTGCTTGACAAACAAATCAGAAGCATTACTTTATTCCTTAAATAGCCCTAAAACTCCACACCAACGAGTAACAGATTTGTCAGAACTGGACTATCTTTCACTTACCTTTCATATAAGCACAAGCACAGGAAGCAAGCAGGAAGTTATTCCTTACCTCGAGCCAGCCCTTAGCTTGAGCCCGAGCACAGGAGCAATTTCTGCCCGCCTAGATCGGTATGGTAACACGTATCTTTGTGCTAAGCTGGCCCACCAGCCTTTCAGGTAGACACAAGGCTCATTTCAATGTGGCATGGATCTGTATATACTCCAGAGTATGTAGTGGACCACAATTTTATGCATGGCTGACAAATAAACCCACGTTAAAGGGTCTGTTCATCTTCGGAAACAGCGCAAAAATACCCAAAACACAACGCGTTCCACTAGTGCTCAACATTCAAAAGCTATCAGTGGTTAAAGACAACCTGATTGCAAAGGTACTCACAGAGACATCAGGGGAGAAAAGGAAGGTGCTCCAACAGTCTCACCCACCTCCAGATGGATGTAAGGCATTTCAAATTGCTAGCAATTTCACTATCATTATTGCCATTAAACTTCCTATGGCCTCATAACTACTACATCCTGGCAATAATACATTGCTCCAGAGCTGAGCTTTTAGTCTTCCTGGTACCTACTGTGTTTACCTTTTAGTTTGTCCACATGATAAAAAGCCAATGCACTTTGCCAAGACACACACCTTAGGCAGGCAGTAAATATCTATGTGTTTCAGACTGCATTTTTTACTGATTAGTCAAATTTATATTGTACTGTCAAAACCTGATTTTTCATCCTAACTCAGCTACATATTAAGCTAACTTTTTTCTGCTGTTTATAATGTATAAAATCATCCTACCAATCATCCATTATGATGAGCTCTTACACTAAAGAAGAGGCAAAACCTTTGCACATGTTCACAGTCCACCCAGAAACAAAACCACAAAGTAAGAATAAAACCTTTTTCCCTTAAAATAAACTTTTTTCCCTTAAGTTTCAGAAAGTGTTTATTTAAGGTTAAATTATTATTTTCTTCCTGTAATAGCAACTTTTTCAAAGTTAGTTAAAATGTTTGCTGTTACAACCTCTACAGGTTGCTAAACACTTTCTGGGTACAAAGTCACAAGTTCTGTGGAATGCTGCTCTGTGTACTCTGCCTCTGCCAGCTCAACTTCCCTAGGTAACACACGCACCACACAAACACCAGGTATAAATGGGGAGTTAAAGGTCTGTGCTTTTAAGTTTTGTTATCTACGGAACACACAGCAGGTTCCACTTGACCACTCAAAGCATCATCTTCTGGGTTTCCTACGATCACAGCAAGTGCCATGTCAGTGCATCCCTTCCATGCAGTCACAAAAGGTTTAAAAGATAATCCAGTAAGTCAAGTAATCACAGGATTTGTACAGAATTTAATAAAAAAACAGAACAAGGTTTCCCTACTCTATGATACAGTGAAAAGGCATGTCAGCACTCCCTCAGTTTTAGAATTCATAACTTTTTGTAAAAAAAGGTACAGATTTTTCTTTTTGCCCTAAGTGCTATTTCAAGTAGTATTATTCTAAATAAACACTGTGCTTCCATTAATTTATGGTATTAGTAAACAAGTATATATGGTAGCATGTTAGTTTCTATTCCTTGTCACACAAATGAAACGAATTTCAGTTCTTGAAACAAGCGTCCTTGTGAACTAGGATTTCAAATAAACACCTCGAAACATTCAGGTTCCTCTTACATGTTAAACAACTAACATGACATATGTTAAAACTTAAGACTGAGATTACTGCCTGAACATTCCTGCAAAACTTAAATTGTGCTTCGTAATATTTGGAAAAGCCCCAAATAGGAGAACATGAAGCCTCCTATCAAACGAGCCCTCTTCCAGGGCAACGTATCCCATGTCTGACAAATCCTGAAATGTACCAAGGGGCAACCAGCAAAGATTGCTAAACACACTAAAGATCAATACCTTTGCATAAGCAACACAGCCTGGAGAACTAAGCATGGGACTGGCTGCTGCAACCCTGCAGTTTATGCTGCTGCAGAAACAAACATGTATCTTCCCGGTTTCTTAAATGAACAAATTGATGCACAGTTATAATTACAGAAGTTTTGTAAAATTCCCCGAAGAGTTCTCTGTGCCCCAGTAAAGCACGAAAGTGTGTCAAGGAACAAACTATTACTGCCTCCAGTTTTAGGAACCTTGGCAGTAAAAAAAAATAAAAAGGCATAAAGGACTAAGCCAAAATAAATAAAATGGTCACATAAAGCCAAATAGCATGATAGAGGTATTAGAAACCTCAACAACCTCAGCAACTGCTCCAACTGTCAAAATTAGCATTCTCATTAAAAAGATGGCACGATTTTGGTTTGCTTCTGTAAAACGACAATATAAAACATGTAAGAGTCCTCCAAACAACTAACTCCACAAAGAAAACTTTAAATACAGACTATTATCAGATTTTTTTTTTCTTCTGGCTTATCTTAAAACAGCTAATGAGGTTTTATGAAACACCATGTACAAATATCATGAGAGAATAGCTATACAAACAAATTTTAAGACCATTTCTCCTTGCAGTCCTTCAGAACACAAAAATCACAAATTACTATAATTGGGCCTAGAAAGGCCTTGCATATATATTAGAGGTGCCATCAGAATTCATTCTTTCAACTATGCTTCAAAAAAAGCTCAAGCATGTCCTCATGATAGCAGATGTGTTCAAAATGCCACCAGAAACAAACACTACCATATCAACAATTTATATTCAAAGAAAACTCCTATTATCACATAAAACTTAAAATCCACAGTTCTATAGCCAAGTTGAATAGTACCCTGAACTCTCATTAAGGTTTTCTACAAGCACATACAAAAACAACAGTAATTTAAAAAAAAAAAAAAGGTGGGGGGGAGGGGAAGGAAAGGAATTTTGAGCAAGAACAAGACATGAATCCAGTTTTTATGTGAAAACAAGGTAATATAGTTCTGAAGTGCTCCTGACAGGAAGCAGAAAATGTTAGCCACCCCAAGAGCTGGAATATATATACCTGTTTTGGCTGAGGTCTTTCCCTCTCAATATTGCTGATTCCTGACCAACAGGTTATTTAAAATAAGTTGGTCACATCTACCAAAAGTACAAAAACATGTAACAACTACAAGTTAAGCTCAAGACAGGTAAATTTGTATTGATCTACAGAAGTAAATCTTCTTTTCAACCCTGCAAAGAAATTAAATGTTCTAATCAGCAAGCAAAGGTAGATAATTCTCAAACCTGTGTGTACCCAAACACACAAATGGAAAGAACAGAGATGCAGTAAAACCTGTTCCAACACGCTGTACATTAGAAATCTGACTCCCATATTTCATAGGAGCCAAAGTAAATGAAAGATGCAATGAAAAGCAAGCTAAGAACAAGGTAGAACAAAAAAAGTACAAAGCTTCCACACATTAAATTATTGAGGAAACCCACTGAAACATATTTTTGTAGTTTAAAAAGGTCAAAAAGAAAAAAACCCAGATGATTTATTCTTAATTCTATATTTGAACACACACACACATACATGTCCTTCACAAGCATCCTTGGATCTTAAATTAAACATACTTTCCCCACAGATCATGAAACTGACCCTTATCAGACAAAAAGGTTTGGCTAAAGTTAAGTAACTAAACCAAGCACCCATAATTCAGCAGAAAACACTAAAATGATAAAAAATGGACTTAAGAGTACTAGCAGTTTACCATAAGGATTCGAACTTTATGTGTGGCAGTCTTCTGAAATTACAGAGCTGAAGAACAGCAGCTCAAAGAAAAACTCCAGCTAAAAATAATTTCAAATACAACCAAATGCACAGAAAAACCACTTGTCCTTTTGTGTATAGGCCATTCAAAGATGGCTTTCCTGTCACAGCTCTGTCGGGCTGTTTGTGGGATGACAGGTAAGTATTTACGCACGACTTTTCAGAGCAAAGATGGCCATAACGTGCAGTTAAGACAGGCAGATGAAAGGCAGCTGACGCCTGCGCCGATGCTCTCCAAAGCACTCCTGATGGGGAAGGCCTCCTTCACAAGAATTCCCACTAATTTACAACAGGAGAGGAATCATCCCTAAGTAGCTAGGCTGAGATTTTACTCTGCTATTGGTTATATTACTGGTGACAAAAGTTGTTGACATTAAGGTTGAATAGTCGAATTTGCGCTAGAAGAAAAACCGCCTCGCATATCGCTTTCAACTTTTTTTTCCACTACTGACAGCACTTGAATAGCCCAAGAATTTTGTTTAAAAGTTTAAGACCGATTTCATCAAATGCAATCGAGGAAATAAGTCTTACACTCCTTCTTACAAAGGCTGTTTTATTTGCTTTTCAGTGACATAGGCCAGTGGTACTTCGTCATTGCCTTTGAAATTGTCCGCCATTTCTTCCTTAACTTTACAGTTCCCAGGAAATGCATAAACTCCATGCCCAAATGTTTCAGGACTCATTTCCCCCAAAGGCCATTCCTTAACAGGACGAGCTCGCACATGTGGCCAACTGCTATATTAAGGAACAGGATTAGTATCTGAAAACCGATCAACATCTACATCACCGCTGGATAGAATAATTGAAATTACTGCACCATCATTCATCGATGGGCCCGCAATCAGCTCCGAGCATCGCTAGCATGGTGCATGAGAACAAGAACGGGGCTTTAAAAACTCAGTTGTTTTCCTAACAGGGTTGTCACTGTTGTAAGACGTGACTTGGAAAGCTTATGAGGTGCAACTGAGTACTTACTCAGCTGGAAGTAATAGAGTGATACTTTCACAAGAGCCTTTAAAAACCAAGTGTGCAAGTGATGTAACACCAGTAGATAGAAAAAGGACAGGAAAACAGCATGTAGAGGAGAGAAATAAAAGGCATTTATGTGAAAAGTAGAATTGTTTCTCTAAGGGTTTTTGCTCTTAAATCTTTGGCCTGATAATAACAGTGCATATTTCAGTAACATCCATTTGTGTATTACACTTGGGAGAGCACTAAACCCTCATTTAATTTGTAGAACAGCACTAGATGCAATAGCCCAATCTCTCCACTTCTGCCAGAGTTTATGACAATTTATTTATTTACTTGGTTATTGGAATCACAAGAGGCTGGACTTTTAACTTCTTCTATTGACCAAATCCTGAGATATATGGAGAGGATATAAACACTTAATTCACATAATTATGTTGAAACAATGCCATACTAAAACAAACACAGAAATTCATGAGTATTGAAATCACTGCTTCGGCTCTCAGTTTAGGAGATTCAGAAACAGAAACCTTAAAATACACTTGCACATGAAAAAGAAGTGTCAGTCTTAATTTAGAATTTCCTGGTTATTACTGATATAAACAGTGCAACAGAAATTTATGTACTTTGAGATTGTAATATCTTAGAATAAAACATGTCCTTAAAGTATGGTTATAAAAATATCCATCATAGTATCTGTAGTCAAATATACAAATTAATATATTTACAACGGAACTAACATGCCATAACAGCCTCTTTGCCAAAAACATTTGTCACTTGGGTAGAATAAACAAGTATCTTAAGTTTTTAAAGCCCTTCTGCAGTTCAAAATTCTCATTTATCTCCATGACTGTGTTAGATTAAAATGCACAAAAATTCTGCATTTAGGAAAGGGAGATGAGAGAAGATTTTTATAAAACTAGAACTCTGAATGGTGCTCAAATGTATGCAGATAACATTACCAGTTTTGCTGGCACAAATTAGGTCCTATTCATTTTTATGGCTTCTGTTACCAAAGGGAAACAAAGGATGACAGCACTCCATTTTGGTTTCTTAAATGCAGAAAAATGAAAAGTATCATAAGTACAATTCAAAGTGGTGCGCATTTGGAAAGCTCAGGAAAAATATTTTTCAAAAAGAGAAGTGTTAACATTTCAAACCGTTATTTGAAAACTCTTAAAGGAGAAGTTGAGAGAAGCAAGGACAGGATTACAGCAACATTAAATGCAACCATAAGAGTCCTGTAAAGTACAGTGGAGCAAAACAAGTGTGTGTGTGTATGTGGGTGGGACATTATGTAAAAGGAAATAAATAAATGAGTCAACAATTACATTTATTGTTTTAAAAATACCCATGAAATTTTGTTCCATCATTTTCAGCAGACTTTCGTGGATAACCTCACCATCTTACTGCTGTAACCACATGTCTTTTTCCCACCATTTTGTTTTCTCCAGAATCAAATCTCATTTGGAAGAGGATTATAAATGCATTCGGGCAAATGCAATGGCATCCAGTTTCTGTTCCTTTCCGCTTACCTTGCCACCACAAGGGAGTGAGGAAAAGGGGTCACTGCTGCAACTACAAACGGCTCAGCTTCAGGTTAGCAGCATTCATTTTCTAACAGGCAGAGGTCATCAAAGAACTAACTCACCAAAACCATTTCCTTTGCAAGAACACTCTCCAGAGAGTGCTGTTAGAATAAGATTCAGGATGAACCTTTGAGTGAGACTGAGGATCACCTTGAGACAACCCGCTGAACAGCCCTGGTGCTTACTACAGGTATTTAAAACCCTAATCTGGCTTGGGCAAGTTGGCAATTTTACAACTTGAGTTCCTGTCACCACAGGAAAATGCCACAGTAGTGACTATTTCTTATTTCAGAATCTCCCTTTCATCAACACAGTCTGTAAGAAAATTTCCAACACCATAATCTCATCCTCATATGTAACAAGCATTTATCAGACGTCTCGCTATTTTTGAGAAAAGGAAAATAAAAATCTGACTTAACTCTACCCTACTTAACTTCTGACACTTGTTAAAGCATTAAATCACGTTTCTTATCCTCCACTACCATTTCCTAAGATACTCTTGTGAAAAGGGGCCAAGAGCTGTTGTGAGTGTATAGCATGAGCTATGGGACCATCAAAGGACTCCACTGCATTTAGTTCCTTCTTAGGAGGCACTTCCCAGACACATTAGGAAACGAGGTGTCAGAAGATACTTTACCTGTTTGTCAAGGATTCATAAACTGCCATAAAATAACATATATTAACAGAATCTAGCTAAGTCAGTGAAAAAATTTAAATTACACACTCGATTATGGATAACAGGACTCTGCTCCTTAAAGCAGTATCACATGAGTTTCTCAAGGGCCACTAAAAGGCGATAAAAAGAAAAATAGAGTGTTAAGCTCTTCAGGTGGTCAAAAGCTTCTCTACCAGAATAAGGTACTTTCTATTCCTTTTTCTAAAGTGTAAAGAATGGTTGAACCTTTTTAGGTCATGTTTTCAGTTAGCTTTTACTTTCTGCACAGCAATTTAAATTACAAGTACATTTTGTGGTAAAATTTTAATCTACTAAAATATAAATGTGCACAAAAGAAAAACAATCAAGCTTCATCTGCAAAATATATTAAAGCTGCCAATATAAAGTGCGCACATGAAAAATTAAGCCTATAAAAATATATAATGAAAGACATCTGGCACAAATGTCAGCCTTCACATGCTTGTTTTGTCAGCTGTCAAATCATGGTAATATACGATGGTAAAAGGCACACTGACAGCAACATTCCCGGTATTTTAAAGAACAATCATAAAATACATGCATCTGCATCGCTACCAAAGTAATTGAACAGGGCTGGTGGTCCATAGAAAAATATTCATGCTTAATGCTTCTGAATCTCAAATGAAACTCTTCCCAAATTATTTCTTCTCCACACAAGGCTTTTTGAAAGAGTTACCTGGAGTTCTGAGTTATTGCGTGAGTTATTACTCATGCAAGCCTTTACAGTTATTGTAGGTAAATACTGTTCCTAAGCAGCAAATGACACGGGGTCAAGGAATGCTTGCTATTCAATATATACTTACCTTTGTCAATAAGAAAAGTATTTTAAAAACATATGCAAGAGGGGAAAAAAAATTCCTCCCAATAATTCCCTGCTTCATTTCATCTCAAAGACTTAATTATTTTGGTATATCTTGCTGATTTAAAAAGCCAATGCTCTTCCTCTACATCAAACATGAGTTCCAGTTACACTTTGTACTTGAGCACATGAAGCACTAAAACCTCAGGATATGGTCCTATTGCCATCTTCTTATAGCCCATACGGACTAACAAGAAGTTGAAAGGAAAATGAAAATACTATGTTGATACAGGTTTTGAACTTAATTTGATTCTTTATAAAATAATGATTGAGAGCAATACCATGGGACAAAAAAGAAAGTTGTCCGAGATGATGCTACCTATCTGAAGATTTTATATAGCATTACAGTCATCATCTCCTGGAAACCAAAGGAGCAGTAGTAATAAGAGTTAGTCATAAAGACTCCAACCTAGCTTCCTGTTAAATATATAATCACGTTGCAACAAAAACACATTACTTTTAAATAATCATTCCTTCAAAAGTATGCCTGAATTTTTTTCTGCTGTAGTCAGGAAGCTAAATCAGGTCTGCATTTATTCACATACCAGGCACACGGTGACATTTTATTTAAATGCTGAAGAAGGTGAATAAAAAAAGTTTTCACTAGAAACTAAGTTTATTTCGTTTACTTGTGGGGATTTTTTAAAATTTGTAAAGTTAATTTCTACCTTGATGTTATGAAGTAGAAAAGTTTTCATCTTTCTGAAACTGACTTTCAAGTCAGAAAGGAAGACAGGTGAGACTTAAGGGATAAAACTATGACTCTTGGCTTTCAAAGGCACTGCAGCAGGCACTGGACTTGGTGAGTCCCGGTGCTTCCACTGGGACTCAAGTGCTGCCAAGTGATGGGCTTTTCTAAGGAAAACGCCAGTAGGAAAATTTTATTAGGCGTCATTTTACAAGGTAAGTTGAAGCAAAGTCTTCCAACCACTGAAATTCAGAAAAAATGAAGCCTAGGCTAAAACTGGCTGAAGTACAGCTGGCCTCACCAGTGGCATCAGACCTGACCAAGGGCATCTTCTACCACACAGAAATCTGATGAACACAAAACTGGCCAGTAACAGCTTGAGCTTGTGACACTTGCCTATACCATGTTACCATTCAAAGAACTTTTTCTCTCAATCATTTTACTGAGTAACACGTAGTACAGACTAACTGCATAAATCTCACTGCTTTCACTCACCCAAATAGCAACTAAGCACGTAAGAAAAGTTCTCACAGTGGTGTAAGTCTACAATCACTTGTGCCAAAAGATATATACATACATACACCTCACTCTTTTCAGTAAGTTTTTGTTATCGCCAAGACTATTAAAGTGAAGCTTTCCACATGAGCAGCAGCTCGGTGAAATATTACTGCCACTTCAAATGCTTTCTGTATAATATCAAATACCATCAAGATATTTAATCAGATTGATTATCTGAGGCTGAAACAAACAACTTGCAGCACTGACAGTCAAAATCATTATTTTAGATGTGGGGAAGGACAAATGAAGGCCTGTACTGATCCACTGCCAGAGAACACTGTACATTTTCTTTCTGCCTCCATCTTGAAAATCAAGAGACTTAAGAAAGAGAAAAAAAAAAAGGATGTTAAGACATGACATTACGGCCAATTCATAGATGAAAAACGAGACTACAACTATCAGTAGTAATTTTAATTCTGTACAATGAAAGTATCTATAATTTGCATATTTAACCTGAATTTCTCAGTGTAAGGGGTTTTTCACACTTTTCCTTAAAGAAAAGAAGTTGCAAATTTTAAATACCCATATACATTTCAGAAGATTATATTAATACTGTCCATGTTTTTTTCAACAGATTTTGAAGCATATAAGACAGTGTCTTCATATATCTTCTGCTTTTTACTATAGAAAGTCTTAAACCTCATAATCCCTCTGGCTGCATGAAAAGGTGTTTCAATCCCCAGCTCACAAGCAGAGAGTAAGGAGCATGAAAATTTAGTTTGACAAACATGCACTTGACCAACTTTGTGCCCTCAGCCATAATCTTGCTCTCCCATAATGATTTTCTGATGCCACATGAGGGCTGTCAACAGGTAAGGTCCTTCTTTCACTAACAGGATGACAGTCATATACCTGATGATGTAATTTCTTACACCCTGTAGAAGCACAGGTCCTTTGGGGCAGTGGAAGAAAAGGGCAAACACACACACATTATCCCACAAACGCACATAAACATGTTTTATCTCAGTCATGATCACATGAGTTTCACTTCCTTCAGAAACCAGACTAAAAATGACAAATGTAGGGAAGATGCATAAATACACAACTATCAGATTCATTTATTCTCACACCTTTTTATCTCTCTCCTACTCACTTCCTCAGTAATTTTTGGTAAGCCATCCCTGTTACATTGTACCGATCATCAAAGAGAAGCTTGGGAAACATTCTGGCATCCATGTAATTCTTGTAAAAACACCAGGAAGTATAATCCTCTCAAAACAAGGATCCTAGGGAACTAGGGAAGCAGTATTTTGGCTTTTTACCAACCATTTCACAGCAAAGGTAATTAGTAAGTTACATACCATTGGAAGCAACACCAGCACAAATCCAGCTTCCCTCACTGCTTGCTCTCTCTTCTAATGATGCCAAGATCGTGACAGGCTTACTTAACATGGTTATTGTTTCCAGTTTCAAACCCTTATACTTAATTAAGTTTCAGCTCTAGATGATCTATCTTAAACAGCCAAACAAACCAAAAATACTCCAACTCCATTACCTCACCTTTTCCCCCCCTCGCTATAGCAACAATGCATCAGAAGCACTTCAGAAGGATTTAGTTTGTGTCGAATGGCTAGGATTTGGTAAGTGCATGCGATAAGCTACTTTTGAAATAAATTACACAGCATAACATATGTTTCAGTAACAGTAAGTATCCAGATTCTGGTCAGTCCTTTCATATCAAGAGAACGCTATGCATCAGGAGCAAAAGTCTGTGACAGAAGTCATCTGAAAAAACAACAAGATGAGTAATAAGTTGCGTTTCGTGCATATTAACTACAGTCTTCCATCACCTGACAAACTGGAAGAGCTGCCCCTCTGTCTCTTGTACAAAAAGCTATTGCCTTTTGGGATCAAAAAGTATCAGACATTTGCAAACGCTTTAAAAGTTGTATATAATACATAATCACACATGCCTGTGCACACATACACCCCCATCCTAAAGGAATTCCATGATTTCCATTCAAATGCTGAAAAGATTCAGAAGAGCTGAAAAGATTGGGACACTGATCAGCATCTCAATACTCCTTTCAAGAACCAACAGGAAATGAAACTAATGAACTAATGAAAAATTCCAAATATTATTAATACAGGAAAATATGTTCAGCTTTGACAACCAAGGCAGTCATGGAATAAACACTTCCATCTTCAGTAGCTGCTAAAACAAACACTCTTTTACAGGCTTTGACAGAGAACAGAATTCATTTCCCCTTTACAGCTGCAGTGTTTCAAAGTCAGTTAAACATCAATGTGACAGCCTTACTTGCGAGAGCTCAGACATTTACTATATTATCTTAGCTGGACATGAGCAGAAAGCAGAGACTGTGAAGGCAGAGAAGGCAGGGGGGAGAGAGGGAAATCAAGATTGTTTTTCTTAAACACCTTATGAAGTGTTCATCTTAGTTTTTGCCAGAGAGTTATTTTTCTTGTTCATTTATTCTGTATTTAAAGTCCCGGCTAATACAAACACAGCGCAGATCTGGAAGGCAAGAAGTTCACTAGGATGGAGATTGTTTGCACAGATACTACTCAGTTACCGACTCCTCGCTCTGCGATAGCGTGCTTCTACAAATGAAACCCAGCTGACTGAGCTATTATCAATGCTTACAAATTAAACTATCTTATTTGCTGCTAGTCATCACCCCACTGATCTTCTCATTAATATCTCGAAAACACACAGTTCAGCCTCTTACCCTAATTCCTGCCATTGACTTTCCTGTACAACCCCTACCTCACAAGACCATTGTGAATCTTAATATATATTAATTTCACACAGAGCAACAAGCATGCCAAGTGCTTAATAGTAAGCAGTTAGGAATATTGGCCAGATGTCAAACCAACCCTAACAATGTGCACAGGCCACTAAATTGAGGATCATGAACAAAGATTAGACACTAAATAACTGTAGTAGCCATTTGCAAATTGAGATTCAGTGGAAACCTGGCTGCTCACATGATTATGGTCCTGTCTACTTCCAGGTGTTCAATTACATTAAATGAAATTAAAAATACATCAATACATGTTCTTACTACTGGTTTCACATGAAAGCAGTTGTTGCCATCGGGGGAAATGCTGTGACCACAAAGAGAAAATGTCTTATGAATTATCTACACAAATGGTTTGCTGAGTGACTAGTTCTTTCATGACAAATGATACCTACAATAATGAAAAAGTTTTCCATTTGGATTCTGAACATATTTATCACTTCTCTGTGCATGCTATAAGCAAGCTTGAAAAGAAAAAGAAAAATCTGCATTTCTTCTTTTATTCTTAGTGGTGTTTTGCATATACACACTGAAGAAAATTCACGTCTGAAATACAGCCTAAACTACAGATCTACTATTAAAAAATAAAATGGAGAGAAAACAGTAGCTAGCAAAAACAAAACATTGTCACATGAAACAGCCTGTGTAAATTATGTTATTACGTGGTATTCTTTTTTTCTTCTTTAAGCCAAGCTGGAATTTTAGAGAAAGCCTGATGATTTGTGGCCATATCATCTGGCAAAACATGTAACCTTATATTCAAGAAATCTCCAAATCTCAGCTAATCAGAGTTTGAGCCCCCTTTCACCTTCTGAAGGGTCACTTCACAGTTAAGGGAAAGACAAATCAAGATGGACTTCATCTGTCAATAATAAAATCACTCTTCTTCACTCCTCATATCAGCCCCAATCTACAGATTTCTATTTCACAGTAATATTTCGTGTTTGAAGTTTCTGTCTGGCCATTGACTGACTCCCCACACTCCCCTAAGACACTTTGGTTAATATTTCCCCCCCTAGGAAAAACAAGAGAAGTAAATCAAACACTCTCTAACAAAAGTTTTTTTGCCTCTGCTTCTCAAAGCCACCCTCTTCCCCAAAAGCTCAGATGAGTGACCTCCAGGGCATGCTGCCCAAGCCAGACTCACAGGATGAGCTGGCCTGCAACTCTGCCTACCACAGAGAGATGGTGTGTTGTGTTTTAACCATTTACTTGGTAAATCTTAGTGTTTGGAGGGTTGCAGGGGTTTTCTGGTGCTGTGCTGCCCCACTCTCCTTACTCCAGCACCACTATTTTTAGTAACCAGCAAATGGGTGGCTGTAGGACCTCTCCTATCACCAGAAAGCTATCCAGCTTGAAGTGGAAAAGCAGCCCAGCTCATGCATGCTAACAATTCTTCAGATAGAGGCTTGCAAGCCCAGCCCTGCTTGCTTCTGCTGCAACTAGCACTTCATTACATCCATTTTAATGCAGTAGACAGGGTTGTTTTTTCCTTTCCTTTTGTAAAAAAACCTTTGATCGAAATACTGTAAAATAAATGTGCGTCTTTTCTCTCTTTATAATCCTTATTGCACTATGTTCGTTACAAATGTGCCAGCTCTTAGCACAAAAAAACTTTCATATCCTATAAAATTCCCTTCCCCTACATGTGTACAAAACTGGTGACTATGCTGTTTTACCTGGTATTTCCTCCCAAAATTGCAAATCCTCAGACTTGGTCAAGACTTTAATTTCCGTATCAATTACCAACTCCAGAAATATGATGCAACACAGTGAAATACAATTTAAAATTGATTTCAAATTTATACATATCAAACTACACCATAATAAATATAGCTGCATTAATAAAAAAAGGAAAAAAAAATTCTCAGAAGCAACAGTAAGTAAATTCTGTTAAACGTGCAATTCAAACTATGTATAGACCCAGTTACTCAAATCAGAAGTCTTAAGTGAAATACAGGCACGTGGTGTGTGGCAGATTGGCAATGGAAAGTTCTGTAGGACAGGCTACACTCAGAACAGTGCTGGAGCTGAGCCCACAACTCATGTCAAAACTGATGTCAAAAAGTCTTGTGAATTTTCTCAGTATATGCAATGCACACTGCACAGCTTGTCTCCATTCAATACTCCTCATCATTAAAAATGATGCATTATGCTAAGCTTTTCATTGTCTTAATTTACACCCCATGACATCACAAACTATACCTGTTTTTTATAAACTCAGTTTAATTTGTAAGACAGAGAAGTAAGTAATCTACTGAGATATGACTAGTTTTGTTATATGACTTTTAAAGGTGAAGTGTGGCTGAAAAAAATGTAACAGCAATATGCACCAAATTTCCAATATAAAATAGTGAAAAGTAAAATGTTAGAGCGAATTCATTTTTAACTGAAATCCCATTTTTAATTGCTTTCACTCCCCCAAATTCAAGTTATTAAATAATTGCCAAATACTCCCTTCATGTATGACACAGCATAAAACGGTCGAGTACTTGTATTTCAGTAATTTGCAAATTAATTTTAAATGTTTTGGCAGGATAAACTTTACATGCATAAACTTGCAGAATATACAAGCTGCTTCTTTATCTACTTATAAAAAGCAGAACTCCCTTCAGTTCCAGTCACATGAATTTAATTTCATAATCAATTTTATTATTAAAAAAATACAGATTGTTCCTGTTGGGGCACAAAACATTTATACAAATAGAAGAAACACAAAACAAAAACTTCTCCATGTGTAAATAACACTGAAGACAAAACAAATAATAAAACCCTAACCCAAACTCCCCTCAGTTAAAGAAGACATTTCCCCCTTATCCCTCAATTATATTAATTTCCAATTAGAAAGCTGATGGTAAATAAAAATTTAAAAAAAAAAAAAATCAACAAAAACCAAACCACAAAACAACAAAAAACCCCAAATCACCACCCTACAATTTCAGCCTTAAGTTAGATCTTAAAAATAAGCCTCATTCATACAGTGCCTTAGTCATCAGGTCACAATCCTAATTTAAAACAACAAATTTTCCCTTTTGGTTCCAGTATAAGGTGATAGCTAGCACCTCTAGCAATTTAAAGACATCCCATTTTCCTTGAGGTTAACCAGACAGCAAATCAAATAATCCCACAGAGGATTCAGAGCAGGCTTGACCCATTACTGAAGTGTTAAATTAGAATTTCAAAGACTAACTCCATAGTCACCCTTCACAGGGATAATTTTTAATTCTTCTCCTGTGAAATGTGAAGTTAAGTCAATACTTGATGTTTTATCTCATAACAAAAGCAGACAAAAATACTGCTAACTCAAAACAATCTAGGTTGATTCTTGTTTAATAAAATAGCAAAAGGCCACTGCTTCAATGTTTTAATAGGCAAGTTCTCTCTAGCATTTTTTTACAATTTCAGTATTAATTCACATCAGTAGAGAGAAGCAGGGATTTTATTTACATTTTATCAAATTAAATACATAAATATATTAATTTTCTCAACACAATCCACAAATGCCAATGAATCTGAATTTTGCATAAGGAGAAAATAACGTGGGTTGACCCCACTCTACAGCTAGGAAAATGAGGGACTTAAGGTCAAGTGACTTGTTTGGTACACTTCTGGCAAACCTGGCACTGAAGAATAAGCCCCTGGCTCTCTAGCACAAGGCCTGGCTCCATCCTTGCTGTTATCCATGTAAGTTCATTCCCGTGGGTACAATTATAGGGAAATTTCAATGACATACAGGGGCAAATATTGCAAGTCCCCAAATTCTTCAAAACGTTCCTGCCACCTCACGGAAATTATTTGTTGAATAAAAAAACAAAAAAAAAAAGTCGTCTAAGGCAACAATATGTTCAATTTTTGTAGCTGACCCTAAGCCAGCCTAGATAAATAATTTTACCTGCCTGTTCAACACAACAGCGGAAGCTTAGCACAGCAAGAGCCACAGAACCCATCACTGGCATGGCCTAAGAGTGGTTGATGTCACCTGGTATCCTAAACAAATCAACGAGACAGAACTAAACACTGATACTACAATCAGTACAAATTACAGCATAGAAAAACACACACACACAAAACCCACACGGTTTTAATTATTAAAATATGAAATAAAAATTCTCATGTTGTTTCAGAAATGCACGCTCACAGAAAACCACGTTGTATTAATTTATTCTGCTCCTCAAGACATTGTCTGCATAAGAAAATACCAGTTCCTTTTTACTGACTTCCTTCCCTGCCAGTGGTAAGCAAAATCGGTTAAAAACCAATAAAACAATGTTGTCTTTACATTCAGCTAATGCGAGTGAAATATTAGCAGAAGTAGCTTTGACCCAATATTGGATTTTACATTTTCATCTTTCCTGTACTGCCAGTTAGCTCAAGCTTTCTGCAAGAAACCTTATTTCCCTTCTCAGAATCTTGCCTCTTAAAAAGTCCCTACTCCCCCGAGGAAATTCTAAGGGCAGGTTCACAGTCGTCCTTTCTCAGCTTCCGCAATACAACTCGAGTAAAAATTATTTACACAAGTGTAACAGAACGGAGTACAGCTCATTTATGAAGACGTTACCCCTATGCTTATACAGCAATATTTCCACAAAATCAGAACAGTAAGAACAGTCTTCAAATCATGTCATCAGCTTGAAAGTTACAGCATATGGCCCTTCCCACCATAACACAACGTACTCCCTAGTGGGCTTAAATTTTTTAGAGTTCAATTCTACCATTGCCAGATACTTTATATATAGTTCACATTTTTACTTCTCAATTGCTCTGAGATATCTAAATAGGTCTCATTTTGATCTTTTCAGGTTTTCAAAAATTCATCAGTTTTATATGATAAAATACCTCATACTGACCTTAGCAATAGATTTGGGAAAAAAAGATGGCATATATAGTGGCAACCATGTGAAACTTTAATTTGTATTACATCTTTGTAGTCAAATGCATCCATTTAATTATGGACAATGATACATCTGATACAAGGAGCAGAGCTGTGCCTATAATGAATTTTTCATTACAGCCACTGAACAGGAAAAACACATATTTTAAAGCTGTTACAAGTTGTGCAAATAGTCAATTCGCCAGGAAAAAATGCCCTTGTTTCAGATAGCTTACTTCATGTCGAAGTAGGGTAAGCTATTCAAAGCATTAAGAACATCCACAAGGGGATGTAACTGCTAAATATATCTGTGAATGTATACCTTAGATTCCTTTGTAGCACCTTGTCTGAGAAGACAACCTTATGGGTAGCAGATAAATAAATTACATCTATAAAAGTAGGCAAGAGAAGAAACTGCTGTCCTTTACTGTAGGACACACGAAACAGACAGGATGCTCACCTCCAGTGTAGGAAAATCAGTTCTCTGACAAAGTATTTACACGCCAATAAAAAAGCAGAGCTATTCCAGAGGCAGCAAAGCTCTGCCCAGAAACATTGAGCAGCCCAGAGACAGCAGCCATCTCCTGAGAGGCAGGAGACCCAAAGGCAAACCTCTGCTCTGAATCAGGAGCAGTGCCATTCCCTCCTCCATCTTGTTGTGCACCCACATCCCAGTGTTCAGAAGGCAGAGGCATGCTGCTATCCACCCTCCAGCCTCTCCCTGCTTCGCAAAGATGGGTGTATCCCTGATGTCCAGGCCTGCTGGTGCATTTGCAGGCACAGCTCCTGCAGTCATCCCGGGTGAAGTGGGTGACACTCTCGGCCACAGCTGTAAAATGCTGGCAACCTGCCCATCCTCAACTTGGCACAATGGGGAGAGGCAGGGCCACTCTGAGCCCAGGAGCAGCCAGGGAGTGAGACCAGAGGCCAGGAAGCAGGGAGCCATCTGACCCATCAGCTGTCCCTCTACCCGGGGCACAGGCTGTGCCACTGAGATGGTGGCCCTGCAAGAGCCCTCTCCTTGCACCCCGCAGCAGCTCCCGCTCAGAGCTGTACCCACAGCCACGCAGGTGGCTCCCTGTGGCTTACTGACTGTTCAGTCTTGCTGTGGCTCTAGCCTTGAAATCCAAAACTTTTCATTTCAGAACTTCCTAAGAGAGCCATTACAGCATTTCTGATTAGCAGGGACTTTTCCTCCCTTCCTCAATGAAGCTACTTATGAAATTCAAGCCAACTCATTAACAGCTTTAAGCTAGCCAAAAATAAGTTTTCAGTAAGCAATTTCCCCTCAAAATACACACACACACACACACACACACACACAAGTAAGTCTAACTCTCTAGTAAGAGTCTCACAACCACAGATCAAGTTGTCCTGACCCAAAAGATGGGACTATCCCAAAGCTTTATGAGATTGTATCAGAAGACCACAAAACAATTCTCCTGGAAGCTGGGGGCAGAAGGAAATAGCTCAGAAACTGAGTGGTGAAGCAAATAAGAGGATGAGTAAGTGGGAAGCAACTTTGATAACTACTGTTACTGGAATCAAGTTCAGCAGCAGCAGGCTGTTAGGGGTTTTTTTTTTTCCCCTTTAAGTGCCCATAGTACCTAAAAGAGGACCAGAGCACCATATGCATAATTCCATGCCTATATTCAAAAATAAATACATTCTATTGTGAAACATATGTGCTATATACACAGCATATTTGGCACTAAGCTCCTGAAGTTGAAAATTAATAGAACAAATCTGTTTAACCATTTAGGTTGTGGCATATAGCCTGTGGTGTACACTAGTGGCGGTGGTGTGGTTGGGGTGTGACAGTGGTGGAATAGCAGGTGATATATAAGATGGCCTAGTTTGGGGTAGTTTGGGTTTGGGGGGTTTTTTTGGCTTCTGTAGATTTATATTGAGTATGATTTAGGTGTGGCAACAACAGTGTTATACAATTTGACTCGCCGGTATTGGTTCCTCAAATATTTCAATGTTGATGTAGTGGGTTGACCATGGTCGGATGCCAAACACCCACCAAAGACCTCTCTCTTACTCCTCTCTGCAGATGGACAGAGGAAAGAAAGCATAACAACAGGCTCATGAGTTGAGATAAGGACTGGGAAGCATCGCTGACCAAACACCATCATGGGCAAAACAGGTTAGAATCAGAGATATTAATTGAACTTATTGCTAACATAATCAGAGGAAGATAATGGGAAGTAAAACAGAACCTTAAAAACACCTTCCTCCCACCCCTCCTTCCTTCCCAGCTCTACCTTCTCCTCCATCCGTGCAGGAAGAGAGGGAATGGGGGTTATGGTCAGTTCATCACCCGTTGTCTCTGACACGACTTAGGGAGAGGAGTCCTTCCCCTGCTCCAACATGGGGTCCCTCACATGGGAGACAGTTCTCCACGAACTTCTCCAAAGTGAGTCCATCTCAGGAGCAACAGTTCTCCCAAAACTGCTGCAGTGTGGGTCACTCTTCCATGGGGTGCAGTCCTTCAAGGATAGCCTCTTCCCCTGTGGGTCCTCCACAGGGTCACAAGTCCTACCAGGAAACCTGCACCAGCATGGGTTCCTCTCTTCATAGGTCTGCAGGTCCCTGCCAGGACCTTGCTCCAGCATAGGCTTCCCACAGGGTCACAGCCTCCTCTCAGGAATCCATCTGCTCTGGTGTGGGCTCCTCCACAGGCTGCAGGTGGATCTCTGCATCCCCAAGGACTCCCATGGACTGCAGGGACACAGCTGCCTCACCATGGTCTGCACCACGGGCTGCAGAGGAATCTCAGCTCTGGTGCCTGGAACACCTCCTCCCTCTCCTTCTCCAGTGAACTTGGTGTCTGCACACTTGTTCCTCTCACATATTCCCACCCCGCTCTTGTCTGCCCGCAATTAAAACTGTGCAAGAATTTTTTTTCTTCTTCGTCTTAAATATGTTATCTCAGAGGCGTTACCACCGTATCCAATTGGCTCAGCCTCGACCAGCGTCATGTCCGTCTTTGGAGCTGCCAGGGGTTGGCTCTGCTGGACAAGGAGGAAGCTTCTGGCAGCTTCTCACAGAATCTACCCGCTACCAAAGCTTGGCCATGCAAACCCAATACAGATAATCAAGAGCCTAGAACTTGGATATTGACAAAAGAGTAAGCTCATGAGGAAGGAAAGACTAAAATCACGGTCAGGGACAAGGAATATTTTAAATACTAGTAGTCGTGCATTAAGCTTCGCGTACCATCAGCTGCACATAAACCCTGTTCCACCACAGGATACGTTCTGGAAGTTACATACTGTAGTTCCAGACAGAAAAAGTTTTACATGAGTCTGTTCAGCAGGACTAAGCAATAAAAACACAGTTAACCAGGATCTGTGAAGAGAAGCCAAGCAAAAAACCACAACTGAAAACTGAAAGGCCATAAAAATTAACCCAAGTGAAATTTCATATGTGCTGGCCACCTACTTTTAGAGAAATGTTGATGGTTTTATCCCATTTTAAAATGCTATTAAACTGTGTCACCATACAGTAGTTTCAAGCTCGCAGCCTGAAGAAAGAAATGTAGGGGATATCTCGCTCTCTTAAAGCAGTAAAATAGGTACGTAGAGATTGAAGGACAAAGGAATCCAAGGCAAAAAGGGATCTTCAATTCTATGTGTTACTTGTTAGGATAAAGTTTTAAAGTTTAAGTGAGAACATTCAAATATAAGCTAAGAAAAATATGCTCCAAAAAATGTGAATGGAAACATTTTAATTCCTCCTGACACTACTACAGCTTCCCTCAAGGAAGAACCAAATTGCAACATCTACTATAAAACTAATTCTTTTCCTCAGTTCTAATTTTAAATATTCCTAGTTTGCCTATTGCTGTCATTTTGAAAGATACAGAGTTTGGTGTATAGAGAACACTGTAGTTTATTGATTTGGGATCACTGAAGGAAGGAAAGTATTGATAATGAAAAAAAGGGAAGAATCTGGACCATAAAACCAGATGTTGGAATAGGAGAACAGAGCATATTCTTCATTTATCACGGCCACAGTTGCCAATAGAGTTTCAGCAATGGATTTACACACTGGCAAATATTGTGCACGTGAGAGTATCAGTACCCTTTTTTGGTTGTGGTGAGATGACTAGAGGAGGTTTCTGTAACATATTTGAATAGTTAGCACCCTGCGCAATGATACTGTAATACTCACCAATATTTCTACATCACTTTCATAATACTGAACTTCTGTGACTTATCTAGGACCTTTCATCTGAGTTTTTCAACATCCAAAGTTTGTTTTAAAAAGAAAACCTGTAATTTCTTGCCAGTCCAGTTAATATAAAAGCAAATTAATCAGACAGAAACACATAGTACAACACTTTATATTATAATCATCTACAAATTTGCTTACCATTATAGCACATAAGTCTTCTGAGCCTAACATCCCCACATTGTGGTATTTGAAAAATTCACCCACTTCAATGTACAGAAATATCCATGAACCTCAAAGTACTGTACTATAATGCTGTCAAATAAACAGACTACTGGAATTCAATTTCCAGGAAGCCAAGGCAAAATCTACTGGCCTTCATCTGAAATACCAGTGTCATTTTCAAGCCCTGTATTTAATTAATACTATTTACTGTCAAGAGCCAAGCTGTGTAAATATTTCACTCTTCCCAATTCAGGGACTAAAGGCAGGCCCAGAGGAAAATCTGCCCAAGTAAATGCATCTCATCTTCTCTGATGATGCAAGTGCTCAGTTGTCCTGTTCTTGACCTCTCTAAAATTCCTAGGCTCCAATACTGGTGATACAATGTCATCAATCTGTATATAAAATATATATTGATTTTCCACAGATGATAATGACAGCTATTTCTTCTGCTAATGCTAATACAGTATAACTTTGTCCATATAAAAAGGTTCCTATCAAGGTAAGAAATGAAAAATCTTAGCAAAGTCCATTACAAAGTCAAAACCAATATTTAAGAAGTGAATAAAATCAAGTTAGCGATCCCATTTCCTAAATATTTTTTATTTATCTCACTGAAACGGCACTGTTCAAAATAATCTTCCAGGATATAACTACATACAAAAGGCAAGCTTCAATCAATTGAATGAGCATTTTCAACAGTCCTGGATATATATTAAGTTTGCTTCCATCAATGCAGTAAAAAGTTCACTGACAGAGCACTCCATTTAAATCCGTTTACAGTAGTTAATGAGTTTTACATATATAAGAATAGTTTAATCCAGCTTTACAATGAATTTGAACATTGTGGCCTCAAAACTACGAAAGTACTTTAGAAGTACTTTCATTACTAACAAATCTAGTTCTGCTAGTTGCAAGCATAAGATTTCTCTCTACAGTACTCTAAATTTTCAAAAATTTTAAAGGAAAGAAATGCAATATATTACATTTGTGTAAATTTCAGCTTTTCTACAAAATAATGTTTTTCATAAGCTCCTAGTTCCAGTTTTAGGAGAAAAAAGCCTTTAGGGTGCAATTGTATAAATCTCAATAGATGCTCATTTCCTAATACTTCAGTTCTCATTGTACCACCCACACAGAACTTCACTCTCAGATTAGGAGTATCATTTTAACGCTGATTACATTAAATTCACTATAATCAAGCATCCACTTTTACAAGCATCTTCATAGGCAATTCATGTTAACTAATGTCGCTGCTGAACAGCGGTGACTGAACACAGAATAATTTTATCACATTTCATGCAAAACACCACTCCCCAGTTTTGAGGTCTAGTGATGGAAACACATTCTCTTTATTTATCACAAACCAATTCAATGCAGATTAAGTATCCCTCACAGAGAAGAGCAGATTCATTAAGGATTACACATACCTATACTTTATTTCAGCTATTTCAGAAACACAGCTTCTGCAGGAATGAGGGTGCTCTGAACTGACTCCAGAGTTCCAGGTAAGCACCATTCCAGCCCTGCTTTGCAAGCTCATAGAAGTGAGCTCTGCCTTATTCATGTTTCATACTTGGAATCTACTGTAAGTTCCTCATTTGCATCCTTAAATTAATACCCAAGGCTCTTAAAACTTGTTTCGATATAAGGTAGTTTTATTTTCAGTATTGCACTTTATTTTCTGACAGCATTCCCTTTACACGCACATTTATTAGGAGAACACAGTCAAAAATGAGACATTTGTCAGAATTTTCTATATCTACTACAGCTGTAAACAACGAGGACTGTAACTCAAAATGAATAGACACACAGATATTTTCTGTCACACTTGACACTAACTACAACACAAACGCCATTGAAATCACTACAAAGTTAGATGGAAACAGACTCTCCAGATCAAGAGTGACAGAAAACTGAGATTTCTCTAATCTATGTTCTTTTTGCTGAGAAATACTCCTTACAAAGCAAACCACTCCATGAAAAAAGGAGAGAGAGAGAAAAAAAAAGAAAATGTTTTCTGACTGGTAACTTTTAGACTAGGAATTGAAGTAGATTTTTTTATCTGTTTGGGTTTTTTGTAAGTCTAAACTTATCACCATTCTAATTGCATCCCTTTTTTTGTTAGCACACAGCAGCTGCTTCCCACTACCTCAACTAATATGAAAAATAGACCAAATAAGTTTTAAGCAGTCGTTTCACTTTCCAAAAGACTTGATACAGTGGTAGACAAGCTGAATGTGAACAATTTCAGTCACAGTGGTGGTACAGTCTCACAACATACAGTCAAACCCAACACCTATAATTCCACAAGGAACACTAGTCAAAAGCCAAGGCCAGGATTTCTTAAATGAAACTCCGACTGATGTATCCTTCCAACACTAGTATAATTTCAGATGGGTGTACTGGTTAAAAGAAACAGCTACAGGTCTTTGATCTTGCAACAGAGAAGGTGAACATGCAAGTATGTCAAATAATAGGACTGAAACCCTGGACATTCAAAAATCAATAGGAAAATTTCCGAGGATTCAATGGAACCAAAATTTTAAACCATTCCTTGGCTTATGGAACCTGCTTTTGCTGAACTGGCTATAACAGGAACACAGAGATAACCACATGCTTTAAAGCAAAAGGATATTTTGAGTGAAAACTACTTCTCTACTTCATCCTTGCCCTATAAACCCTTTCATGACACCCATTTTTTACCGTGGTTTATTCCTCGCCGTCATCACCACAGACTTCAAATACAAATATTCATGTCATATTTGCTCTTATTAAAGGTTTTGAACTTCCTAAACACAGCAACTGTGTTTTGGTCAGCATCTGTAAAGTTACCAGATTATTTTCTGTCACTGTATCAACCAAGTCTATAGTTTTGGTGCAGAATGTAGCAATACTAAGGAGAAGACAGAGGGTTTTTTTCTCCACTTAAATTAACTAGGAAAGAAACACAAGCAATTATATGGAAATTGCTTTTTATTTTAATATTTCCCTAATGGGTTAGTTTTTTAAATCGAAAATTAGAACTGAGACAACTGAAAACAAACATATGATCAACTTGACAACAAAATTTCATGTTCTCTATAGAGAATCCCGGCAGTGACATTTTTCTGTTTATTACACACACCTAACTCATTCTGAGTGCTATTCACTAGGAAAACAATATTTTAGAGTCTTTGTGCTTAAATGACTACAAAAGGAGACCATTATTGAGAAGACCTGCACAAGCACATCATGATTCAGAGAAGGCCAGATAAGTAGTGTAAATAAATAATAATTAATACGGTGTAAGTAATAAGTGTAAATAAGTAATAACATCTCTGTGGCTAAGCATTTTCAAGTTAATATAAAACAAAAACAAATTATTAACCAGCATTATAAACTTCATTGAATACAATGAACTACAAAGTGTTTTATCTGAACTGAAACGGGAAAAGACAGAAGAAAGCACTGGAAAACTGCTTAACCTGTTTTCATTCACTGATGCTAGAAAATTAGGAAAGTTTAAAGAAAAGCATTGTTAGTTTCCAAAAACTACTGAACATAATTAACAAAAGAGGAAATGATACTTGACGTGGACATACATAATTTTACCCATATTTGGTTGGCATTTTATAAACAGTCATCCCCCAAAAAACTAAAAACCCTTTCAGCAGGCTCATTTCCCACCTCTATATTTAGTGTACAAGCCTCAAAAATACATATTTCTGACCTTAATAAGTCACTCTATGTGTTAAAAGACAACATTTATTCATGAGTACACTGAAAAGGTTCTCACATAAAATCTCAAATGCGTATTTGTTGTAAAAGATTTATACCGAGTGAGTATACTGATATATCAAACATACCTAAAATAAAACCACAGCATTTATATTCTACTTTCTTTCACTGCACTACCAAACTATTATTAGTCTGCATTTAAACAATCCGCAGGGGTCTCTTTTTCTAATTCTCAGTGGTATTATCCCTTCTTGAGAGCAGAGTTAAACAGGCACAGCACTGCCTGATGGAGTCATCAGACAGTAATTCTTGTGCAACAAGCAGTTTAAGTCATCAATGTCATTACACCAATTTCAACCCTCAATTTAAGTAATTTATTAGTGCACAGAGTTGGATGGAAAAGCTTGTATTATTTCATATTCAACCTTTGCCATAAGACGGACCATAATCAGCACATCTGAAAAATGTCAATTCCTTAGTTACAGTATAAAATATCAAACAAACCTAATGAGAAAGGCTGAAGGGATCAACATGTGATATTCTTTCTCAGCAGAAAGTCCCATTCCTGGTCCTGGCACCAAAGCAAGGACCCTCTGCTTCCAGAACCAGTCTTGGCATTATACTTCAAAGCTTTTAAAATGTTAGTATTTCCACTCAGTACTTAAAACCAAGGCTTGTTCTGCTGTATCCACACAATCAATCTAAGACATCTCACATCAAACTCCCCAGTGAAGAAGATAAAACTGTAACACAATCCAATTAAATGCAATAGGATATAGACAACTCACCAAGACTCAGCGATGCAGACAATGATTTCTAGGGGCTGTGTGTGCAGGGGGCCTCACTACTCAGATACATCTCAAGCATGCTAGGAATAAATTTGAGAGAAAAATATTAGTCTTTTTTTTTTTTTTTGGAGACAGGCATAGAAAAACAAAAATACGATGTTCAGCACATTGCCATTTTAAGCATAACACAAGGAGGGAAACAGAAACTTTGCAGAGCATTATCTGCTTTTCCAGACATAACTACAACCCCCTTCCAGTTGCACAATCACTCCAGGCACACAACTTCCTTTCTACCTGCTGCCTACTGCAAATTCACAGTGATAGCAACTAAAATGTTTACATTAACTCACACAGTACGCAGCCTCTATTTTCACTAAAGAATCTGTGAGAACTCTGAAAGTGGTCGGTTCCTTTTTTGGTTGACTGCTTGATTTGATAGCACATTAGTTTCAAATCTCTAAAAAGGAGAAACTGGTGTTCTTTCAACCATTATTATAAGTTGCATGTACAGAAGCACGTTTCTTTTCTCAGCCCCCCACTTACAATACTCCTGACCCAAGTGACAAGCATCAGTGAACAGAAAGCCTTTCACTAGTACGAAGTCCCATAAAGCAGTGAAGGGTCCCATAGAACAGAGGCCATACACTGCACAGCAAAATCATTTCCTCAAGGGAGGAGGAGCGTGCCACTGCCCACATAAATATTATACCTGCATTTCTGTTTGTAGGTCAAATAGCACTTTATGTCAAATGTATCCAAGCAAATTACCAAAGAAGAGTTTCCTACTTTCTTATTCTGACAAACAAAACGTCAGAACGTAAAGCAAATGAGAACACAAATAAAGCGAAAGATACACTACAATAGTCATCAGCATAAAAAAAAAGCACGCACTAATTATGCCTCAAGAGAAAAGGAATTTAGAATCAACTTCATTCCTTGTCATTTCTGCCATCCTACAGAAATCTTCTTCAAACAAACTCTGCGTAAGTTCTTTCAGTCACAGACAGGATACCACTACAGTAATAGACTATTCAAGGGCACCAGTAACAAAGACGTATTCTTATGTAAAATATATACACATAAGATAAGACTACATTATTTCCTCAGGAATGTCCAAAAAGCACACAAGCTCTGTGGATCACAAACTCAGGGCTTTGAGTGGGTCCTCGTAGACAGAAAAAATCATCTTGTCTTGCAATAAAATTTTAAGTAAGCTACTAGATCTTTTGGCAGTTCAGGGAGACACCACAGAGAAGTCACTGTCTCACCAGCAGATGGGGGCTGCAGCCCCAGCCCACAGTGGGGAGACCTTTTCCACTGGGGAGCAGTAAACATGACACTGCCTGTGCAAACAGAAGCATTTCCCACTCAGCTCCTGTCTTTTACCTGCTGTGCACCAGTGAATGAGTACTCTACTGCCATTTTGTTTCTTGTTTCTTGACAACTAATGTGGCTGCTCACTTTTATCTCCCTGCTGTTTTTCCCTACTTTTGCATCCCACCTCCTGGTCTCTGTGGCCTCCAATACAGCAGCTCAAGGAGTCTCTACGCAAGTAATGTGGCTCCTGACCATTACGGTAGTGTCCATAGGGCCCCACCGGAAAGGACAAGTTTTGCTGATTTTCATTTGTTCTATTCATAAATTGTTTAACAATAATACTGTCTGAAAACAAAGACAATGCATTACAGCTTCACAGTAGAAGCATTACCTTCAAAACAAAAAAACATGACTAACAAGACCTTTCTTCCCAAATAAAACTCTTGAATTATACAGCAACTAGTGACAGGCTCGTGTACCTGAACAGATGTATTATCTAGTACATTCCAGATGTATTTCTCTAACTAAACTATACTGTCAGTGGAAAAAAAAAGTGATGAACATGAAGTTATGGACAACAAAACTATCTGTTAGTCCTTTGCATTCCCTTCTCAAGCCCATTCTGGAGGTTGAAGTAAAAGCAAACCAGCTACTACCCATGCCTATGCAAATTTATACCCAATCCCAAAAGACTCAGGAGCTTCTTGGGATGACCCTCAGAACTCAAGAGAAACTACTCTTGCATGAAGCCAGGTCTCACAGTGGCATAACCCTGTTGTGGTGCACAAAGGCCCACATGAAGAGCAGGTCTCTGCCTCGAACAACACACAATTAATCAACACTAGCTATGATACAAAAATGGAGTACACCACAGCCACACCTGCCATTTTCCAACACCACCATCCAATCCTCCATCCCACAAAGAGTAAAAGAAAACTGTTTTAAAGGACAAAAAACCTCAACTAAAAACAACTGATATGGAACGGAATAATACAGTGTCTGTCCTCTGACTTCAGAGCACTTTACATCTTTATTTTCCATTCGTGCACAGTCACTTCTTTCCTTTCTAGTCTATATTCCAGGTACCTAAGATGCATTTACCTCCTTGGTCCATAAAAACTTTGTTGTGAACGACATCAACACTACAAACTACAGTTAAGCTGAAAGGGAGTGAAAACTGCCACTTTCAGACATACTTGGAAGAGATCATCCACAGCATGCAAGGTTAGTGAGCATGAACTTGGTGAGCTTAGTGAGGCTGTTCTCACCTACGCTCAGTCTTCCATCAGGTTCCATCATTCCTAAACTAAGAAGAAAAGGAGTCACAAATGATCTCACCATTGTGCAGTTATCACTAGCTTCACACAGAACTGTAGCAAGAAAATATTTTGAGGCTTCATGAAAAATTCAGTATCTTTGTTTCAAAGTAACGCTTAAAAAAATCCAGCAAAACAAGCAGAAGTAAGTTTGCACTGCAAACAAAAATTGGCAAGCAATTAAAATAAAAAACCTTTAAATTATGCTGTTAGAGCTACATTTTATAGCCTGTGAAGTATCAACAAGTTGATTTTTTTTTTTTTTGCACCCAAGATAATGGCAACAACTCTTCTGGACACATTTACAGAAAATAGTACATTTCTAGCTGTAAATTTTAATTTTGGAAAAAATACAAAGATTTAGACTGGAAGAAGAGCTTTTCTCCTTGAGATTATAATTGAAAACTGTTAAAATAAATAATTTATTTATTTGTATACACTCAATCTTCCTCCACAAAGAATCTATTTCAGAAAATAGATCGAACAGGATGAGGACATTGCTCATGTATCTGGAGACTGAGGTACAAATCTGAGTGAGGACAGCAAGTGAAATTACTTGACAATAATCACAAGTAGTTCTCAGAATATATAAGTAGTTGGTCAGCAAGTCCTGACAATAATTTTGGAAGAGTAAAGAGTAAGGACTGAAGAGCTACTTTGTGAACTCAAAGTATGGTGTAAGCAGAAGGAAGAAAAGCAATCTCCACCATAGCCCAGACGATACCTGAGCTTTCAGATGCACAAGTATTAAAACTTATGACCTTGGGTTTTCTTGGGGTTCAGGTTGCTTTGGGTTTTGGGGGGTTTCATTTTTTTATTAATTTCTAATTCCATCACACAGGCATAGGATGAATTTGTAAGTTCATAAAAATATGTGTAATAAAAGTGTCAGTATATACTATCAAATTTATTCATAGGGAGGCTTTCCTCTATTCTCAATAAGTTTTCTTTTTAAATGCAGTTTAGTATCTCCTACATAATCCATGGGGTACAAATAGGTGACAAACTGCATTGTTTTTAATTGGAGTGATTTTCTTCAAAATCCATGAGCCAGGCTCATTAGAGATCAATACCGACAGCAATGAAAAACTAAATCTGTTCACACACAGATGAATTACAGCATAGGCAGAGTAAGAGTAAAATTCCATAATAATTCTGACCTAACAAGCAAAATGTTCTTTCACTTTCCATGCCCATTCTTCAATCCCAGGCTTCTCCACTGAGGCAGCCAATAAAGCAGCCAATTGTGATATGCCCACTATAAATCCTACCCAGGAGCAACAATATGTCTTACATAGCTCACTAAAAAAGCATCAAAATAGCAACTCTCAGTCAACACCACAGCAGATATATGTTCTCACTATGTCCTCTCATAGAAGCTCACGTGATCCATACCATCTAAGATTCACGGATAAATCAACACATTCGGTAGATATTTTAATTAATTTGTCGCCTATACTCTCTGCCCCTTCATTAATCCATTAAAAGTTTCCACGTAACGGGGACTATTCTAGCAAAACACAAGTTTTCATTTTCAAACAGCAAATAACTTCTTGAAGTGTAAAAACAAAGAGAAAAATGTAAATAGGATTTACTGAGGGCATTGCATCTCAGCTGCAAAAAGCAAATGCACATTCCAAAGAAGCTTCTGAATATCTAAGTAATGGGAACACACTCTCAGAAAAAGTGAGATTTACTATCAGTTGTAACTGCTAAAATGAGAGCAAAGGAAAAATAATATCTGTCAGTAACTGTATTAACGGGAGATTGTTATGGAAGCCATTTAAGGAAATGCAAGACTTGGAATAGCATAATGATGCAGCTGCAGAAGAAAAAAATGTGCATATTGTTAATATGTTGCGGTATAGCTTCAGACATTTAAATTAATGAACTAATTTCAAACTTCAAGATGTCAAGCACTCCAATGACGATACATTTTCCATAGGAATTGTTTCCATTATATAGCCATAAAACTCTTAAATAAAATTTCCATTAGTCTTTAATTTGAATAACGTGCAATTTCCACAGAAAAAGATTGAAAAATCATAAACAGTTACAAAATGCAGTGCAGCAAATCTACCACATTCAAGATCTATTTTTCAAACTATTCATCAACTCAAAATAATTGTATAAAATCAGCAAAAGTATTCCAGATGCTCAGGAGAGGAAAGGCTGTTCTAGGTAATAGGTGAATGCAGGACTGAACGAAAGAAAATTAATTTCTTCCACTCATTTTTCCATCATATAAATGCTATTTCTGAATACTCACAACACTGACAAAATGGTTTTGTCTTAAAACTGTTTAAAAAATTCCCTGGGTTTTTTGTCTTCTTCTTTTTTTCTAATTCTGTATCCTAAATTGATTAAACCATACAACCTGTCATTTTTCATGTCAGATTTCTACTTGGTATGTTTTGAAAAGGCTTAGCTACTGAATCATTAAAATAGGGAGCGTTTGCATAATGTAAATACTGCTGACAAACTACTAACTACAGAACTGGTAAGATGCCTTCGTAATATGTAACCACTGATGTAATATTACAAATTATTCTTACTACTCAAAGTTACCATTTCACCAATACATACGACTGTTTAAAATGCTATTCCAACACAGAGCAGGAGTCCTGGCAACTGTATTTTATTCCCTGAAATCATAAAATATTATCAAAATATTATCTATAATAAATACATGAAATATATGTTATCTAAGCTCCATTATCCTGGCGGGTAAAAGCCAAAGAATACTTCTGTAAGGTTTAAATTCCCAAGAGAAGAAGAGCTCAGATCCTGTCTGCAAGCACACAATGGAATCACAGCTGACGATGCACATCTTTTTCTGGATGTCTCCATATGCTCAGGAGGGTTTTTTCCCCTCCTCTCCCTCCCCGTTTCTCCCTCTCCGCCTCCCTTGCTCCCAGCATTACATTGAAGAATTTGTCATTATCTGCTGCCAGAAGTATAAGACTGTTTTAACAACTAACAAAAATAAAGTAGTGCAGTGAACTTCACCTCATTTAAAAATAAAAATAGGGGATCCTGCCAGAGTAGCCGTCTGTAACTAAGTTAACTAACAGCAGAAAATGGGTGGATGAATGGATGCTGTTATATGCCTTCTATAAAGTAATTATCAATGTTACTCTGTTCTTAGTTTAAAATGCTGTGTCACACAGCAGAGTATATACCGTAACAGCACATTTAACCTCTGACCTCTAAAGCCAAACATGGACATAAATGAATATCGAGCATTTTAATACCTATAAGAATACGGAAGAAATGCGTGGAATTTGTTAAATATACCCACTTGCATGCAAACTGCATTGTTTAGGGAGGCCAGCCACGGCAAACGTACAAAGAACTGAACATGGCAAGAACAGTTTTAGTTCAGCGTTCCCTTTCTCCAATGCACAATCTATTAGCGCTCGGCAGACAAAGAGAGTTACGTTTATATTTAAATTTGGTAGCAGTCTTTGGTTCGTCTTTTTCTTTCGACCGAACTGACAGCATCCTCAAGGCTCAGACCTCTTAAGCCTCTGCAATTCTGGTGTCAGGTGCTAGAGAAACTCCAGCTGAGCACAGAAGCCCAGATTTTGCCAATAAGACAGTGACATCAGCAACAAAGGCAAGGAGCAGAAGACAGTGGGCATTGTAGCAGCAGCTGGCTCGCTCACTGACTTTGTTCTTCCTGCTGCAAATCTGGGCTCCCTGCAGATGGGCTAGCTCTTACTGGTTTTTTGGAGGATGGAGGGAAAAGTTGGGAATGCCAACACAGATGGTTTACATGCCTCTTTCAACAGAGCCTTTCAGCCTTCTAATGAGCAAGCTACACCCTAAATGATTATAAAAACATAAACATTATTCTTAAGTAATTAATTTTTACTTCAGAGTCTCAGTTTAATGCAATATACTACATTCTATGTGAATAAATCCCTTGTATTTTCTAATCTTTCCACCAGAAATAACCTTTATTTTCTCTCTCAAATAACACATTTCCAGTTTAAGAACGTAAACTGATTCCAAAAGTACCACTCTTGATGGCAATAAAGTATTCCTTCCTCAAACGTCTTGAGTTTCAAATTTAGCACTGGCACCACCAGGACACACGATGAGGAATTTACACACTTAGTGAAGAAGTGCCTTCAGACATTGTAGAGATACTGAAGAACCACATCATACACAGATTCTTTCCCTAGTAAAGACCACAAGCCTGAGAAAATACAAAGTTGAGAAATCTTCAGGTTTTATGTGAAATAAAAGAGTACAGTGTCTAAAAAGATGAGGTGATTGCAGCACGTTTGACATGCATTTATTGCATAATGCCCACTGAGATAAAAGCATATTAAAAATAATGTGATTCTTCAAAATTTTGCACGATGTTAAAAAGATTAACCTTTCTTCTTAAAGTAGTTCTCAATATTTTTGAAGGTTGAGTCCATGACAAAGTATTTTCTTCAAGTCTGTAGATAACCAAGACTTCCTATGAACATTAAGCTTCTCACAGCACTTCTCGAACTTAGGGATTAACCATTTGGGGGCAATTTACAACTTTCCTTATCTCGCATGACACAACAGAGCCAACTTCTATGTCCGGTCCCCAAGGAGCTGTTACCACAAATGCCAAAATAAGGGACACAAATGCATGAGTGTCCATATGTGCTTGCATACATGTCTGTATGTGCAAATATACACAAGCCTGGTATATCCTATTTGTGACACCACTGCTGATGCAAACAAACAAATGTTCTGGAAAAAAGTAGGAGGCACAGTACCCACACCAAGTGTGACAAAACAATCAGTTTCCATTCACACTAAGCTGTGTGTAAGCAAACAAGATCCCTGCTTTTGGGGAGTTTCGGTATGATATTAAAAATTATGTACAACATGGTCATTTCTCAGAGAGCATACAACGCAGGGGACCAGCAGCTCCCTCCGTCTGGGCACTGCCAGAGGATTCCCCCATGAGATGAGCCCACCAGGTGGCCCAACACTACCACTGGGTTATAAGGAGCCAGGAAATTAACTGACTAGAGTTGTTTTTATAGTTGAGTACATAAAAAACCCAAAGGGATAAAATCCAAATGACTGCCTTCAGCCACAATGGCAGAACAGCAGCGAAAAAAATGCTTTAAGTACAAAGACTGGCAGTCTTAAATGCTTACTTATTTACAGTGGCAATAGAGCTCTGCTGTAACTGCCATAGCCAGGCTCTATATGCTTAGCTCAAATTATACTTAAACATTATAGGTTGAGTTCTAAAGCCTATTCACCTGCTTCTTACTACTATGAGAAAAAAAAAAGAAGGAAGAAAGAAATATAAAAACAATTGATTATTATCGAACAAGCAGGCTGTTCTCCTTTCACAAGGAGACTCTCCCTGCTAAATTACAAGTATATTTATACAGTGTCCCACATACACACACACTTCAAACCGAAGTATACAGGCTCACTCAAACTAAGTATATATAACGACATACAGATATCACGACTTCCCGGTGACTAGGGGCAACCTCCTTACTTTTTTTTTTGTATT